>CAUYUJ010000825.1:111123-173481 GCA_963575745.1 Prorocentrum cordatum
CCCCCCCCCCTCCCGTCGCATGGCACCATCACCTCACCTCATCACCTCGTCGCCTCATCGCCTCATCACCTCATCACCTTTAGCCGGTGGGCGGGCTGGCGGGGCCGTCCTGAGGCCGGTCCGGGGGCCCGTCGTCGACGAAGCCGACGATCGGGAGGATCTTGCAGTCATTTGCGCCAGCTGCTGCTCGGAGGGGTCCGACGGGGGGGGCAGCGCCAGCGGCACCAGCGCTGATGCTGATGACGCTGATGACGACGCTGGGGGGTCTGGCTCAGCTGGGCCGGGTATTGGCACTGGCAGATCTGGCATAGGGCCCATTCGAGCGATCAAGGACGACCAATCATCTGATGGAATTCGCACCCCCCCAGACTCCAGGGCTATAGCCAACGCAATAACTGGCACGAACATACCGCAACCACCAATACTTGCAACTCTCTGCTGGGCAGCTGCCGAACGACTTCTGGCTGCCCGGGAACTGCAGCCGCACACCGTCTCAACAATTGCTGGGATGCAGTGCGCAGGGAGCGCAAGGTCTGTCTCACACCACACGGCGTGCCGCCTCAGAGCGGCCTCGACTTGGCCCAACACCAAGGGATGGCAGCCCATGAACCACCCATGCGGCGCCGGGCTCGCGGGGCCTCTGGGCCCCAGGGGCTGCAGCAGAGCAGCGGCAGCGGCAAAGCGGAGGGACAGGGCGCCGCGGGCACTGCTACCTCATATCCTCTGGATCCTCTGGCCTCCTCCCCCCCTCCTCTTGCCCCAATTTCGTCACTCCTCTCGTTCCTTCCTCCTCCCCCGACTTGACTTACCACCCTCGCCACCCGCGCCCCCTCCTCCCCCTCCCCCCTCGCGTGAGGAAGGCCGACGGCGGATCGCGTCAGACTCGGCGTTGTCCTTTCGCATTCACTGCCTCCCGGGGCGACCTCCCTCCTCCCTCCCCAAATCCACCTCCTCCTCCGAGTCCTCCTCCTCCTCCCTCCTCCTCCTCCTCCTCTCCTCCTCCTCCTCCCCCTCATCTCCTCCTCTGCGTTTTGGCGAGGGCCCAGCTGCGACGATGAGTGATAGAGGGACCTCCTCCTGGAAACCCGGGAAAGGAGCAGGAGCGCAGGAGGGCGAGGGGGGCGCGGGGTTCGCCGCGGACCCGCGCCGCCACGTCAGGGGCGGACGACGACGCCGACGACGCCGCCGCCGCCGACGACGACGCCGACGACGTCGGCAACGACGACGACGACACGACGACGGCGACGGCGACAGCGACGCCGACGACGACGAAGGCGACGGCGGCGGCGACTGCGGCGACGGCGACGACGACGTCGACGACGCCGACGCGCTGTTATTTTCGACCCTGTGCCCTGTTGTTGTCTTTGTTTTTTGACCATGGGCGCAGTTGTATTCGACCCTGGACGTGGATAAGAGCTCGCGCGAAATTTGGGCGCTATCGTTCTCGACCCAGGGTGCTACTGTTTTCTAATATCGCGCGAAGTTTGGGCTCTACTGTTGTCGCCCCTGGGGAGTTATTACTTGATATCGCGCGGAATGTGGGCGCGTTGTTTTCGGCCCCTGGGCGCTGTTGTTTGATGTCGCTCGAAGTTTGGGCGTTGTTGATTTCGACCCTGGGCGCTTCTGTGTTTAACCCTGGGCGGTGTTTTTTGGTGTCGCTTGAAATTTGGGCGCCGTTGTTTTCAACCGCGGGCGCTGTCTCTTGGAGAGCGGGGCGAAAGCGGGCGCCGTTACCGGGAGCGCCCTGGGAGCGAGGAAAAGCTTACGGAGGGGGGTTGGTCTGAAGTGATCCGCCGTCGCTTCAAGTAATTAGCGCCGCTAACAACAAGCAGTTTGAGCATTATCATTTGGCGGCCCAAAACAAGACCACCTGACCACCAGACCACCAGGCCACATTCGCCCCAGGCTCCCCCAGCTGCCCCGCGCAGGAACCGAATGTGGTCTGGTAGCCCGAGACCAGACCACCAGACCACCAGACCACATTCGCCTTTCCCTCACCCCCGCCCAGGAGCCGAATGTAGTCTGGCAGTCCGAGACCAGACCACCAAACCACCATACCACCAAACCACATTCGCATCCTCCGGGCATCCCGGCTGCTCCGTCCTGGAGGTGGATATGGCAAGGTGGTCTGAGACCAAGCCACCAGACCACCAAACCACCACTGAACGCCCATCTGTTACATCCTCCTCCTCCTCCTCCTCCTCCTCCTCCTCCTCCTCCTCCCCCTCCTCCTCTTCGTCCTCCTCGTGCTCATCCTCCTCCTCGTTCTCCTCCTCCTCTTCCTCCTCTCCGTCGTCCTCCTCCTCCTGTTCCTCCCCCTCCTCGTCGTAGCAGTTCCCCTCTTCATCCCCCCCTTCCCCCTCCTCCCCCTCCTCCTCCTCCTCCCCCTCCTCCTCCTCCCCCTCCTCCTCCTCGTGGTCCTCCTCCTCCTGTTCATCATCGTCGTCCTCCTCCTCCTCCTTCTCCTCCTCCTCCTCCTCCTCCTCCTTCCCATAATCGAGTGTCCTCCTCCTAGTGTTTATTTGTGCTCTCCGTCCCCTTCCGCATTATCCTCGAACCGCTTCTTCTTGCTTGTCCTCACGCCTCCCTGTCGAAATCAGCAGCGGATGCTGGTGGCCCTCCTCCTCCCTTTGCCCCGGGGGGATGTGAGCGAAAGTGGTACCACCCACGGTCGGCAACAAGCAAGGATCACCCCGAAGAGTCTGCGCGGGTAAAGACAAGATGTTTTTGACGGTCGCACTCGTCCACCGCAATGCTCTCAACACCCGTGCGTCGTCGCGACCACAGCCTACAACTGCACACGAATAGTTGCAAGCGAGCGGATGAGGAGGGGGATGGGCTGGCAAGCGCCGACGATGGGGAGGTACAGAAGGGAGCAAAAAGAGCATAGGGAAAAATGGAAGAAGTCAAAAGCGAGGAAGACGAGGAAACTACATCATGGGAGGCCTGGCCAGCAGAAGCGGAAAGCCACCGCCGACCAGACCACACGATCTGGTGAATTATGCAGGCTCGACACAAATGTATACACATTCTCTCACTGCTGTGGCATTCGGCCTCCCCTCATGTCCCACTCCGCCCTCCACACCCATCGCCACCTTCGCGCCCTCCTCTCCCCCTCCCTCCTTGCCCCTCCCCTTCCCGCCTCCTCCTCGTCCTCATCTTCCTCCTTCTCCGCATCCTCCCCCTCCCACTCCTCCTCCTCCTCCTCCTCCGCGTCCACCTCCTCTCCTCCTGATCCTCCGCCTCCTCCCCCTCGTCATCCTCTTCCTCGTCATCCCTCCTCCTCCTCCTGTTCCTCTTTCTCCTTCTCCTTCCTCGACTTGAGGTTTTCAACGCACGCTGGCGTCCCCAACCGCCGTCAGAGATCATGCATCTGGTGGAGTTGAGCTGTCGAGCTCAATCCTTCTCCTTCCGCGACCTTCCGCGATGAGAACCCACCTCCCGCCACAACACAAGATCATCCTGCTCCCGTCGTCCCTCCTCCGCCTCCTCCTCCTGTTCTTTTGTATCGTTATCATCTTTTTCCTCGTCCTCATCTTCCCTCCTGCTGTTCCCCTCCCTCCCCGCCGAAGTCGTTATGATCGCCCCAATCCTCGTCTTCCTCCTTCTCCTCCTTCTCATCCTCCCTTTTTTTCCTCCTCTCCTCCTCCTCTTTTTCTTTTTCGTCCTCCTCCTCCTCTTCCTCCTCTTCCTCTTCCTCCCCCTCGTCTTGTTCGTCGTCGTCGTGGTCGCCGCAAACTTCACTCAGGGTCGGCGGTCAAGGCCGCAAGGCCTTCACAACGCATCCTGGTATTGCTTCGGTACGCTTGGTCTCTTATTTCGTCGTTGGACCTCCGAGCAGGGACTTGCGAGGATAACTTCCGAGCAAAGATTTGCAAGGATATCTCAAGCGAACCTGACAGAACAGCCGGCGTGGGCATCCAAACCAGCTCTTTGAAGCTTGTGAAGGGGCCGCCCGCTTTGGCTTGCAAGCGCGTTATATTTCGTTTGGCCCCGTTGGTTCGATTTCCGCAATTGCACCGGCGCGCCCAGAACAAATGCAAAAAAACATCATGAGGGCTCTCGCGCCGACCCGCGTGGGCCTCGAGCGGACATGTTTTCGACGCCCGCTCGCGAAGATCGTCGCCTCCGAAATTTTTCTACAGCACCACGAGGTCCCCAAGAAGACGCGAGAAGCTCACATGCCTCTCGAGAGGCTTCCAAAGAGCCCCAACAGAGCCGAAGGAGGCCCCAACAGGTTCAAATGAAGCTCACAGGGGCCCCCAATCTGCCTCCAAACCTTCAGGAGGTATCGCGGTTTCGAACCACGACGTATCCAATACTTTCGCATAGTTTAATACTTATCGAAAGATTTGGGTCGGGCCTAGAACTACGAACGCTAATTCTTGCGTTCAGCAGCGCCGCAGCGATCTATCCCATGCTGCGGCTACCGCGCGTGTGGGCGCGCCGCCAACCCGCGGCGGCGTCGAGCCACAGCAATCCTACGATTGCTTGCCCGGCTTCCGTTTGGACGTCAACCTGCGCTTCGGCGCCCCTGCCACTCGGCAGAAGCCACGGTCTGGGGCATCCTGGATATGAGCCAACTGATTCAGCAATTGTCAGCCGCGCGCAACAAGGGGTGGGGGGCAGGGGAGAGTTTCGCCGAAGGCGGCGTGAACCTTTGGATTTCTAAGCAACGCCACGCCTTCGGCGAACCCCCTCTCCTCCTCTGTTTCTACGCCCTCGCTGAACGCCGCCGAAATTGGCGAAACTCGCACAGGAGATCGCCAAAAATTTCTGGCAGTCCTGCGAGAGCGAGCCGGTGTCCGTTGCTGTTCGTCCGCCGCAAAGGCGCTGGAATTTCATAGAGAAAGCCTTCGCCCGCCAGGTTCGCTGCCGCCCTGGCCAACTTTGGCCGCTCTGATGCCGAGATTTGCCCCGCGTCGACAGACGAGAAGCTGTGCGGCGCAAAGCCCAGTCGGGCAGCGGCTAAAAGTTTGACGCCGAAGATTGCCCCGCAGCCGCGCGCGGCCGCATTGCCAACGTCTGTGACGCCGAGCCTACGCAACTCGGAAGACTGAAAGCCAAAGGATCCGCCACCGCGCCCCAAGTGCACGGGATTGAGGCAGCGCCCTCCAACTTACGTTGTTGAGTGCTGGCCTGGGCCACGGCCCGCGCCATTTCGGCGCAACCCACGCGGGAATCGTAGCTATCCTGCTCGTCTCCCTCCTGTTCCGCTAGCGGCGAGCCGGCTGGCCAGTCGGGCCAGTCGGGCCAGTTCGTTGCATTGCATGGCGCAGTACAGCGCGGCAGAGCACAGCGTGCCAGAACATGGTTTGAGCGCGCGTGCATAGGGCGGAAGCAGGCGAGGACCGTCGCATAGAATGCCAATGGCGCGCTGCGCGCCGAAATCCGAAATATTCGGCAGGTCGAGGAAGTTTTGGATGAGTTGTGATTTGGACACCTGGAGTTCGCAAGCGCTGCGAGTGTAGCTTGGCTCCGCGCCCGTTCTGTCCAGAATCGCTGTCTTGACAAAACGACGATTCCACGTCTCTTTTTTCTCTCGCCGCAGGGCCTTGCAAATGTCCGCTCGCCGCGCACGCTTGTCGGCCAGCTTGACCTCGCAAAATGCGTCTGAATGCAACGCGAGGGCAGCCGCCCATTCGATTCGAATCTTCCCAGGAAGACGCCGTTCATGAATGTCTCGCATAATGTTGTGCCGCTTTGTGAAACTTCCTGTCTTTTTCATCCAATGTTCTGGCAGCGCATAGCAATGCCGCGCCCGATTGACAAAGCTCAGAAGGGTGAGCCCCGTCTCTTCGAGGCGTGAGGCATCCTCGTCGTCGGGATCCTCTCAGGCAGCGCCAAGAGGAAATTCCAAAAAGACGGCCGCCGCCGGTTTCAGGGCAGCCGACCCAAAGGCTCGCCAACACCCACAAGAACAAACAGGGTGCAACCTTCGCCAACCCTTCCCCGAAACAAGCGGCTGCCACCCTAACGGTTTCCACTTTTGCTCCGCCTGGTCCTCCAGGCCCAGAAGTTGCCATGGCAGCGGGAGGTTCGCCGCAGCGGGCGCCATCTCCAACGTCATCCTGGCAGCCAACAGCAGCGCGAGAATTCGCCGTAGTGGCTCTGCGTCCCAGCCGCGCGGGCCTTTCCGCAGGCGCAGTGAAGGCACCTGGAACGCCATGCTGACAGTATGTGCGTGACAAGCTGCCGCGTTACTACTGGGATTTTCAACCACCTCGAACCGAAAAGGCGATCAACGCTGGCATGCGCCAGTCTGATGTTGGCCATCGGTCCCGAGACATGGAGTCACTTCGATCATAATGCGCCGCGCGCGACGTTGAAGCAAATATGCCCCATTGGTTGCAACAGATTGCACCGCAGGTTGCACCGCGGGGGAAGAGAGAGAGAAAGAGAGAGAGAGAGAGAGAGAGAGAGAGAGAGAGAGAGAGAGAGAGAGAGAGAGAGAGAGAGAGAGAGAGAGAGAGAGAGAGAGAAAGAGAGAGAGAGAGAGAGAGAGAGAGAGACAGAGAGAGTTGAGACGCGACAACATGGCCACATCAACAACATACATTCCCCGCGAGGCTTGCCCTCCGCACTTGCCGCAGCGCGAACACGCGTGGAGGCAGGAATGGGGCGCAATGATAAGGGGCAAGAGGAGGACGAGACGGAGATGCAGGACACACAGATGATGCAAATTCGGGGGGCAGCAGGCAGAAGCGCGGAGGATGAGGACGAGGAGGAGGAGGAGGAGGAGGAGGAGGAGGAGGAGGAGGAGGAGAAAAAGAGGAGGATGACGCTGAAAGATCGACGCGCTCGTGCCGCGAGGCTGCTCCGTTGTTCTGGGAAACTGCTGGTCCATCTAATTGACGCTCGAAGCATGGCCATCCGACAAATATTAACCACAGAGAGGATCGTCAAACACGGCCGAATCGCCTGAGACATCCCGCCAGAAGCCGCATGCTACAAATGAGTACACCGACGATCCAGTCAATGCTCTTTCGGACGAACTCCAATATAGCAAATCGACCAGGAGGAGGTGGAGTAGAAAGAGGTGGAGGAATAGAAAACACGAAGAATGCGAAGAGAAGAAGGAGGAGAATCAGGGAGATGAGGAGGAGGAGGAGGAGGAGGAGGAGGAGGAGGAGGAGGAGGAGGAGAAAGAAGAGTAATAAGAGGACGAGGAGGAACAGGAGAAGGAGAAGGAGGGCAAGGTATGACGAGCGACGGCATGATGACATCAGAACCATAACTCGCAACATCGCCCCCTTTCTGGCAGGTGCTGCTGCTGCCGCAGCTGACTCTGATGCGAGCGCCACTCTGACTGACGCTGCGGATGAAGGAAACAGTATGGAGGAGACTCAGGAAGTAGGGGGCATAAGGGACACATCAAATTCCTTCAAAACCAACTCAAGAGCACTCCCCAGGGGAATCTGATGGCAAAGATATCCCTGGCGTTCTTCTGCCACCCTGCCTCCGGCGGCTCGGTCGCCCCCGTCCTCGTCGCCCCCGTGGAGGAAAGCTGCGACATGCTGGAAGACCGACCCACCATGCGGGCGCGCGGCTGCATCGCGCGCGGGTGCCTGCGAGGCGTGCCGCGAGGCCAACGTGCTTTGAGGGGGCGTCCTGTGAGGCGCGCCCAGGCGGACCTCGCTGGAAGCCAGCGCGGCCTGCCCCCGAGCAGCCAGCGGCTGCGAGAAGCGCGATGACCCGCTCGCTGTCCCGACTGTGCTACGACCAGACAGATACAAGGCAAATGCAAATCCGAAGCCCTGCCCGCCTTCCATACGACCCATCCCCTCCGCGAGGACGCACCCCCCGTCAAACGCCATCGCCCCGCCAGGCGCGCGAGCGGGCGGGCGTTCGCCGCGGGAATGCGCCCACCCGTCACGGAGGTTTGGCACGGCCCACGCAGCAAGCGGCTGCAGAGCATGCGACGACCCTTCCGCCTCGACCGCGCTGCGAAGGCGGTGCACCGCGCAGGGGAGGAGGAGGAGGAGGAGGAGGAGGAGGAGGAGGAGGAGGAGGAGGAGGAGGAGGAGGAGGAGGAGGAGGAGGATGAGGAGGGAGAGGAGGAGGAGGAGGAGGAGGAGGAGGACCAGCGTAAACCCAAGAACCGCCAACGATGTTGGAATTAACCCTCCCTCTAACCTCATAAGCCCCTACAACTTGCCTCGTTGGAAGACAACGGTTTGAAGACCTAGAAGCATGCCAGAACATTGGTCTCGGGATTCCCACGCCACGGATCAACCTGACTGCTGCGTCCTGACGATCTGGACTCGCGCCAAAACGCCATGTCTGGGACTTCGGCACCGCGAATCAACATAACTGTTGCGCCTGCATAATCCTGAATCCTTCCAAAATACCATGCCTGGTACGTTGATCATGGGACTTCGTGGCACTCTTGCATATGTTTAAAACAAATGCGCGCAGCGCTCAGGCGAGAGTCAGATGTTCAAAAAGAAACGCCCTCAATCCATGAAGCTATGGCAAATGTTTAAAACGAATGTGCGCGGCCATATGGCGAGAACCACATTGTGAAAACCACCCGCCCTCAATCCTTGAAGTTCTCGCACATGTTCAAAACGAATGTGCGCGGCGCTAAAGCGAGAACCACATTATGAAAACCACCCGCCCTCAATCCGTGAAGCTCTTGCACATGTTCACAACGAATGTGCGCGGTGCTAAAGCGAGAAACACATGATGAAAACCACCCGCCCTCAATCCGCGAAGCTCTTGCACATGTTTAAACGCATGTGCGCGGCGCTAAAGCGAGAAACACATATTGGAAACGACCCACCCTCAATCCGTGAAGCTCTTGCAAATTTTAAAGACACGAATGTTCGCGGCGCTAAAGCGAGAGCCACATTTTGAATACGACCCGCCCTCAATCCGCGGAGCTCTTGCACATGTTTGAAACGACTGTGCGCGGCGCTACAGCGAGAGCCACATTTTGAAAACGACCCGCCCTCAATCCGTGAAGCTCTTGCACATGTTCACAACGAATGTGCGCGGCGCTAAGGCGAGAGCCACATGTTGAAAACGACCCGCCCTCGAAGTCTCGGGCGAAACGCCAAACCCGCCGAAAAAACTGGCCTCGGGGTGCGACAGGGAGAAGTTATTTTTAAGGGAAAAGGAATGGTGGAGGAGGGGGAGCAGGAGGAGGACGAGGAGGAGGACGAGGACGAGGACGAGGACGAGGAAGAGGAGGACGGCGGCGCGGAGGCGCCTCGACCGCGCAGCGAAGGGACGAGAAGGGAGGAAGCGCCGTCCCGAAGCCGTGCCCGTCTCCCATAGGACCCCTCCTCGCCGCGGGGGCACGCCCTCCGTCGCGCGCCCCTCCCCGCCCCACGGCGGAAGGGGAGGGCGCGCGGACGGGCGGGCGCCCCCCTCTCCCTGCTGCCTCCGCCCCCATTCTCCCCTCCCCTTTCCCCCTTCCCCTTGCCCCCCTCTCCCGCCCCCGCCGGCTCCCACCGTCGTCGAGGACCCTCGTCGACCCCATCCAACCTCCCCCCTCTTCCACTCCCCTGCCCCCCTCCCCCTCCGCTCCGCGAACCATACAGTGGAGGCCAGTCCACAAGAAACCTTCCACAAAAAAAACAACCCTGAGACCCCAGGACGTCCATCGGTTTTTGGTGTGGGAACGTCACGCTTCCCATGGCAAGACCATCAAAACCCAAGAAGCAGAGGGCACCATGGAGGCAAGCAGGGTGTTTCTTGGCATGGGCCTCCACTGTATCGAGGCCCTCCCTCGACCACGACCCGAAGGGGCGCCGCCGAGCGGCGTCCTGGGCTGCTCGTTGTAGCCCGGGACCACCAGCTCCGCCGCGAGGCCCCCGGCGGGGGAGGACAGGAGGACCTGCTGGCCGCCTGGGCGCGTGAACGCGCGCGCCGGAGGGAGGGCGGGCGCGCGGCTGCGAAAGGCATCCTCCAACCTCTTCTTGCTTCGCCGCCTCGTCCTCCTCCTCGTCCTCCTCCTCCTCCTCCAACTCCTCCTCAAACTCCTCCTACTCCTCCAACTCCTCCTCCTCCTCCTCCTCCTCCTTCTCTTGCTCCTCCTCCTCCTCCTCTTGTTCTTCCTCCTCCTCCTCCTTGTCGTCGTCGTCCTCCTCCTCCTCCTCCTCCTCCTCCTCCTCCTCTTCATCATCATCATCATCAGCAGCGTCATCATCACCACCATAACCACCATTGTCGTCGCCAGTATCATAATAACCATCATCATCAGCAGCATCATCATCAGCATCACCATCAGCATCATCATCATCAACAGCACCATCATTATCACCATTATCATCACTATCACCATCACCATCATCATCATCATCAGCATCATCATCACCAGCATCATCATCCGCATCGTCATGTGCCTGGGCCTCCACCAAATTACCCGAATACGAGAAACTCTTGAGCGAGAGCGCAACTCTTTAGTTCGGGGGCCTCTCTTGCAAGGGCCTCTGCGAACACATCTTGAAGAAGTATCGAACGAGAGCCCTTGTCGTCGTAGTTGGGCCTCCACCGATTTGATTGAATCACGAAAAAATGTCTCGAGCAAGGGCGCCGTTGCTGAATTTGGGTGCCTTCCTGGCCAAGGGGCTCTCGTAGTAAATCGTGAGGAAATATCTAGCAGAAACCTTGTCGTCGTGGCTAGGCCTGTGCCAGCTTGACTGGATTGCGAGGGAGGCTCGAGCGAGAGCGCAGTTCCTGAGTTCGGGGGCCTCTCTGGCCAGGGTGTCTCGGGGTGAATTGTGAGGAAATATCGAGCGGGAGCTGGTGTCGTTGTAGCCGGGCTTCCAAGGACACGCGTTAAGAATCAAACCCGCGCTCGAGCGGGAACCCCGTTTTCAGAAGAAATGCAACCCGCGCCCAGGCGAGAGCGCGCAGAACCGCTTCCAGGGATCAGCAGTAATTATTCTCCAGAAATATAAGACTCAACAAGAAAAAATCGTTCCTATCTGCTCACGTGCCAAGCAATGCACTATTTCCCAAACCCTCGGCACCCGCCCTCGTCGTCTTCGATCGTGCCCCTTGGGGGTAGATCTTCCTTACTTGCCACGTGCATTTAGCGCAGCCACAAAACAAGGGGAGAGAGGACGGGTGGAGAGGGGAGGGAGAAGAATGGAGCACGAGAGAAATCAGCAGGAGGGGGGCAACGGGCAGATCGAGTGAGCAGACCCATGGCTGGCGGGTCGGGAACCACGCGACCAGGTCGAGCAGGCGGGTTGCTGAAGCAAGGGTCCTGCATGAATCGCGAGGAAGTCTCGCGCGATTCCCAATTACATCGTGAAACAAGCAAACGGGAGAGCAAGATTCCTGAGCGCCGAGGCGCATCGTCTGTATAAGCTGCGAGGAAGTCCCACGCGAGAGCACGATTTGCATACAGTTTGTGAGGAATGCCCGCGCGAGAGCGCGGTTTGGGAATACATTGTGAGGAAGGATCAAGCGGGAGCCGCTGTTGTTGTAAACCCGGGGCGCGTTGCGAAGGTGACAACGAGGGCGCGCGCTTGATCGTGAACCAACAAAGCTGCGGGCAACAGCGCTGGCGAGAGAGAAGGCGACATGGGGGGGAGCGATCCTGCGCTGGGGTACGCGCGCCGAAATCTACAACCCCACCCACCCCCGGGATGTTCGAACCAATGTAAACAGCATGCGCGCATTACGTTCAAGGCGTTGGTGTTTTTTTTGCCTATCGGATGACAATGGCGCGCGCCAACTGTACACTGACGTTCGCAGCCCGCGCACCCTGCAATCGGTCGGCCTGCGCGAATGGAAAACGGCTCACGGCCGCAGCCCGAAGGGCGGGCCGACGCGCTCGCCGTTGCTGGCCCGCTGCGCGTTCAAACCCGGGTGCGCCGCCATGAATGCAAGGTGGCGGTGCGGGGGCAAGCCCAAATATGTCTGCGCACCCCTCTCGATTGCCTTCCACGTTGCAACCCAGCCCGCAGTGTGGAACCAGATGTCGTTGTGCTCGGAGGTGAAGACAAGGTCGCACAAGCGGGCCTCAGTGCCCGAACGCACATGACGCACTGTGCCGCCCCCGCAACTTCATCGATCCGCTAGTGCCCCCCGCGAAATCGGTCGATCGGCCTACGTCCGACAGCACCTCGATCGGTCGATCACAGTGCAGGCGATCAGACGCTGCGTCGGGCACAGGGCGATCGTGCCAGATGCAGGCGACATCCACGATAAAATCCCTGTAAGGGCGAATGATGATCGACAACAGATTCGGGTCGGATGTGACCCACAGGGGGCCCGCGACCCCCGCCACGATGAAGTGCTGGGGGCCCCTGTTGAAGTGCTTGAAGCTGGGCCACCCGTCGACAGAAATGTGCAGGCGGTCCTCGGGGGATGCTCTAAACCGCATGAGTCCACCACCACCCGCCCCCCTCGGTGTTTGTGACGCCAATGAGACTCGAACCGTCAGTCCTCGCCAGCCAGCAGGCGAAAGGACTGCATGTCGCTCAGCTTGGAACAAAGGAAATCTGGGGGCACTGGCGAGCCTGGGCGACAGTTCTGCAAGACAGCAAATTCGAACGCCATTGACGCAGGGATAAGCTGGCACGGCGTGCATAGCGCGAGAGCGCGGCGGATTCTCGGGCCACAACAGCTGCCGCGCACGCGATCGCAGCAACGTTCAACCACTCCGCCCGCGAGGTCTCCTGGGCGAGAAGCACGCGCGCGCGGCATAGCCCCGACTGGCGCAACATATCGCAGCAGCATTGCATATCATTGCGTAGCGTCGCGCGGCCCCCATCCGAAGCCAACGGCAAACACTAAAACACATTGAACTCGTTGGCGGCGTTTTCAGGCGCAACGCTGGGAACCCATTTTAGGGGTTCCTCAGTTGTCGGTTGCTTCCGTGGCGTCGCTGCTGGGGGCCAGGGCTGGGGCGTGGGCCGCGCAGGAAACCAAAGCTATTTTCTTCTGGCTGTCCCCAGAGCTGCGATAGGTCCCCTCCTGGATTTCTCTCCTGGGTCCCCTTGCTGGGTCCCCTGTCTGGGTCTTCTCCTGGGTCTCCTGCTGGGCCCCTTCGCTGGGTCCCTTGCTGGGTCCCCTGGCTGGGTCTCCTCCTGGGTCCCCTGTTGGGTCCCCTGGCTGGGTCCCTTGCTGGGTCTCCTGGCTGGATCTTCTCCTGGGTCCCCTGCTGGGTCCCTTTGCTGGGTCCCTTGCTGAGTCCCCTGGCTGGGTCTCCTCCTGGGCCCCCTGCTGGGTCCCTTTGCTGGGTCCCTTGCTGGGTCCCCTCCTGGGTCCTTTTCCTGGGTTCCCTTGCTGGGTCCCCTCCCGCCACTGGCCAGGGAGCCTTTTCAGGTTCACAAGCCATTGTAAAAACATGTGTTCAGGTCAAAGGGCAGCAGACCCTGTAAAAAAACATGTTTTTTTTTCAGGTGCTTGAAGTTTTTGTGAATCTATCAGCTCAAGCGCGCATATATTCCCAAAAACATGAAGAACCAGAAAACGTGATTTTTACCGGAGTTGATGGCCCTCTGACCTGAAACATCTGTTTTTTACCATGATTTCTCTGCCTCTGGCTTGACACGAGGCGCCACGAGCAAAGCGGGAGGGAAAGGAGGGTGAGGATGACGAGGAGGAACCAACTCGAAAGGAAGAACCGACTTGATCGGGCGCTCCCCGACGCCAAGTTGGAAAACGCAGAAAACTCCCAGTCCTGCCTCCTCCTCCTCCTCCTCCTCCTCCTCCTCCTCCTCCTCCTTCTCCGGCCGAGCCAAGCAGCACGCGGGAAAGAGGATTTAAACAGGGCGCGCCAACAAGCTCTGCACGGCCAGTGGGCGAGACAAGGTGAATCACATAGACGTGACCAGCGGGCGAAAAACCGTTCCCATCAGCTACGGGCGGGTCAAGCGCGCAAGATCTCTCATCATGTACGGCACCGGGCCCCCGCATGGCCACAGGAAGCTGCGGGAAGCCCTGGCAAGCCCCCGGGAACTCTGCGAAGGCCACGAAGCACGGGAGGCTTTTCTCGGGACCCCAGGCAACTCCGAAGGCATGTGCGGGCACGTGCGTCGGCATATGCGAGCATTGGCGGACGCGCGTTTCAACGCATGTACTTGCATGTGCGGGCCCATGCAATCATCCGCAGAAGGATTGCGCAGGCATGTACGCGCAGGTGCCGCTGGCAAATCTACAATCATCGCACACCTTCCGCATGTGCAATCATGTGCAGGCATGCGCGCCGGCATGTGCGGGCATGTGCAAACAAATGGTGCACCAAACACAACGCGCAGGACCCTGCACATGCCTGGGCGCGCATGTTTTTAATTTGTTTTCTTCTTCCTCCTCTTGATACGCTCCGGCGAAGCAGCTCACACCGACCCGGTGATTTTCTCACCGTGCCCGTGAGGCAGACCCCGAAACCCTGCCCGAACGGACTCTCGCTCCCGAGTGTCGGCCACGCTCGACACTGTCCGAAACACTGCATGACAACGACTAGCACCACCACACTGCTACACCTGACCGTGGTGGGAACAGTTCAAAGTCCCAACCGTATGAGTTGGCGCAGGTGCTTGTCAAGGAAGAGGGGAGGGGGGAGAAAGAGGAAGGAGAGAGAGGGGGGCGGAAGCAAGACAAACAGACAGATATAATCCCCCGCGGCTGCATATCGCACCAGCATGCAAAGGAGGACGGACCTAGCAAATGGGAGCAATAGACAAAGACAAAAAAACATAGGACAATAGGACATCCAAACCAAAAGACCCGTGCACATGCCGGGCACATGCCGCGCACATGCCAACGCAAAATCGGCCGAATATACCAACCACACCCAGGGTCTAGCATTGAGAGCGATGTAACCATCACCATCACCATCACAATCACCATGTCAATCATGATCATTATAATCAGCCCAACAGCATTATCAACACCACCACCATCACCGTCCCCATCACCACCATCATCAGCAGCCTCAGCATCAGCAGCAGCAGTAGCAGCATCAGCCTTAGCATCATCATCATCATCATCATCATCATCATCATCATCATCATCATCACCATCATCACCATCATCACCACCACCACCATCACCCTACCACCACAACAACCACCACCACCATCATCATAATCAGCATCATCATCATCATCGTCACCATCATCGTCAGCATCATCAACACTCACCATGACCATCACCCCCACCATCACCGTGAGCACCATCATCACCATAACCAGCCCAGCAACATCACCTCTCCCATCATCACCACCACCACCACCACCATCATCATCATCATCACCATCATCACCATCATCAGCATCATCATCAACACCATCACCACCACCACCATTATCATCACAATCTCCACTACCACCACCACCATCATCATTGACATCATCCCCCTCACCATCAGCATCACCATCACCACCACAACCAGCACCATCCTTCCGCCCCTCCCGCCCCTCCCGCCCCTCCCACTTCCCCTTCCCTCCCTCCCCCTCTCTTCCCTCCTGCAGCCGCCCCCGAACCCCCCTCCCTCCCCTCCCTCGATCTCTCGAGCGCAGCTCTGTCTCGCCTGGAACACTTGTGAATCGGGGCGGGGACCGGCGCCCTCCCGCACTGCCCCATCCAACGGGGCAGTCCCTCCGGGAGCGACCCACACGAACGGCGGCCGGTCCCGTCCAGCAGTCCCTGCAGCGGGGCAGGCCCTCCAGGAACGACAAACACCCTCCAGTCCCAGACCCCCGACGTCATGATTTCTTTATGACGCGACCCCAAAGAGGTCCGGACCTGTTCGCCGGGACGGGTTTTTCATCCTGAGCTGTTTTTTGACGGTCCCGAAGGCCGGCAAGGGCCCCCAGAAGCGGAAAATATAGAAAAACCTTCCGTCGTGATTTTTTCATGACTCGAGGGGGTCGGGGGTCCCTCCAGTCCCTCCAGACGGAAGCCAGCAGGCTCCAAGCTCGGGGCGGGCGACACACGCCTTCGCCTGGGAGCCCCGGCGAAGACAGGGGCGATCGGAGGCTCTGGATACACTCGCCCCTATCGTGGGAGGCCTGGAAAGGGGCACCCACACCAAGACGGAGGGCTGCCTCCACAGGGGGGGAGGTGATCCCAGATTTCGGTGTTGGTGGTAATATTTCGGCAACCTTGGAAACCAGAATATTACCACCATCACCGAGATCGGGATCTTCTTCCCTCGGTGGAGGAACGCCGCCGATCTTGGTGTTGGTGTCAACTTCTAGGCCTGCGATATCGTCGCCTCCGGAAAACATCGCTACCTCCTGGAGCCTCTCCCGAAGGCAGGCGCGCGCGGGCGCCCCCGCCCTGGAGCTGGCCGAACAGGGCGCCCTCGTGCTCGCCCGGCGCGCCAGCGACCACCTGCACAGCACGGGGGGGGTCCGAGAATCAGACCGATCCCGACCACTTCGGAGCGATGACAACCACTGGAAGCGGACTGATCGCAACGCGTTCCACTTGTAATCATGCAAGCCGAACGCTCGATTACAGCAATGGAAGCTCGCTGCACCTGCCCAGGGTTTGGAGGACTCCTGAGGGACTCCTGAGGATTCCTGGAAGAATTTTCCAGATTTGGGAGGCCGCTCTGGGATCCCCAAAAGATTCCAGGGGATGCCGGAAAGATTTTCGAAGAGTCCTGGAGGATTCCTGACAATCCTTGAAGATTCGTGAACGATTCCTACGGATTCCTGAAGGATTCTTCAGGAATCCAAAAGGATTCTCGAAGATGTCTGAAAGATTATGAAGGGGTCCTGCATGGAAGATGTCTGAGGACTGATGAAAGATTATTGCAGATTCCTGGGGGATTCTTGAAGATGTCTTAAAAAGGTTCCTGAGGATTCTACAAGAGATCCTTGGGATTCCGGAAAATTCTCTAATTTCCTGAGGATACCTAAAGGATGTTTGACGATGCGTGGGAGATCCCGACCAAATTACAAAAGTATTCTCGACGGGCCCCCCCGGATTCCCGAAGGATTCTTGAAGGACTACGGGGGGATTCTTGAAGGACTTCGGAAGGAGTCCTGAGGGGCTCTCGCGGATTCACGACGGACTCTGGATGATTTCATAAGGGTCTCTTTGAGGATTCCTCTGGTTCCAACAAGATTCCTGCGGGACTGTTGCAAATCCGTGAGGATTTCTGAAACATGTGAGTGTTGCCTGAAATGACTTGAAGGATTCTTGGAAATGCCTCAGGAATATCGCAGCTTCTTGACATAGTCTCGAAGACCCCTGGGAGATGCACGTTGATGTTTGAAGATTCCAGAAGGATGCTTGAGGATTCTCGCAGGATTCCTGACGGACGTATGATGGTTTGTAACGGACCCCTGAGGATGATTGACAGACTCTGGAGGGATTCCTGAGGGACTCCTGGGGGATTCCCGAGGAACTCTCTGGGTTTTCCGAAGGACTCTGGAGAGATTCCTGAGGGACTCCTGCGGCTTCCTGGGGACTCCTGAGGATTCCTGGGGGAAGGCCTTTGCGCTCGTCATTCCCCATGCAATCTCAATCGTGGACGCGCTGTCAGTCGTCAGTCGTCCATCGTCAGTGGTCCATCGTCGTCGTGTTTTCTCTCGCGCGTGCCGCGCCGCCCGTGGGGATGGGAGGGGGGGAGGAGGAGAGGCAAGAGGACGAGGAGGAGGAAGAGGACGGGGGGAAACACAATTTGGATGAGAAAAACGAGGAACCATAAAGAAAGTATAAAACAATATGACGATGATGACGCTGATGATGATGATGACGATGTCGGTGACTATCCTTATGACGATGACGATGACAATGGCGATGCTGACAGTGATGATGATGATGGTCGTGGTGAAGGTGATGGTGAAGATGATGCTGTTGATGTTGATGTTGATGTTGATGTTGATGATGCTGTTGATGTTGATGTTGATGTTGATGTTGATGATGATGATGATGATGATGATGATGATGATGATGATGTGGTTGTTGATGATAATGATGATGATGGTGCGAAGGACGGTGTTGATGACTATGGAAGAAACAAGGGCGAAGCGGGGCATTCGAGGATGAGCGGGATGATGACTAAGGGAGATGAGGAGAAGGAGGAAAGGAGGGAAAGGAGGCGAGGCTGGAGGTCATTGAATTGTAGTAAAGGAGTAACAGAGGCAAATTGAGGATAGAGCATGAGGATGATGATGCTGATGATGATAATGGTGGATATGACAGCGACGACGATGATGATGATGACGATGATGATGATGATGATGATGATGATGATGATGATGATGATGATGATGATGATGGTGGTGGAAGGCCGGCGATCGGACGTATCGCAGCCGTTTTCAAATTTCCATCGGGAAGCTTAAGGGAGCTCACTGCATCCAGAAGCGTTCTAACGATCTCTCCCTTAATCGATGCCTTCTTGAAACGCCCCTTTCAAAACGCCGCAACCACTCCAGATCGATCGCAACTGGTTGCGATCGGTCCGAGTGGTGGACGCTCGGCCCGAAGCGCTTGCGATCGGTCGCGCTCGTGAGGGGCCCCCTGCACGCGCCGCTCTGGGCGGCCCCGCGAGCGCGCGCTCAGAAGAGGACCGAGAAAGGGGAAGATCGAGGAGGGAGGAGGATGAGGAGGAGGTGGAGGAGGAAAACGACGAGGATATAGGAGGAGGAGGAGGAGGAGGAGGAGGAGGAGGAGGAGGAGGAGGAGGAGGAGGAGGAGGAGGAGGAGGAGGCGGAGGAGGAGGAGGAGAGGAGGAGGAGGAGGAGGAGGAGGAGGAGGAGGAGGAGGAGGAGGAGGAGGAGGAGAGGAGAGGAGGAGGAGGTGAGGAGGAGGATGAGGAGGAGAGGAGGAGGAGGAAGAGGAGAGAGGAGGAGGAGGAGGAGCAGGAGAGAGGGGAGGAGGAGGAGGAGGAGGAGGAGGAGGAGGAGGAGGAGGAGGAGGAGGGATGAGGAGGAGGAGGAGGAGGAGGAGGAGGAGGAGGAGGAGGAGGAGGAGGAGGAGAGGTGGAAGAGGAGGAGGAGGGGGAGGAGGAGGAGGAGGAGGAGGAGGAGGAGGAAAAGGAGGAAGTAGATCCCGCGGATCGAGCGGATCGGGTTGTTTCGCGATGTCCGACGGAATCGCGCCGAGGGCCGCGTGGCCGCATCGGGCCGCCCCCGCGATGGGCCAGGCAGCCTGGAAGCAGCTTTCCCTCGCCCCCAAACTTCTCGCGCGAGCTGATCTCTGCACTGTAGCTGAGGATGGCCCATCCGAGCCCAGCAGAGGAATCGCTCGGGGCAGGTCCGCGCCAACATTGGCTTCGGACCTGACGCGGTGCTGGGCCGAGCGGCGGCCAGCTCGGGAGAGGGGTCCAGCGCCGCTGGCCCCCAGTGCAGAGCACACTGGCGACCAGCCCCCCCTCCCCCGCGGCCACCGCGGAGACCTCGACCTTCTCCGTGCAACGACGAGCCCCCCCCCATCACCACCACCCACACGGCGCATGCACTGCGACTGCCCGCCAAGATAATCAGGTAGTCAGGGCAGTCAGCAGACAGCGCCGCACCGGCAGCAGCGCCGCAGCCCGCCTGCTAAAGAACCCACGACGGGCGCGGCATCCCCGCGAGCCCCAGGCACCGACCCCTCGCCCAGGCCCCCCGCAACGTGGTCAGCCAGAGGGCCCAAAGAAATGGCCGGGGCCATAACCCCCTGCAGTTAGGAGGCGAGGTGGCCTCGCTGTCATCGCCGATCCACGGCAGTCTCGCGGCGCGGCAGGGGGGCCAGGGGGCGGCGGCGGCGCCGCGCAGGGAGCTGAACAAGACGCGCACCCCCGCCTCAGGCGGATAGTCGCGACAGGGTGCCGAACGCGCCCAGCAGCCGCGCGGGCCCCTCGCTGGCGACCCAAGCCAGGGCGTCCAAGGACGAGCACCTTCGGCGGCGCAGCCGCATGAGTAGGGCACAAAAGTATCACCGACAGAAAACAGCAGGGGCCACCGCCGCCACAGCAGACAAGGGGGGGGGGGGAACGATGCCGGAGAACAACCCCAACCATAATCTTTTTAGGGCTACGAGGGCTATGTGGCTATAGGACTATAGGGCTATAAGGCTATGGGGCTAAAGGACTATAAGGCTATGGGGCTATAGGGGTATCATGCTATAGGGCTATGAGAGGGTTATAAGGCTATAGGGCAATAGGTCGATAAGGCTATAGGGCTACAGGGCTATAGCGCTATAGGGCGATAGGGCTATAAGGTTTTAGGGCTATAAAGTTATCGGGCTATGGGGATATCGGGCACCCAAGTACGTGGGCGCGCGGGCACGCGGCCACGCGGGCGCCCAAGCTATAGGGCGATAGGGCTATAAGGCCATAAGGCTACCGGGCACCCAGGCACCCGGGCACCCGGGCACCTAGGCACCCAGGCGCCCGGGCACCCGGGCGCGCCGCCGCGATCGGCGCCACAGCTTACCTAACCACATGAATCCGCTAGGACCCCCGCAGAGGCAAACCCTGGTTCGGGAAGAGGCGGGGAAACGAGGACAGCGCGTGGAGACTCGCGGTCGCGCCACGCGGTGCGACAGAAAAATGATCGGACAACCGACCGAGCCCAAGCCCAGGCAGCTCAGCGCAACGCAGCTGGCGAGATGTCGACAGACCCGAGCTGACGGCGCGACGCCGCCAAAGGCGGCGAGGCCGGCAAAAGCGAGGGCCGCGCCTGGTGGCGCGCCGGGCAAGCCGCGAGCCACAAGGACGGAACGCAAAATTCAACTAAAGACCTAGAGCGGCTCAGCCGCCATGCGCGGCGCGCACCAGGAACTGCCATCGGAATTGTCGAACGAAAAACTTGACGCACCCGCCTCGAACATGCGGGGGGTTCTTTTTACAGAGGGGGATAGCAAGGGCGGCGGAGCGAGCAATGATAACGGCAGCAGGGCGGGGGGGCCGCCGGCGGCAGACCCCGCGGCCAGAGCGGGCGGGCGCGGGCAGGCTGAGATCCTCGGGGCGCGAACTTTCTCATGGGGGCATAATCAGCAGGACGAAGACGAGGGCCAGGGCGAGCGGCAGGATGAGGGCCCATAAGTGCCACGCGTTCGCGCGCGTGCGCGCGCGTTTGTTTGCGCGCGTGGTCTTTTTCCATCCGAACGCGGCAGCCGACTCGGCGGCCTCTGGCATGCGGGCGCACCCTGGAGGCGCACCTTCGCATCTCGCCTGCAGGGGACGTCGGCGGGCGTGCCCCCCATCCGCGCCCGTTCTCTGCATGGCGCGCCCCAGTGCATCATCGTCGAAGAAATCGCGCGCGTCGGGAGGGTCAGCCAAGACTGCGCGCAATATGCTGGTGAGACCGCGTGTAGATCGCGGGCTGGCTACGTCGGCGGGCTGAAAGGTTCGCCGGGCTATTCGAGGGATCCCTCGGGGGACCGGGTGCTTGGACAACGCGCTCCGCTCTGCGTCATGTGTCATACGCAAGAGGGGGAGCGCCACTTCTGCCGCGGCCCGCTACTGGTCCGCCCCAGGCCCCCACCCATCTACAGACCGCTGCGTATCTGGCCGGCGCGGGGGAGCGAGGCCGATCGAGAATGCGGAGGCGACGTGGCGCAACGGCGTTGCTCGCGCCACTCTCCCCCGACTCCTCGAGCGTCGAAGCAGTCTGCGCGCCGCTCGCGAATGCGCGCCCCGCCCCCCGTTGCCGAGCAGGCGCAGCGCGACGATATACAAACAGAAATCGACCGACGCGCCCCGCGCCCAGGCGACCCGCCGGCTAGCTGGCCAGCCAGTCAGCCAGGCTTGCCGCAGCCTCCTCGACGCGGTCGCGACCGAGGAAAATCCGCACCTGTTTCGCCGCGGCCTGGCGTAGCGCGACGCCTGGCTCAGCGCCCCAGCGCCGCGCCAGCGCACTCGCGGCCGCCTCGGCGGACGGCCGTCGGCCAAGCCTGGCGCGCGGCCACGCGCCACAGGCGGCGCAGCGCGGCGTGGCCTAGGCGGCCCGCTCTCGCGGGCCAGCGGGAGTAGCGGCCAGGGGGGGCGCCGCTCGGGGCAGCGCCGGCATTCGTTGCCCCGCCTCGGCGGCCGCCGCGCCGTCGCCGTCCGCGGCAGCGGCGCGGGCGCACCCCCCAGAACTCTCTTTAGCGGAACATCGCGTCCGCCAGCATCTGGGGGCAATCCCCGCGCTGCGCTTCCTAGCGGGGCGTCCGCGAAGCCGCGCGCGGCGCAGTTGGCCGCGGCGCGGCGCTTGCGCCGCCGATCCCAGGCCGTGGCCAGGACCTGTCGAAGGAAACCCCACTCATGGTGGATGCGGCCCCACACGCCCACGACATCCTGGCCGCGCGCTTTGGTGCCGCCCCCGCAGACGCAGCCGAAGGTGCGCCGCGCCTTGCGGCAGAGCGGCAAGCCGACAGCCTGCGCAGCCCGCTCTCCAACGCACAGGCGGTTGCCGAAACGGCGACGGGCAGGCGCGCAGTCTTTGCCCAGCAGCGCCCTGGCAGTGTCGCGACAGTCCTGATCCTCCAGCCGCTGGCTCGGTCGCCACTCGCCTAATGCCATGCGCCCGCAGAAGGCCCCCCGCAAGAACGGTGAGTGAGACCTCCTCCTCCTCCTCCTCCTCCTCCTCCTCCTCTTCCTGTTCCTGCTCCTCCTCCTCCTCCTCCTCCACCTCCTCCACCTCCTCCTCGCACGTGTATGGGTTTTGTCTTCCACCCTCGCACGTGCCCGGGATCCTCCCCCTCCTGATTTTCTTCCTGCTCTGACTCTTCCTCCTCCTCCTGACCCTCCTCCTCCTCCTCCTCCTCCTCCTCATCACCGTCATCATCATCATCATCATCATCATCATCATCATCATCATCATCATCATCATCATCATCAGCATCATCATCATCATCGTCACCAGCATCATCAGCATCATCATCATCGCCATCATCATCATCAGCATCATCAGCATCAGCATCATCATCAGCAACGACACTATCATCACACATCACCACCGCCATCATCATCATCATCATCATCATCATCATCATCATCATCATCATCCGCATTCTCATCATCATCACCACCACCACCTCTACGTCCACCGTCATCCTCATGCTCATCCTCATCATCATCATCATCATCATCAAAAGCATCACAACCATCAACGTCATCGTCAAAGTCATGATGATTGACACCATCATCATCATTCACAACAGCAGCATCATCATATCATCATCATCATCACCACCATCATCATCACCATCATCGTCATCAGCGGCATCACCATCATCATGAGCAGCATCAGCATCGTCGCCGTCATCGCCAGCGTCACCATCATTATCAGCATCATCATCATCATTATCAGCATCAACATCATTATCATCATATTTATGGTCATCCGCATCATCATCATCATCATCACCATCGTCATCGTCATCGTCATCCTCATCATCAGCGCATCATCGTAACCGTCAACAACAATATACTCGACATCATCAGCATCAGCAGCATCATCAAGTGCAGCGTCATCCTTATAATCATCCTCATATTCAGCATCAGCATCAGCATCACCATCATCATCGTCAATAACATCAACATACTAGTCTGAATCGTAATCGTATTCAGCATCATCATCAGCATCATCATCCTCAAACTCACCACCATCATCGTTCACACTATCACCATCAACAGCATTATGAACATGAGCATCAGCATCATCATCACCATCAGCATCAGCATCACAAGCATCATCATCACCATCGTCATAATCATCATCGTCGTCGTCAGCAGCAGCATCACCAAAAGCAGCAACAGCCTCCAGCCCCGTGGGCGCGGCTGGATGCGGCGCATGGAAGGATCAAAGGAACGGCTTCCCTTCCTCCCCTCGACCTCCTCCTCCGACTCCTCCTCGTTCAACTCTCGTCCTCCAACCCCTCATCCGCATCCTCCTCATCAGCAGTAGCAACGACATCATCATCAAGACCATCACAGTCACCATGAATACCATCATCGTCGTCATAGTCGTCATCCCCAACTTCCCTGCCATCATCGTCATCGTCATCATCATCGTCGTCGTCGCTTTCGTCGTCGTCGCTTTCGTCGTCATCATCGTCATCCCACCAGGGCCACCACGAAAGACAACACAACCATCACAATCCTCATCAGCTTTGCCCTTGCCCCGTCGTCAGCATCATCAGCATCATCACCAGCAGCATCATCAACATCATCATCAACATCAGCACCATCAGCAACAACATCATCATAATCAGCATTATTGTCATCGTCATCATCATCACCATTATCATCATCACCAGCAGCATCATCAGCATCAACATCATCTGTGTCATCATCATAATCAGCATCATCATCCTCAACCTCAGCATCATCCTCAGCATCATCACAAGCATCACCATCATCACCACCAGCATCATCATCAGCAGCAAAACCATCATGGTCAGAAACACCAGCAACCTCGTCGATGCCAACGTCATCACCACATTATAATCATCATCATCATCATCATCATCATCATCACCATCCTCACCATCACCATCATCATCATCAGCAGCATCGACATCATCAGCATCATCACCAGCAGCATCAGCATCATCACCATCAGCAGCATCATCATCGTCATCATCACCATCATCATCATCATCATCATCATCGCCGACGTCATCACCATCATCAACATCATCAACAGCAGCAGCAACATCATCATCCCCACTAGCATCCCCAGTTGCGTCCTCAGCGACAGCAGCATCATCAGTATTATCAGCATCATCATCATCATCATCATCATCATCATCATCATCATCATCATCATCATCATCATCAACCGCAACAGCATCATCAACAACACCATCATAACCAACCTAATCGCTGTCGTCGTCAACAACAGCCATATCATCATCAGCAGCATCTTCATCATCATGATCATCATTATCATCAGCAGCACCATCCTCATCATTATCAGTATCACCCTCAGCCCCATCCTCATCAGCATTATCGTCACCATCATCGCCATCATCATCATCATCATCATCATCATCATCATCATCATCATCATCAGCATCATCATCATCATCAACATCATCATCATCATCATCATCATCATCATCATCATCGTCATCGGTGTCATCGTCGTCGTCGTCGTCGACGTGGTCCTCGTCCCTGTCGACGGCCTCCCTCCCCGTAGGCATCCCCACCAGCTCAACGTTGAACTCGGTGCCCGCGGCCACCAGCACCTCTCGCGGAGGTGTTGCCAGCGGGGCGGCGCTGCGCAGGGACGGCGCTTCGTCGTCGCATTCCTCCTGATTCTCGTCGTTATCCTCGCCCACGTCCTCATCATCCACACCACGATTATCAGCATCGTCGTCATCATCAGCATCAGCATCAGCATCAGCATCATCATCATCATGATCATCATCATCATCATCATCATCACCATCATCATTAGCAGCATCATCGTCATCGTCATCGTCATCGTCATCATCCTCGGCATCATCGTCATCAACATCATCAGCATCGTGATCGTGATCGTGATCGTCATCATAATCACAAGCATCAGCATCAATCGCAACAGCATCATCATTATCATCATCAGCATCGGAATTACCATCATCATCATCAGCACCAGCAGCATCATCATCCTCAACCTAGTAAGCATCAGCATCAGCATCACCAACATCAACAATATCGTCAGCATCACTATCCTCGTCATCAGCATCGTCACCACCGTTATCGTTGACATCATCACACTCATCAGCAGTAGCAGCATCATCATCAGCAGCAGCACCCTCACCAGCATCATAGTAACCATCAGCATCAGCATCAGCATCACCATCATCTTCATCAACAACATCATCACCATCATCAGCATCAACAACAACATCATCGTCAGAGTCGCAGTCGGTTTCCTCGCCGTCGTCATCCTTCACGAGCAACATCAGCATCATCATAATCAGCATCACCATCATCATCATCATCATCATCATCATCATCATCATCATCATCATCATCGAATGATTATTATCATCATCGGCAGCATCATGATCACTAGCATCATCATCGTCACCATATTCAACATGCTCAGTCTCATCATCATCATCATCATCATCATCATCATCATCAGCATCATCATCATCATCATCATCATCATCATCATCATCATCATCACTCATCATCATCACCATCATCATCGTCGTCGTCGTCACCATCAACATCGTCATCATCGTCTTCGTCTTCATGATGCTTATCGCCACCATCAGCATCGTCATCATCGTATGCACGCTCATCCTCATCACAAGCAGCAGCTGCAGCAGCAGATATCCCACCGGCCCTTTGGGCGTAAGTGGTCTAGAGTGTTTCATATGTCGCCCCTCCTACTTCCCCTTCGGGGAGGGGTTTCTCACTGTTCCCTATTAATAAACACCCCCTCCCCCAGGCGAGTGGTAGCCAACCAGGAACCATGCGGGCACCCCCCACCGTCCCTTGTAAACATTACCCTGGCGACGTACCCAACCCCTGCGCAATGCGGGGCATGACTAGCTTGGGAGACGTTCTACGGAGGTGATGACGTGACATGGGCGCATATACTTCTGCGAGCGGCATTCGTGAGGCTCGCAGCCCCCCAGGGACGGCGAGGTCTCGCTCAGATCTGTCTGGCGCCTCACTCCGCAGGACCCACCAGCAGCCATCGAAAGTGGCGACAGTTTCGAAGATCGCAGCCTCCCAAGGACGGACGGCGAGGTCTCGCTCAGGTCCGCGCGGTGCCTCACTCCGCAGGACCCACCAGCAGCACTGGAAAGTGGCGATAGTTTCGCAGATCGCAGCCCCCCAAGGACGGCGAGGTCTCGCTCAGATCTGCCTGGTGCCTCACTCCGCAGGACCCACCAGCAGCCCTGGAAAGTGGCGATAGTTTCGCAGATCGCAGCCCACCAAGGACGGCGAGGTCTCGCTCAGATCCGCGCGGTGCTTCACTCCGCAGGACCCACCAGCAGCCCTCGAAAGCGGCGACAGTTTCGCAGATCGCAGCCCCCCAGGGACGGCGAGGTCTCGCTCAGATCTGCGCGGTGCCTCACTCCGTAAGACCCACCACCAACAATCGAAAGCGGCGACAATTTCGCAGACCGCAGCCCCCCAAAGACGGCGAGGCCTCGCTCAGATCTGCGCGGTGCCTCACTCCGCAAGACCCACCAGCAGCCCTCGAAAGTGGCGACCGTCTCGCAGATCGCAGCCCCCCAGGAACGGCGAGGTCTCGCTCAGATCCGCGCGGTGCCTCACTCCGCAACACCCACCAGCAGCCCTCGAAAGTGGCGACAGTTTCGCAGATTGCAGCCCCCCAGGGACGGCGAGGTCTCGCTCAGATCCGCGCGGTGCCTCACTCCGCAGGACCCACCAGCAGCCCCCGAAAGTGGCGACCGTTTCGCAGATCGTAGCCCCAGGGACGGCGAGGTCTCGCTCAGACCCGCGCGGTGCCTCACCCCGCAGGACCCACCAGCAGCCCTCGAAAGTGGCGACAATTTCGCAGATCGTAGCCCCAGGGACGGCGAGGTCTCGTTCAGACCCGCGCGGTGCCTCACTCCGCATGACCTACGAGCAGCATTCGAAAGTAGCGACAGTTTCGCAGATCGCAGCCACCCAGGGACGGCGAGGTCTCGCTCAGATCCGCGCGGTGCCTCACTCCGCAGGACCCACCAGCAGCCCTCGAAAGTGGCGACAGTTTCGCAGATCGCAGCCCCCCTGGGACGGCGAGGTCTCGCTCAGATCTGCGCGGTGCCTCACTCCGCAAGACCCACCACCAACCCTCGAAAGCGGCGACAGTTTCGCAAACCGCAGCCCCCCTGGGACGGCGAGGTCTCGCTCAGACCCGCGCGGTGCCTCACTCCGCAACACCCACCAGCAGCCCTCGAAAGTGGCGACCGTTTCGCAGATCGCAGCCCCCCAGGGACAGCGAGGTCTCGCTCAGATCCGCGCGGTGCCTCACTCCGCAGGACCCACCAGCAGCCCTCGAAAGTGGCGACAGTTTCGCAGATCGCAGCCCCCCCAAGGACGGCGAGGTCTCGTTCGCATCCGCGCGGTGCCTCACTCCGCAGGACCCACCAGCAGCCCTCGAAAGCGGCGGCAGTTTCGCAGATCGCAGTCTCCCAGGGACGGCGAGGTCTCGCTCAGATTTGCGCGGTGCCTCACTCCGCAACACCCACCACCAGCCCTCGAAAGTGGCGACAGTTTCGAAGATCGCAGCCCCCCAAGGACGGCGGGGTCTCGCTCAGATCCGCGAGGTGCCTCACTCCGCAACACCCACCGGCAGCCCTCGAAAATGGCGACTATTTTGCAGACCGCAGCCCCCCTGGGACGGCGAGGTCTCGCTCAGATCCGCGCGGTGTCTCATTCTGCAAGACCCACCAGCAACCGTCGAAAGTGGCGACAATTTCGCAGCCCCCCAGGGACGGCGAAGTCTCGCTCAGATCCGCGCGGTGCCTCACTCTGCAGGACCCACCAGCAACCCTCGAAAGTGGCGACAATTTCGCAGATCGCAGCCCCCCAAGGACGGCGAGGTCTCGCTCAGATCCGCGCGGCGCCTCACCCCGCAGGACCCACCAGCAGCCCTCGAAAGTGGCAACAGCTTCGCAGATCGCAGCCCCCCAATGACGGCGAGGTCTCGCTCAGATCCGCGCGGTGCCTCACTCCGCAAAACCCACCAGCAGCCCTCGAAAACGGCGACAGTTTTCCGCAGATCGCAGCCCCCCATGGACGGCGAGGTCTCGCTCAGATCCGCGCGGCGCCTCACTCCGCAGGACCCACCAGCAGCCCCCGAAAGTGGCGACAGCTTCGCAGATCGCAGCCCCCATCGTCGGCGAAGAGAGGGCAGGAGGAGGCGGGAGGCGGGAGGAGGAGGGACGCGGCCACACCCCTCTTTTCCAAACGAATACCCAACCAAGGAGGGTTGGGAAAAACACACACACCCAAAGTGTGCCTCCAAATCCCACCAGCCCTCTGGGCGTAGGTGGTTCGGGGAGTTTCCTCTTCCATCTTCCCTTCTTCCCCTTCGGGGAGGGGTTTACCCCTCCCCCTAACCCCCTCCCCTGGACGGGGGTTTCGCTGGTAGTTGGAGCGTCCAAAACGGCCTCGGCGAGGAAGCCAAAATCATTGGTTTTACTACGGTTTTGGCCGATTTTAGAGGCTCCCGAAGGGGGACGCTAATGGGGGACCCCCTTCCTTTGATCGATCACCTCCAAGATGGCCCCAAGAGCGCTCCCAAGGCTCCCAAGAGCGCCCCAAGAGGGCCTCAAGAGGCGCCCAGGAGGCCCCAAGAGGTCCCCAAGAGGCCCTCAAGAGGCTCCCTAGACCCCCAAGAGGCCTCAAGAGGACCCCCGAGGCATCCAAGAATCCCCAGGCGCTCCAAGAGGACTCCAAAACAACTTCCAAGGGACATCCTAGGAGGCTCTTGTGCACGTCATTGTCCTTGTTCCTTCTCATCTTTCTCATCTTTCTCCTCCTCCTCCTCCTCCTCCTCCTCCTTGTCGGCCTACTCCTCCTCCTTCTCCTCCACTTTATCAGCCTCATCCTCCTCCTCCTCCTCCTCCTCCTCCTCCTCCTCCTTTCCTCTTCTCTTCCTCCCCCTCCTCATCCTCCTCCTCCTCCCCCTCCTCCTCATCATCCGCCTATTCCCCCTCCTCCCTCCTCCCTCCTCCCACTTTTCCCACCGCTGCCCCTCCTCCCCCTCCTCCTCCTCCTCCTCCTCCTCCGACGACTCCTCCTCCATCCTCGCCCTCTTGGGTAAGACGGGTCCCCCAGCCCTTTGCTACTCTGTATGCTCCCTCACTTCCCTGATCGCCGCAATTCGCCTGGGCATCGTTTTTGGATGGGCTGGTGGGGATATTTGTTTTGATCTGCGGTTCCAAAGACGATTCCAGAGAGCGGGTCGTAGCGAGCTTGGGGCGACAAGCGAGATAATTGCCAGCGGGCCAAAAGCCACCGCCGGAATGCACATGCGAGGAACAAAATGAATATCATTAAGCTGAACAGTGACAGCATGGCGGCAAGCAGATCATTGCCAGCGGGCCAAGAGCCGACGCCGGAGTGCAAATGCATCCAAGAAGACGCACCTTGGCGCCGACAAGAGGGAACGGGCGGGGGGAAAAGGCGCGGGGACGCCGAAACGGCGCCAGCCCAACACGAAAATGGCTGGTGAGGATACGCGAAGCGTCAACAAACTGGTTGGGATACGCGAAGCGTCAAGAATTCGGAACATGCGCAGCCAACCCGATGCGGCCTCCCCACACCATCCCTGTCAAAGAACAATACAGGTACACCTGGCGGCGGCGGCGGCTGCGGCGTCTGCGGCGGCGGCGGCGGTTGCGGCGGCTGCGGCGGCGGCGGCGGTGGCGGCGGCGGCGGCGGGGGCGGCGGCGGCGGCGGCGGCGGCCGCTGCGGCGGCGGCGGCGGCGGCGGTGGCGGTGGCGGCAGCGGCTGCGGCCGCTGCGCCGGCGGCGGCTGCGGCGGCAGCGGGCGGCGGCGGCGGCGATTTCGCAGCAGGGACGGCGGCGGCGGGGCGGCGCGGCGGCGGCGGCGGCGGCGGCGGCGGCGGGCGGCGCGGCGGCGGCGACGAAAGGCAGCGGGCGGCGCGGCGGCGGCGACGAAAGGCGGCGGCGGCGGGCACCGGCGGCGGCGGCGGCAGCGGCGGCGGCGGTGGCTGCGGCGGCGGCGGCGGCGGAGGTGGCGGCGGCGGATTGGCCCCCAGTAGCTGCCCATACACAGACGACTGCTGAATATGCTGAAGCTCGGGCCAGAGTCGTGTGCTACGTATGTGTTGGGAAGCCGGGTGGGAGTGAGCGAAACGGCTTGCGGGCGGGGAGGGAGTCTTGACCCCTCCCCCTACCCCTCCCCTGGACCTGGACAGGGGGTTCCACGACGCGTTGGGGCGTCCAAAACGGCCTCGGCGAGGAAGCCAAAATCATTAGTTTTACCAAGGTTTTGGCCCCATTTTGGCCTCCTGAGAGGGGGCACAAATTTAGGACCCCCCCCCCTCCTGTGATCGATCTCCTCCAAGAGGCACCGAGATGGCCCCATGTGGCCCCAAAAAGCCTCCAAGAGGCAGGCCAGGCCCCCAGGATGCCCCCAAGAGGCTCCCAAGAGACCCCCACGAGGCCCAAAGAGGCCCCCCAGAGGCACCCAAGACGCTCCAAGAGGCCTCGGCGACCCTTTGGGGTTTGGGGCCCCTTTGGGGGCGGCCCCTTTGGGGTTTGGGGGCTCTTTGGGGCCCCATTTGGGGTTTGGGGCCCCTTTGGGGTTTGGGGCTTCTTGAAGCGCCTTCGGGGTTTGGGGCCCCTTTGGGGCTTGTGGTCCCTTTGGAGCCCCTTTGGGGCCCTTTGCGGTTTGGGTCCCCTTTCAGGCCCCTTTGAGGCCCGTTTGGGGCCTCTCCCTCCCTCTTGGGTTGCCCGCTTCCTCGGGGCCTCCGAGCCTCTCGGGACGCTCCCTCAGCCCGGGGGGGGCCCTCCAGGGAAGCGCGGGGGGGCGCGGGGGAAGGGAGGCGAGGATGCGACGTGCCCGTCCCTCCCTGCCGTCTCCAGCCGGAGGCCCGCCCGCCGTCTCCGTGCAGGCCTTTCCTCCCTCCTCCTCCTCCTCCTCCTCCTTCTCCTCCTCCCCTCCTCCTCCCCCCTCCTTCCTCCTCCTCCATCCTCCCCTCCTCCCTCCTCCTCCTCCTCCTCCTCCTCCTCTCCTCCTCCTCCTCCTCCTCCTCCTCCTCCTCTCCTCCTCCTCCTCCTCCTCCTCCCCTCCCCCTCCTCCTCCCCCTCCTCCTCTCTCCTCTCCCTCCTCCTCCTCCTCCTCCTCCTCCTCCTCCTCCTCCTCCTCCTCCTCCTCCTATTCCTCAAACTCCTCCGGACCATCGGCATCGAAAGGAGCGCAATGAAATCGGATCGGCTGGGGTCGGAACCGCTCCTCGACGGCCATCTGGTCGGAACCGGACCGAACCGAACAAGAACCGGTCCGAACCGGAAACAAAAAAAAAACGTACCGAACCGGACCGAGCCGAACCGGAAGATTACGACACCGAACCGAACCGAACCGGAGGCGCTTCGGAGCCTAACCGAACCGAACCGAACCGGCGCTGTCCTGTTCTTGGCCGAACGGGCCTTATTTTAAGTGAAGAATCGAAGGCACACGGCGAGCCCTGCAGGCCTGAGATCTGCACATCTGGAGAGGATAGCTGCGGTCGGTTGCCCACTGGGGCGTCAAGTCGGCGTATGGTCAGGTGCGTCGGGGCAGGTTCGGCTGGGTAGCCGGCGGCGGAGTCAACACAGTGCCATCGAAGCGCACGTGATCGCGATGCGGCGCGGCGGGACCCAACGGGAGGGTGGGGCCTCATAGCCATGTACGGGAGCGCTTGTCCCCTCTCCCGTCACTGCTATCGTCACCGCCGCGCTTGCCTGCTGCCTGCCAATCGTCACCGTCCCAGGCCTGCGACCATGACCATGAGTCCCAGACCCAGGGTTGGCGGGAGCTTGTGGCGTATCCCTTGTACTGTGGCGCGCTGGTGCCCTGGTGTCATGACCACTTGTCGCGCTCCCGTTCCCATCTGACCTGGAGCCCGAGCTTGCTGGTGGGGTTACGCGAAGCGTCTAGAATTGTGTCACCAACGGCAACATCGTCGCGACCGTCACCATCATCATCATCATCATCATCATCATCATCATCATCATCATCATCATCATCATCATCATCATCATCATCATCATCATCATCATCATCATCACACCACCACAACCACCACACCACCACCACCACCACCACCACCACCACCATCATCATCATCATCATCATCATCATCATCATCATCATCATCATCATCATCATCATCATCATCATCACCGTCATCATCATCATCAGCATCATCAACAGCATCAGCATCAGCATCATCACCAGCATCAGCATCAGCATCAGCATCATCATAGTCAGCATCATCATCACCACCACCATCATCATCATCATCATCATCATCATCATCATCATCATCATAATCATGATCATCATCATAAATGAAATGACTATCATCATCGTCATCAGCATCATAATCATCATCATCATCGTCATCGTCATCGTCGTCATCAGCATCATCAGCATCATCGGCATAGCCATCATCGTCATCGGCATCCTCATCATAATCATCAAAAACATCACCAGCAAAATTATCAGTAGCAGAATCATCATCGTCATCATTCTCTTGCTCGTATTCCTTCTCGTCATGATCACCGTGCTGCTTCTGATCCTCCTCCTCCTCCTTCCTACCCTCCTCCAGCCATTTGCCCCCCGTCGAGCTCGTCCCCTGCTCCTCCCGATTCCGCTGCACTGCGCCTCGCTGTCTGTATGAATTGTCCGTGCTGCTTGTTCTGGAGTCTCTCTCTCTCTCTCTCTTTCTCTCTCTCTCTCTCTCTCCCTCTCCCGGAGCGCGGGGCTCACAGTGCTGGACCCGCTACCCAAGAGAGGGGCACGACGCGAAGAACGCGTCGGTAAGACCGCGGCGACGACAGTTCGGGACATCGGCAAACAGAGAGGCAGCTTGAGCGCTCTCATGAGCAATCTCTCATGGCACCCTCCGCCCTACGTTTATCTCACCTCCTCCTCCTCCTCCTCCTCCTCCTCTTCCTCCTCCTCCTCTCATCTCGTCACCTGCCGCCTACTCACATCCTCACATCCTATCTCCGTATCATCTGCATCCTCCCTTCTGCCTCCTCCTCCTCCTCTTTCTCCTCCTCTTTCTCCTCCTCTTTCTCCTCCTCTTCCTCCTCCTCTTCCTCCTCCTCCTCCTCCCCATCCGCCTACCCATCCGCACTCCCATCATCATCAGAATCCTCACCCAGCTCATCCTGTGCTTCCTCCAACGCAGCTGGCCGTGCTACTTTTACAATGCTGCTGTCGCTTATCAGTCTGACGCTGATGTTAAGCAGATGCTCACTATTAGTTACAACCACGACTGCTGTGACTGTTACAACGACAGGTCCGAGTACGATAACTACTACGACTCCAGCTCTTAATGCGATAACGCAGACGACAACGGCAACGATTACGACTACAGCTACCGCTCATTTCATCCTCCTGTTTCCGCAATCGTCGAATCAAAGTACTGCACCACTACCACTACCACAACCACCGCTGCGTGCTCCGCCACCACTACTACTTCTACGACTGCTACTGCCGCATCCATGTCACTGCTGGCGCGTCATCCTTCCTCCTCCTCCTCCTCCTCCTCGTCGTCCTCCCCCTCCTCCACCTCCTCCATTCCTGTTCCTTAAAAATAACTTCTCCCTGTCGCACCCCGAGGTCAGTTTTTAGGGCGGGCCGGGCGTTTCGCCTGAGACTTCCTCACCACTTCTGACTCTGAAGCTTGAAGATCGGCAACAACTTCACAGATGAAGGGCGGGTGGTTTTCAAAATGCGGCTTTCGCCTGAGCGCAGCGCACATTCGTTTTGACAAATTACAAGAGCTTCACGGATTGAGGGCTGGTCGTTTTCAAAATATGGCTCTCGCCTTTGCGCGGTGCACATTCGTTTTACAAATTTGCCAAAGTTTCGCGGATTGAGGGCGGGTGGATTTCAAAATGTGGCTCCCGCCCTAGCGCGGCGCACATTTTTTAACATGTGCAAGAGCTTCACGGATTAAGGGAGGGCCGTTTTCAAAATGTGCCTCTCGCCTTAGCGCGTTCGTTGTAAAAAATTGCAAGATGTTCACGGATTGATGGCGGTTCCTGTTCAAAATGTGGCTCTCGCCTTAGCGCGGCGCACATTCGGAATGAGTTTCACGGATTCCCATCATCAACGTACCAGAAACTATGTTTTTGAAAGGATGCAGGATTATGCGGGTGCAGAAGATACGTTGACCCTCTGTGTTGAAGTCCCTGGACTGGCTTTCTGGTACGATTCAGGGTCGTCAAGACGCAACAGTCAGGTTGATCCGTGGCGTTGGAATCCCGAGAACTATGTTTTGGCATGCTCCAGGGTCTTCAAACGGTTGTCTTCCACCGAGGCAGTTCTCTCAATGGAAATGAACAGTTGTACGGGCCCATGAAGAGGGAGCTTGGAGGAAGGGTTTACTTCAACATCGTTGATGACTCTTGGGCTTACACTGGTCCTCCTCCTCCTCCTCCTCCTCTTCCTCCTCCTCCTCCTCCTCCTCCTCCTGTTTCACATCGGCCTCCTCCTCCTCCTCCTCTTCCTCCTCCTCCTCCTCCTCCTCCTCCTCCTGCCTCCTTCCCCACGCCGCCACCGTCATCCCGCCGCCGCCCCCTCCACCTCTCGCCCCCCACCTACACATGCCGCCGTCTTCGACCCTCGGGGCGGGCGAAAGGGGGCGATAGCAAAGGGGGGGCCTGAGAATCAGCTCGCGCAGCTGACCTTCCCGGCGCCCCCCGGCGCCGGAGGCGGCCATGCATCGAGGAGTGGGCCCCTCGGCGGGGCCGAAGCCGGCTGCACGCAGCAGAGTTCGCAACCCCCCCTCTCCCAGTCCCCCCCTTTCGTCCGGCCCGAGACCCCTCCCCAGACCCCCGACGTCATGATTTTTTCATGACGCGACCCCCAGAGGTCCGGACCCATTCGCCGGGACCGGTTTTTCATCCTGAGCTGTTTTTTGACGGTCCCGAGGGCCAGTGGGGGCCCCCAGAGGCGGAAACTATAGGAACACCTTCCGTCGTAATTTTTTCACGACTCGAGGGGGTCTGGCTCCGGCTCCTCACCCGAGGCTACCCTCCGCCCGCCCGCCGCGGGAGGCCTCCGACGACCCCGCGGCGGTCACGCCGCCGCCCCGCGCGCGGTACGTCCCGGCCAGGGCCTGCGCGTCGCCGCTCCGGCGCGGCGCCGCCGCCGCCGCGGGGCGGGGCGCGCGCGCCTACCCGCGTTGGTCGCCGCCGCGGGCGGCAGGCCGCAGCCGCACTGCGGCTGCGGCCGCGGGGGCAGTCGCAGTGGCCGTCGCGGCGGCAGGTGGCAGAAATGCCGAGGCAGTGCCGCAGTTTACCAGCCTGGAGCATATGCCTATCCCTATGCTGGGCACCTCCTCCTCACGATGCCGGTCGTAGGGGTCCCCTTCTTTTTTGAGGGCGAGTCCCTAAGATTGTCATCGCCTTTTGGCGTGTCAATGTTAGGGATAGGGATACGTTCGAGGCAGTGCCGTGGTGCAGTGGTGTAGGTTTGTGGGTCTGGTGGTCGTTTCGGCGCCCGTCGTCGGCAGGAGGAAGCAAGAGGACGCCGGAACCGGAACCACGGAGACAGGGGAGGCATCTTTGGAGACAGGGGAGGGCACGAAACCTGCGAAATTCAACGGAAACTGCGCTCGGCGGGTCGCCGTCGCAGGCGGCAGCCGCACTGCGGCTGCAGCCGCAGCGGCAGTCGTCGTGGCCGTCGCGGCGGCAGTGGCAGAAATGTCGAGGCAGTGCCGTGGTGCAGTGGTGTAGTTTTTGGGGTTCCCCCTCCCGCCGCCGCCGGGCGCCTCCTCCCTCCCCCTCCTGCATGGTGGCTTGATTCGCGGTTCGTGCACACGCAAACGCCCCATCCCCTATCGCCAGCGCAGAGACGCTGCCCAGCCGCCGACGCAAAAACTGTGTAGCAGTCTGGCAGCGCAGTGCTGCAGCAGCGTACGTGGTGAAGCGGTGCAGCAGTGCAGTGCGCTGGTGTTGTGGTGAAGTGGTGCAGTGGTGCAGTGGTGTAGGGGTGAAGTCGCGGGCAAGCGGCGGAAGCTTAACAAAAAGAAGCAGAACTGCTCAAAGTCGACGTAATCGAAGGAGCATGGGCCAAGTTGACCAGTTCCAACGAGTCAGCGGGCCCCGCCCAGTCCCACCCTCCCTCGATGACGACAGGAGCCACACGTGAAGCAGCTCGATCTCGGGACCAGCGACATTTTTTTGTCGGCAGCCGCAGGCGAGAGCGCCAGCGGCGAGTCAGGGTCCGAGCGGGGCGCGCGAGGGCCTATTGAACCAGGAGCAAGCCTGACACTGCCGCTCAGAACAGCACCGGGAGGAAGCCGAAGAGGCCGGCGAGGCTGCCGCACTGCCGGGGGCTGCACGCCTGCGACGAGCTGCAGAGGGGGCTGACTGCCAGGGTGGCCGACTGCCAGGGTCGGACAGAGGAGGAGGAGGAGGAGGAGGAGGAGGAGGAGGAGGAGGAGGAGGAGGAGGAGGAGGAGGAGGAGGAGGAGGAGGAGGGAGGAGGAGGAGGAGAGCCACACGTCGAGCAGCTCGATCTCGGGACCAGCGCGCGTCCCCCCCACCACCGCCGAGCGGAGGGCGCTCGCGGGCGGCTCCGCCGCCGACGACCTGGCCGCGGGGAGCGCGCGGGCACGGGCCGCGGGCGGCACTTCTGGAGCACCTCTGCGCGGCGCCCCGGCGGGAGCACAGCGCGGCCCCCTCGCGCGGCAGCACGTCCGATGAGCGCGGCGAGGAGGAGGGGGGAGGAGGAGGAGGGGGAGGAGGAGGAGGAGGAGGAGGAGGGAGGAGGAGGATCCTCCTGCTCCTCCTCCTCTCCTCCTCCTCCTCCTCCTCCTCCTCCTCCTCCTCCAGCAGGTGCCGCTCTCACGTCAGGAATGCGCTCGCTCTCGCGCGCGGCGCCGCCGCCGCTGCCGCGTTCTCGCGGCGCGGCGGCCGCAAAAACGTGCGCCGCGCCGTGGGAGGGAGCGCCAATGCCCAGGCGAAGCCCGCGTGGCGCAGAAGGCGAGGGGGACAACTCGCCCTCTCAGGCGCAGCCCCCCTGCCCCTAAGCGACCTGGCGAACGAACTATGTGTGTATCGGTATGTACATATACATGTAAATCTATGTGTACATATATGACTACCTACCAGACCACCCCAACCCAACCCGAAGACCCGAATTTCGGGTTGGGGGGGGTACGGGTTCCGATGTTCCCCGCCTCTCCCCCCAACTGGAAATGGAGGGCAAATTGAGGCCTTCGGGTTGGGTTGGGGTGGTTTGGTGGGTGGTGAAAATATATGTATGTACATACACATGCGCCGCGCCCAGAGAGGAGAGAGCGCCACTCTGGCGCGAAACCTGCGCAGCGCCGAGGCGAGAGCGACATGTCGCTCGCTCGCGCGCGACCCCGGCTGTCGACACGTCGGCGGGCGAGGAGTGCGCACCGCACCCGAGCCAAGAGCTCAACGCTCAGGACAAAAAGGCCGCGGAGCCGATCAGAGAGCGACCTCTCTCGCCCTGTCGCGTGCGATGTGCGGCCCGTCGCATGCCTGCCGCGTCGATGACGAAACGTCCGTGGCGAGGGGAACAGCGACACCCGTGCCGGCAGACAATCTGAGCAGCTTCAGACTCGGCGGTGGACAAACCTCCCTTTAGTAAACCTCCCCTTAGTTGAAACGGCCTGGGGCCGAAATCGACGGACCTGGACCCGCAAAAATGACGGCCGCGACGCCCTCTCGCGAACCGAAAACGGCCAATTCCTCAATCGACGTGTCAGGGTAGGAGGTCTGTCCACCTCCGACAGACAGTCACGATGGGGGGCAACGATGGGGAGCCACGACGGGAGGCCGCGATGGGATGGGGATGGAGATAGGGGGTGATGGCGGGAGGCCACGGCGGGGGGCCACGACGGGCCGGGATACAGCAGCAGCAGCTCGTCGACAAGAAGCCTTCCACAAGCAACCCAACCTTGAGACCCCAGGACGTCCACTGACGTCTGGTGTGGGAACGTCACGCTTTCCACAGCGAAGCCATCGAAACCCAAGAAACCCAGGACACCCTGGATGCAAGCAGGGTGTTTCTTGGCATGGGTCTCCACTGTAGGGATGGGGATCGGGGTAGGGATAGAAATATGGATACATAGGGAAAGATAATGGGAGACAATGGGAACCCATAGGGCGAGGAGACCTGGGCCATGCCTGTGCTTCTGCAGCTGCTCGCGTGGAGCTACTGCCGAACAATTTCCCCTCCTCTCCTCCCCGTTCTCCACCTCCTCCTGGAGGCACAAAACACATGCACGAACGTACACTTAGGTCGGGCATGTCCCCCTACAGGGGGATTTTGGACGAAAAATCAAAAATACTCAAAGACTGCCCAAAAACAGTCAGTCAAAAAATCGTCCCCAAACTATTTTTTGACTATTCTTGAATACTCCTCCTGTAGAGGGACATGCCCGACTTAATCCTGGAGGCACAATGTGGGAGTCCCGAAACGGTGCGGTGACAGACCGTACGGTGCCCTCGAAATCCCCCAAGACCTCACCGCACGGTCCGTCACCGCACGGTCTTGGGACCTCGGATGCCCAAGTCGCCCGAGACGTCCTCGGAGCACGACCCGAGCCCCCAAAACCGTGCGGTGACCCCGAATCCCCACCGACTCACCGCACGGTGTGGTCACCACCGCGTTGGGGGACCGCCGAACAAAATGCACGAACGTGCACTTGTTTAACGGGCGAAGAACGGTATAAAATACACTTTTTCGCTGTCGGGGGCGCCTGTCCCAGGGCGGCTGGGAAAGTTTATACCCTTACTGTGGCACCGTAGGGGTATAAACTTTCCAGCCGCCCAGGGACAGGCGCCCCCCGACAGCGAAAAAGTGTATTTTATACCGTTCTTCGCTCGCTGACTTGTGGAGCTACGCGCTGCCCTGGGCTCGGCGCCGGGCCGCCCCTCCCCGCGCGCGGAGCGCCAAGGGCGGCGCGGGAAGAAGCGCCTCCGGCACCGCCCCCCACCGCGCTCCGCGCTCCGCTCTCGGGGCGATGCGGCACCCCCTGGGACGCCCTCGCTGAGGCACCACTGCTGGAGAGCACCCCGAGGCCGAAGAACCGACGAAGGCAGCCGAAAACGCCCGAAGACCTTGGCTCCGGACGACCGGCAGGGATGCGGAACAACTGGGTACAGTGCCCAACAGCACATGCTGTCCAAAAGCGACAGCGGCCGCTGTTGGGCAGGCGACCTTCTGTTTCAGATGGACAGCGTCCGCGGCGGCGCGGACAGCGAGTCCTCTTCAACAAAAACAGGAACTGCTGTTGGGCATCGTGATCATTCTTCCCGCACCATCTGCAGCGGGATTTCGGCCACGTGAAGCGAAGTTCCCCCCTCCCCGCCGAACCTCCCTGCCCTTCCTCCTCTTTACATCCTCCTCCTCCTCCTTCTACCCCTCCTCCGCTTCGCATCACGTGACGGATCCAAGTCGCCGATACCAAGATCGATCGTGCCGATTGGCGGGTCCTGCAGGTCGAAGTCCCCGACGCGCTCGAAGAGCGTCTTGCCGCCGGACCCGACGACGGACACCCAGCCGCCGCGCTCCGCGAGGCCTCACGGCGGCAGGAGCTCTGCCGGAGGGGGGCCTCCCTTTCCTCCTCCTCCTCCTTCTCCTCCTCCTCCTCCTGGTCCTCTTCTTCCTCCTCCTCCTCCTCCTCCTCCTCTTCCTCCTCCTCTTCCTCCTCCTCTTCCCCATTTCTTCCTCCTCCTCCTTCTTCTCCTCCTTCTCCGCCTTCTCCCCGTGCCGAAGGTTGCCCGCATACTTGGGGTTCGATTCTTGTGAGGGACGTGCGGGACGCTGGTAAAAGAGAGTGCGACTCTCGCAGTCTCGACGAGCACTCTCACAGGCACCCCAAAAGCTGGGGAGCTGGGGCGACGCCAGCAATCCTTCCTTCATCCTGCCTTCACCGCTGCTTCCCCATCTTTCTTGGCCGCCTTGCGCTACCCCAGAGCCCCTGTTTTCTCTCAGCTCATCCCGCCACCCCTGTCAGCTATTACGAAGGCTCAGGGCTCGGGCCTACCAGGCTCGGGCCTGCCAGTGCCCATGCGGTGGCACTGACATGCCAATAAGCCGCCGTGCCCCAAATCTGGGGTTCTTCGTTTCTTGTGCGTGTCGCTCGCTTCTTTTTGACTTCTTCGCTTCCTGCCCCCACCGTCTGCTACCCCGTCCATCTTTGCCATTTGGCTACCCGGATGCTGTTGCACCTTCCCGGCCCATCCTGCTAATTACCCCGCTTTAACGGTCTGACCCACTGTTCTTCAACGGGGTGATGCCAACTTCCTTCTCACACCCCCGGCACTGCTACAAAGATGCGTGGCGTCCCTCTTCCCGATCTCGCGGCTTCGGTGAATGCCGTTACGCCCTTGTGGAGGGCGCTGTCCTTTGCAAACGTCCGTCCAAAACGGCCCGCCCGCTCCGCGGGCTTCTCGGCCCGATCCAGGCCGCTTTCTTCCTCGCGCTAACGGCATTCCCGCCCCACCCACGCGCTGCCATTGCATCCCCCGGATGAAAAGCTATATTTTTAAATCGGGCGCGCCCCCCTACAGGGGGATTTTCGACGAACAGTAAAGAATACTCAAACAAATACCCCAAATGGTCAAAACATATTCCAAAAAATAGTCCCCAGGCTATGTCTTGATCACTTCTGAACACTGCCCCCTGTAGAGGGGCACGCCCGACTGAAAGCTATATGGCCTCGCGACGGGCACCAACTGAAGGGGCCCTGGGACACAAATCAATGCACACAAATAAAATGATTCCCCATACTTTCCCCTATTTTCTGGGCTTTTGTCTTCCCCCCCACTTCCCATTATATCCCCACCTTCTCGGAGGAATCGACGATTCATGCTGTCTGTGTGCTCCTTCCCTCCCTGACCAACAGAGGGAGGCCCCGCACGCCGCGCCGGGCCGGCGACCTCTGCGCCCCGCCGCGGGGCGCCCCGCGGGGGGCTCCCCCGGGAGAGGCCGGCGGCTCGCGCGCGGCCGCGGGGGGGGGGGGGGGGCCCTCTGCGGCCCGAGCAAAAGATGCAGGCCCCCGCGCCCGCCAGTGCGCCCAAGGAGCATCCTGTCCCAGACCCCCTCGAGTCGTGAAAGCATCACGACGGAAGGTTTTTCTACAGTTTCCGCCTCTGGGGGCCCTTGCCGGCCCTCGGGACCGTCAAAAAACAGCTCAGGATGAAGAACCGGTCCCGGCGAATAGGTCCGGACCTCCGGGGGGTCGCGTCATGAAAAAATCATGACGTCGGGGGTCTGGGGTCCGCCCCACGCCGCGAGCTCCAGGCCCAAGTTGGCGGCGCGCACAGGGGGGATGGGGGAGGGGGGGAGGCCTCTCAGAAGCAGGCCGCTTCTCAGAGGGCGCCGGCCCTGTATCTGCAGAGAAGGCCCGCGCCCTCTGAGGAGCAGGGGCGCTTCTGAGAAGCCTTCCCCCCCCCCTTAACCCCCCTATGCGCATGGCCGACCCCGACACTCCCCTCCTCCTCCTCCTCCTCCTCCTCCTCCTCCTCCTCCTCCTCCTCCTCCTCCTCCTCCTCCTCCTCCTCCTCCTTGCAGCCTTCCTCCTCCCTCCTCCCCCCTCCTCCTCCCCGTCCTCCTCCCCCCTCCTCCTCCTCCCAGCCACTGCGGAGGGGAGCTTCCCCAAAGGCACTCCACGAGCTTGCCCTCGCCCAGGCCGCAGGCAGCTTCTAGGAGCGGCGCGACAAGGAGGGCTCCAAGGGCGCCTTCCCACGCCTCGAGACGGCCAAGGAGCGGCTCGAGACGCTCCGCGACGAGGAGTTGCTCCGTCCGGCGCCCGAAGGGCGGGCCCGGCGGATACAGTCTCAGGTCGACAAGGCGGATACTGCCCTCCGAGACGGCCTGTCACAAATGACGGCCCGCAGAGGCCAGGTAGACAAGCTGCGCGACAAGCACCTCCAGCCAGGAGGCCAAACCCTTTCCAAGATGGAGGCCTTGAAGTCCCTCGATGGGCAGCCCACCACGGCCCTGAGCCTCCCCCTGCCCGTCACAGGAGGCCCTCCGACTGCAGTGAAGGAGCCGAGCACCCAGGACACAATCGATTATCTCAAAGCCCACCCGGGCGGTTACATCCACAAGATCGATGCCAACGAACTGCCAAATCTCATCAACGCTTTCATACACAACCGTGACAACCCCTCGCCGCCCGAGCCAACCCCGCCTCCAATGGGACCCGCTGCGTCCTTCGCAGACGAAGTCCTAAGGATCAGCGACACCTGCACCGCAATGATGAAAAAGCTCGTCCCCTGACTATTCGTTCACAAATTTCTGACCATCCCTCCTGTAGAGGGACACGCCCGAATTCACGCTGGCGACGAGCCGAGCCGTCCTCTCAGAAGGCGGCGCGACTTCTCTGAAGCCCTTCGCGCCTTCCGAGGAGCTTTCCGTGCCCTCGGGGAAGACAGGGAAACTCCTCTGGAGGCCGGGGTCCGAGCCTTCTGGGACCCCAGACCCCCGACGTCATGATTTTTCCCCACATCCTGAGTGGGGTTCTTGTTTTCCCAGAACACCCTCTCCTTCCCACCCACCTCCCGCTCCATCTTCCATACAGCACAATATTATTCCTACCACACACACACCATACCATACCATAGTTCCTACCACACATACCATACCATACATACCATACCATACCACACCATACGTACCATACCGTACCATACCATACTATTTACATGGTTTCGTGCCCCTCCCACCCCTCCAGGGAGGCCCCGCCTGAGCGAGGAGGGTATCGGAATACCATACTATTTACATGGTTTCGTGCCCCTCCCACCCCTCCAGGGAGGCCCCGCCTGAGCGAGGAGGGTATCGGAATACCATACTATTTACATGGTTTCGTGCCCCTCCCACCCCTCCAGGGAGGCCCCGCCTGAGCGAGGAGGGTATCGGAATACCATACTATTTACATGGTTTCGTGCCCCTCCCACCCCTCCAGGGAGGCCCCGCCTGAGCGAGGAGGGTATCGGAATACCATACTATTTACATGGTTTCGTGCCCCTCCCACCCCTCCAGGGAGGCCCCGCCTGAGCGAGGAGGGTATCGGAATACCATACTATTTACATGGTTTCGTGCCCCTCCCACCCCTCCAGGGAGGCCCCGCCTGAGCGAGGAGGGTATCGGAATACCATACTATTTACATGGTTTCGTGCCCCTCCCACCCCTCGCCTGAGCGAGGAGGGGTTTCGTGCCCCTCCCACCCCTCCAGGGAGGCCCCGCCTGAGCGAGGAGGGTATCGGAATACCATACTATTTACATGGTTTCGTGCCCCTCCCACCCCTCCAGGGAGGCCCCGCCTGAGCGAGGAGGGTATCGGAATACCATACTATTTACATGGTTTCGTGCCCCTCCCACCCCTCCAGGGAGGCCCCGCCTGAGCGAGGAGGGTATCGGAATACCATACTATTTACATGGTTTCGTGCCCCTCCCACCCCTCCAGCGTCGCGAGGAGGGCATCAAGAAAATGGGTCCCACGAAACCGTTAATCTCTTTATGTGGGGAACTCCGTTAGCATAATTTCATGACGCGACCCCCCGGAGGTCCGGACCTATTCGCCGGGACCGGTTTTTCATCCTGAGTTGTTTTTTGACGGCCCCGAGGGCCGGCAAGGGCCCCCACTTGGATGGCCGCGGCGGTTGCTAAGTACTTAACATACTTACTACGGTAAGTTAAGTACTTAGTAAGTAGTTAGCGGACTTAGCTAAGTACTTACTCAGTCATTACTAAGTGGCCCACTTAGTAATGACTTAGTAAGTACTTAGCTATCCACTTATAACCAGTTAGCTAAGTGCTTAGCGCACTTAGCTAACCACTTATAACCGCTTATAGCTAGTTTGCTAAGTAGGTTATAAGTGACTTAGCGGTTACATTGCACTTGTTATCCAAGGGCCATGCACAGGGAAAAAAGGTAAATCCGCGTCTTGAAAGAGCTGAGTTTGTTCGTTGAGCGCTGCAGCGCTACAATTTTTGCATTTTGATTTGGAGTCGGTGTCCTGGATTTTTGCTTTAAATATGAGAGGCGCTGCAGCGCTGCCTTCGGATTTATATGAACATGAAGCGCTGCGTGCGCTGAAGATGAAGCGCTGCAGCGCTGAATGTTGAGTTGAATGCATGTTTTCTAGTTGCACGTTGTTCGGATCTTCATTTTCGCCCAGCTCCGTTTGCAAGGAATTTGAATGCACATGTCAATTATGTTTTGTTGTATTCGTTCTTTTTCAATGGTCGCATTGAGCGCTGCAGCGCTCCAAATTTGATAGCACGTATGTTACTTTGCGCTGCAGCGCAAAAAAATGGTTGTCGTCGTGATGTCGCATCGCGCTGCAGCGCGTGCGCGCTCGTGCTTCATGGGCCTCGGGCTGCAGCCCAGATCAACATATTTGCTCGCAAGTTGCATGTCCATGCAAGTCGATGTTCACGCGCACGCCGCGCGACAGCTTGTCTCAAGCTGCGGCCGCGCGCCGCATCCGCCGTCGCGCCCGCGGGCTCGCACGTTGCATTCGGCGCTATATATAGCGCTGGCATGGCGCTGCAGGCGCGTCAGGAGGAGCAGATCTTGCAGTACATCGAGGAAAGCAATTCCTCGGGGAGGTTGGCATCGGGGTGGGATCAACTGAAGGAGTTCCTGCTGGCGGAGGGGCTAGCGTATTACCAGCAGGTCCCACCGAACCAGATGGGCATCGACATTCGGAACCGCAGCGGTTCGTTAGTGAACCCTGCGCGGGCTCACAATTTAGGCGCGAAGATTTGCGCCCAGGGCTTCGTCTTGGCCAAGACGGCTGCAGCCACTGCCTTCGAGGCCCCGCAGGGGGCGCAGTTGGAAGAGACCGCGATGGCGAACGACCGCCTTTCGCGGCTCAGCGGGGGTCGGTGCCCCCCGCTGGACTCATTGCGGTATACGTCAGTGGGCGGCCCCCACACGAACGTCTTCCTCCGCTGCGTGCTGGCCAAGGCGCCGACCACAGTGAAGGCGCTGGCAGACTCTCGGGACAACATCGACTCCGAAAAGCTGTGCGCGTTGCATCCGCAACTTGCGACGGCAGTCAAAAAGGGCCTGACGTGGTTGATCATCAAGCACGCGGTGGCCAAAGTGAAGGGCCTCAAGAACTTCGTGCAGAGGGCTTTGAACGCCGACGTCAGGGAGGCGGTTCACGAGACCGAGATCATTCGGTCAGGCTGCAGCCTATCCCCACTATAGTATATAGCGGTATGTAGTAAGGACCAGGATGATGCACGAGGAGGGTGATGAGTGGGAGCGCGTTGGGGGGGGAGGTGAGAACGAGGAGCAGGAGCATTATATCTTACAGTGCTGCAGCACTTGATCGGCTCGGCGCTTGCTGCAGGCAGGTGGGCGGATGCTCTTGGCACACAGCCTCGCTGAGGGTTCCAGCAAGCCCGATTGGCGCGACATCGCCGAGCAAGCGGGCCACGCGAACCCACCTTGCAAGGCGTGGATCGCTGACTTGTGCAAGTTTGTTGAGCTCGGGCCACAAAACGGAGAACTTCTCCGTGAAATAGATGAAGCCCTCAAGACCTTCACGAATGTGGACGTCTCGGGGCAAACTTTGATGTGCGGCTCTGAATTTTGGCGCAAGTTGAATTCGATTAAATGGGGGAAGCACCAGGAGTCGTACCCGTATGTCGTAGCGGCGCTCGTGAAGGCCAACTATTCAGGCGAGCACGTGGTGGATAGCATGTGCAGGACCATCCATAAGCTTGTCGGCGCCCCCTTGTAGTGACATGCGCTGCAGCGCATCTATGCATTGCGCTGCATTGTTAGAACTGCGTGCCCACCCCTCCCCCCTCCCCCCACACACACACACGCACCGTTACATTGCTTTATTCCCAAACGCAATCGCTGAAGCGATGTGCGGATCAAGGCAAACGAGATCGTCCACGTCGCGTCCCGCAAGGCGGACGTGGCTGCGGCCGACAACCTCATGGCCGACGCAAGGTCGCTCGTGAAGAGGTTGGATATCGGAGCGGAGCAGGGCTTCTTGCACATCACAAAGTTGGATGTCCGCTGTGCCATGTACCTGGTGAAGAAGCGAGCGCCAGGAGACCGCACTTTCGGATGCGTAGCAGATATAGCACAGGTATCTTCTCACGCCACCTTTCGTGTGCTCCTTGTTTCCCCCCTCCCTGCTTTTCGCCATTCAATGTCGCTGCAGCGACCCTCCAGAGAGGTCTTCCTCCATGAGCTCGGGGAGCCAGCCCAGCTGCAGATGAAGAGCTTGGGGATCGAGTTCGGCAAGGCGGTGCAGACCGACAAGCAAGGCGATGGCGCACCCGAGTTCCCAGCGAGCGCCGATGCAGACGCGCCGCGCGCGGCAGCGTCGTCGGCCGCTGAGTTGAAGAGCAACGTCTTCCGCATGCGGCGTGCAGGGTTCGACGTGGGGAAGCACATCGTCCAGAAGAAGGAGGTGGATGACGTCTTCGAGGTGCTCTCCATCTCGGAGAATGGGATCACCGCTCAGAAGAAGTTGCACGGCGACCTGGTGGGCGAAGAGATCTCCATTGCGTGGCTGCAGCCACCCCGCCGCCCGTGCAGGGAGCAGGGAGGGGGGAGGAGGAGGTAGTAACTGCGATATTGTATTTCCTGTACTTAAGTTGCAATGGGTTGGTCGATGCGCTGCAGCGCACGGAGCAGTTAGCCGAGCGGGCGGATTGAAGTAAACATATTGCTCGAGAATTACAAGTTGACGTCCAGGGTGCAGGAGCAGTTGCCGTTCACGAAGGAGCACTTGCCGCCAGCCCACGAGGGTTGGGCGATGGACGCGTTCAAGGGGGCATGCAACATGGCGCTGCGGCTCCAAGCGCTGAAGTACCAGGCGAACATTTTGCACTTGGAGATCCTGCAGGACCCACCTGCCGTGCGCTGCAAGCGAGCGTTCAAAGTGGGTGAGCTCGTCAGACTTGTGCTTCCGCAATCGTCCGCGCCCCCCTCCGACGACGCCGCGCTGCAGCGCTGCGCTGAGCACGAGGTAGCGAGGATTTCGGGGCACGTCAGGCCGTAGCGACGAGGTCAGTGATGTTACCGACTGCGCGCCATGTAGCTCCACGCGGTGGGAGTGGTCGCATTTCAGCCTCGTCCACGCGGGTCAGCACGGGCTGCGTTGCGGAGAGCATCTCGTTGGGGAAGGTTGGCCTCTACGAGTTCTTCGTGGGCCCGCAGTTCGCAGGGCCCCCCGCTGAGGGGTCGCGGGGCCCCGACGCCTTTGTCAGCCCCTTCTGGGTGGTGGCAAAGTCCGACTCAGAGCCCAACATGGAGCTCCGAAAGGAGACCGTGACGTTCGGGACAGGCGTCAACAAGGTGCAGGTGGGGGTGCCCCAGATGCATAACACTTGCGCCCTGTCCGCGGGCGACTTCCTGGTGGTGAAGCCGTGGCCGCGGCTGCAGCCGCGGCCAGCCAAGAAGCTCAGGACGGCCTGAGCTGGCGATATAGAGGGACCACGCGGGAGGATGAGGCAGGAGGGAGGGGTGATGCGGAGGAGGAGGAGGAGGAGGCAGGGTAAGGTTTGGCATAGGGAGGAGGATGAGGGGGCTTAAGGAGCGGCGAGCGCACATGACGGCACCGAGCGTGGCCCTCCGATTGGTGTAAACAGTGTGCGGGTTGGTGCGAAGTGCGATACTTGCCGCGGCGCTGCAGCGCGCGGAACGATTCGTTGCGCCAGCATCGTCGCTGCAGCGACTGTACAATATTGGTGCTGACATCAGCCTTTCCCACAGACATGCCGCTGCAGCGGCTTCGTCATCACTGTTGTGCTCGATGTGATCGTTGCTCTTCGCTTCATCTTTCACATGCGCTGCAGCGCACCTCATCATGAGCACCTCGTCCGCGCACATGTTGCCTCATCACTCCATCGCAGCAATTTTGGCGCTGAAGTGCGACCGCGCTCGGGCTGCAGCCTCGGCGCGCCGCGCGCGCGATGACGACGATCAAGCGCGACTGCGTCGTGTTGCACGACAACCGTACGGGGCGCGAGCTGGTCGCGGCCGTCGAGGTCATCGGAGACCGCGAGTGTATCACCGTGACCACCGCAGGTTGGAGCAAGTGGGCGTGCGGCAAGGCTCAGGGCTTGCGAGGCACGATGTTCCTAACGTGGCTGAAAAATCAGCGCACCGCGTCGTCGGGGCCAACGGCGCCGACGACGCTCTTCGCTGCAGCGGAGCCAGGCCGCCGCCCGACCACGCGGTCCGGCCGCGCCAGTCGCCAGGTTCCAGTGGACAAGTGCTTCAAGACAGTGCAGCTGCCGCCGTTTGGCGATACTGAGGCAACAGAGCTGCAGATTGTCATTCCCCCACCTCATAGGGGGGGGGGGACAAGCTGCAGGTGGTGCTGCACGAGAAGGGCGTAGAGTACATCAAGGCCAAATTGCTTCAGGAGGCGGCGGAGGCGGCAGAGGCGAGCACGGTGCTGAAGCGCCCGCGGCGCCACGAGACCGACGTTCCTTGCGGCGCCCGCATCTATTGGGTGCAGCGGCTCCAAGCTTGGCGGGCCGTCCGCACAGACTGCGGTTGCAGCAGGACGGCCTTGTTCCGCACAAACCGCGGCTGCAGCAAGGATGACGCTGAAGCGGCCGCGGCGAAGTGGTGCACCGCCGAACTCAAGGATTGCGAAGCGGATGAGCTCCAGGAGATGGAAGCGGAGGCGGAGGGCGATGCGGAGGAGGAGGAGGCCGACTCGGACTGAGCTGCGGCGCGCTCGGTCGACCGCATCGCTGGGGCGTGCGATCACGGTCGGCAGTGCGATTGAGAATGGCAGCGAGGAGGACGAGCACGAGGACGAGGAGAAGGAAGAGGAGGATTGGGATAATAATTGCGGATTGTTGGTGGATCCCCCCAATGTTCGCTACTGTTGGTGTCATTGCGAATCGTTGGTATGATCAAGCGTGCTGCAGCACGACGACACTACGATCAAGTGTGCCTCTCACGCGTTGCCGCCGTCGATGTGTGACCTCGCGGCGCTGCAGCGCTGACTTACGTTTCGTGTGTTTGGAGTCCATCGTGCTGCAGCGCTGATTTACGTTCGGGTGTCTGGCGTGCCGATATCAGATTTTTGCGTCGCGCTGCAGCGCTGACTTACATTTTGTGTGTCTGGCGTGTTGATGTAGCGCTTCGATCGCGCTTGCAGCCCGCATGTTCGCTTTATGTTATTGCATGTGGTTCGCAGCCACTTGTGATCAGAACATCAATGGCTGCCAACATGAGTGCAGCGACGCCGCCATGGCGGCTTCCCTCGGAGCCAGTGCCGCCGCCGAAGGCGAAGTCCGCTGCATCGGATGCGACATATGCGGCTACTCCCCCTCCTCCGCCGCCGCCGCCGCCACCGCCGCCTCCGACGTCGACGAGGACCGCGGCTGCAGCCGCCAGTGATGTGCCAGCCCCGCGCGCGGCTGCAGCCGCGCGCAAGCGCGATGCTGATGCCAAGGTTGGCATGTGGAAGCTTGTGTGCGACGTGATTCGGGAAGCGCTTCAGCGCGGGGACCGCGAGGCAGCGTTTGCGCTGGCAGTCCAATACCACGTCGCGAAGAAGCCGCGGAAGTGACGGGCGCGCGGCGCGCGCGCGGTCAGTGCTGCAGCACCACTGTTTCAGTCGGATACAGCATCGCGACGGCGGCGACGGCGACAGAGACAACGACGACGGCGTTAAAGACGACGTAATTCAGAGCAGTACATGCAGGAGAAGAAGGTGGAGGGAGGATGATGATGAGGAGGAGGAGGGTGATCAGGAGGACGACGACATTGAGGACGACGTTCTGGAACGCCCTCATTTTCACAGGTTCCCACCGCTCGCTGCCAGCACCTCGGAGCAGGGGAAGGGGGAGCAGGATGATGATGATGATGAGGAGGAGGAGGAGAAGGAGGCCGAGGACGAGGAGTATGACGAGGAGGAGGGGGAGGAAGACAACCAGTTGGCACCCATGCCCCGCCCCCCCGATCCTTCTGCCTATTCCTGCCTCCGCATACTCCCTCTCCTCCTCCTCCTCCTCCTCCTCCTCCTCCTCCTCCTCCTCATCCTCCCTCTCATTCTCCTACTCCTCCTTCTCCTCCTCCTTCTCCTCCTCCTCCCTCTCCTTCTTCTCCTCCCTTCGGAGGTTCAGTTGGGGGTGATGTTACTTTGCGGGGTGATGTTACTTTGGGGGGTCAGTCGATTGGTTAGCAGGGGTCCGTCGTCGTCAGCGTCGTCGCCATCGTATTCGTCGTTGGCACCGCCGCTGTTTTTGTTCCGTGCAGCTGCAGCTGCAGCTTCGCGCGCTGCAGCGCCCGCGCGCCGCCCTGCGGCGCCCACGCGCCCGAGCTCAGCTTCAGCTGCAGTGATGGGACTGGTTTCCACCACCACTATACCATATGTTGGAGAAGGAGGAGGAGGAGAAAGAAGAGGAGGAGGAGGACCTCTCCCTCCAACTTATGGTACTGGTGGTGAAAACCAAGCCCATCATGCAGCTTGGCGAGCTGCAGCCTCGCTGCAGCGATGGCGTACCTCGACTACGACGAGGACTTCGAGGAGTTCGACAGCGACGACGGCGGCGCGCTGCTCGCGGCCGCGGCCACGGCGCGGCCCCGGCCTCCCTCGGCGCCGCCGCCAGGCGCGCTGCTGGCCAAGGCGCGGCCGCGGCCGTCGCCGCACGGCAGCGTCGGCCGCGCCTTGGCCAAGGGCAAGGACAAGGACAAGGACAAGGACAAGGGCGGCGGCCCACCTTGCGCCTCGGGCAAGGGCAAGGACAAGGACAAGGACGTCGGCGGCCCACCTTGCAAGGGCATGGGCAAGGGCAAGGACAAGGGCAAGGACGTCGGCGGCCCACCTTGCAAGGGCAAGGGCAAGGACAAGGACAAGGACGACGGCGGCCCTTGCAAGGGCAAGGGCAAGGACAAGAGCAAGGGCGGCAAACTTGTCCAAGGGCAAGGGCAAGGGCAAGGGCGGCGGGGCGGCTGGTTCAACAGGGCGCAGCGGCTCTGCGAGCTGCTGCTGGCGGGCGAGTACGCCGCCGCCGCCGCCCTGGCCGAGGAGTACTACGCTGGCCCAGCAGAGGTCTGGGTCGGCCAGGGCGGCGGCGGCGGCGAGGAGGCCGCCGAGGAGGCGCTGCAGGCGCCGTGGGGCGCCTGAGGAGGCGCAGGCGCCGAGGAGGGCGCGCAGGCGCCTGAGGAGGCGCTGCAGGCGCCGAGGGCTGCGCGCAGGCGCTGCAGGCGCCGAGGGCTGCGCGCAGGCGCTGCAGGCGCTGAGGAGAGGCGCTGCAGGCGCCTGAGGGAGGCGCCGCGCAGGCGCCAACATGAGAGCCGCGGCAGGCCGGGCCGCCGCGGAGCATCCAACTGTATGGGCGACGGAGAGGGTGGACTATAGTAGAGGTAGAGGTAGACAGGGGGAGAGGGTGGACTATAGTAGAGGTAGACAGGGGGGAGACGTAATATACATAGGGAATGCGAGGGGGACGATGGAGACGCAGCGTGGGGGTGGAGTGAAGGACACATTGGAGAGAGACGGTAGACAGGATGCCCGCTGCAGCGGGTATCCACTCTCCCGTGAGCGAGGGGGACAACGAACGCATAGTGATAGGATACATGCTGTAGCAACCCAACATGTAAGATCAATGGGAGCAATGGGGGGGGGTGGATTGGATCAGTTGGCGAGCATAGCCTGCCGACGCATGCATGTGTTTTAGGCCAGGTTATATTTCGTGCGCCAGATCGCGTGGTGCGCCCGCGCTGTCGCCCAGAAAGGCGCTCCGATATCCTCATCACATCTATCTGCCATCGTCGACGTTCACATCCTGATCCACTGACATTTTTTTTGCATGGACTGATGTGCCAGGGGTCGGCCTTGGATTGGCCAGGAAAGTTTGGGGGCACTTGGGGGGGTCCTGGGGCACTTCAGATGGCAAACAGTCTCGCATCGCATCGCCCTTCGCCACTCTCCCTGCTCCCCTTCAGCACAGTTCGTTGCGCCGCCGAGTAGCTCCCCCCATGGCCTCCTGGCAGCCTCACCAGCTCCCATCAGCCTTGTCCTCAGCAGTCTCGAGCCATCGCGACGCTGCTGCAGCAGAGCCGTGAGCGTAAATCTTTGCAGTTGACAGCGGTGTCGGCATCGTCAACCTCGTCGCGACGCTGCTGCAGCAGCGCCGCGTGATGTACTTCGCGCCTCTCTTAGTTTCACTCCCACCTCGAAATCAGCAGTGTGGACAGTGTTCTGGGACTGCGTGGGTGGGCGTTGGGGTGGGCTGGAGTGCTGGATGTTGGCATCAGGATGGCTGATCTGAGGTCGAACGGGAGCTTCGGGTGAAGCGATCTGAGAGCGTCGGTGCCCCTCTGCAGAGGTGATGCTGTCTGACAGCGGCGTGTCTGTTCAATAGCCCCCTCTATTGAACAGCCACGCCCGTGTCTGTTCAATAGCCCCCTCTATTGAACATGCCATGTTCAATAGCCCCCTCTATTGAACAGCCACGCCCGTGTCTGTTCAATAGCCCCCTCTATTGAACAGACACGCCTCTGTCGATGTCCCAGCTGCCTTCGAGGCTCCCAGATCGCTTCGGTATTTGCTCCTGATCACACTTCGCGCATCTCCTGAATCCGTCCCGCGCCCTCCTCGGACACCTTCCGTGTCCCTCCTGTGTCTGCCCGCCCGCCCGCTCCCGAGCTCCCGTGTATACCTATCCGTCTCCCGTGTCTCTCCCGCGTCTCTCCCGTGCCCCTTCCGTGTCTCCACCTGCCTTCCGTGCGCTCCCGCCCGTGTCCCTCCGCACCGCTCCCGCGTCCGTCCGCCCGCTCGCCCCCGAACTCCCGTGTCCCTCCCGTGTCTCTTCCGTGCCCCCCCCCCCCGTGTTTCTCCCATGTCCCTCCCACCCCTCCGTGTCTTTCGCACCGTCCCTTCCGTGTTCCTCAAATGATCATGCATCCCCCCCCCGTGTCCTGCCCGCCCGCCCGCCCGCGCTCGTGTCCTTCCCTCCCGTGTCTCCTCGCATCTCCCCCCGCCCCCCCCCTCCCCCCCGTGTCCCTCATTATCTCCCTCCTCTCCTTTCCATCACTCTATATCTCTCTCCCTATTGCCCACTACCATGCGTTCCATCATGGTGCGCATGCATAGCGCTGCAGCGCTTCATGTTACTTTGTGACGATGATTTCTGCTGAGCGCTGCAGCGCTCACGTGTGTTCCTTAATTGCATGCGATCGTTGCGCTGCAGCGCATCTGTACTGTTGTGGCCTCTCTTCCACCTCAGCAGCCGAGTGCTTCAGCTCTCGCAGTGTGGGAGGCCCTCCCTCGCGCTTCCCCTCGGAGCGTCCGCGCACCCCCTCGCCCTCGCGGAGGGCATCATGTCTGCCGCGGCTGCGGCCACACCCATCAACCACATCCTGGATAACCTGGACAGCTGCGACGCCTTCTTCGCATCGCAGATCGGCGTCATCGCCGCCGACGCGATGGCGCAGAGCCAGTCCGCCTTGTCCATGAGCGTGCAGCTGCAGCTTCACAACTTGGGGACGATCGGGGCTGCCCAAGCAGCTACCCTGCAGAATCGAATCACCGCGTCGGGCTTCGCGGACAGCCACAAGGCGCGCCTCAGCGCCGCGCTGGCCGCGCGCGTGGGCACGGCGACGCCCGCGCTCCAGATGCGCGTGCAGACGCTCGCGTCAGGGCGGTGCTATCCATCGTGCTTTGCACATCGGACCGCCGAAGTGTTATTCACATGTATGGTTTAATTGTTTGTTCTGTACTTTATGTATGTTACCATGTTCATTTTCAAATGTACTTATGTTAGCATGCTGCAGCATGCCTGCGTCGATTCGTAGGCTGGTGGGCTTTACCATGCAGGACTGGGGTTTATTTCGCGACCCCAGCCAGAGCATCGTCGCGAAGGTGCGCGCGTTGATCAAACGTTGCGGTGCCATCGGCTTGACGGTTCCGAGCGAGAACACGCTGAAAGAGTTGGCGGCGTTGATGGCATGCGCCCATCTTCCAGACGCAAACCCTGGGCAGCTCTACGGGATCGTGACGGAGATGAAGGTGTGGGATTCGGCGGGAACGCCTAACGCAGACGCATCATATCGCACTGACTGCAGCCAATGCGATGCGGCGCGTCAGCGTTAGGGTTTCCCGACGAGTCGCCCTTTACAGGGTCAGTTCTTGGCGAGCCGCAGGGGCGCGACGGGGCAAGCGGCGACAGTGACTTGGAATTTCCCAGCAGATCCTCGGCAGCTCCCTCAGCACATCTTCGACGCGGCGTACGCCGATGCGGACCCGCCGATCGATGTGACGCGCGACCTCGCCAACGTGGCATCGCATCTACGAGGCTGCTGCCACCCCGTCATGCGCTGCAGCGCTGATTGTTCTGGATGTCTTGGGTGCTTCGGTGAGCTCGGTCCTTTAGGTCCACCTCGCATAGAGCATGATAGGTTTCATGCTACGCGTGCGCCGCTGAAGCGGCCTGCGGGTCTCAACGCCATCAAGGCTCGCGTGCCTCTCAGGCTGACCAACAAGGGCTTGCGGGCTGCCGCCCCACCGCATCAGCCGAGCACTGCCATTGTGCCATGGACACCATCGGGGTCACCCTCCGTGCCGCCTGCAGCGCCAATGCAACCCATGGACGCGATGGCCGTGATGCAGCAAATGCTGGCAGCGTTTGCGCCACCGCCATCGCCGCCCAACGAGCTGCAGCTGCAGCTCTTCCCGCGCCGCCCTGCGGCGCCCACGGCGAGCCCCCCCGCGAGTCCCCCCGCGATTGGTGATTCGCCAGCTGGGCCAGCATTGTCAGCGGCGGCGCCAGATGCTGCTGCAGCAGCGCCAACGCCGCCAAACGAAGATGCTGCTGCAGCAGCAGACGGAGACGAGGATGCTGTGCTGCAGGCGATCGAGACCTTGGCTGCGGGCAGCGCGAAAGGCGAGCTGCCTCGCAAGGGCAAGGGCAAGGGCAAGGGCAAGAAGGGCAAGGGCAAGAGCGCGATCAAGGGCAAGAGCAAGACAGGCGCTGGCAAGGGCAAGACGGCGGCCAAGGGCACGGCCAAACCGAAGGCCAAGGGCAAAGGGAAGGCCAAAGCCAAGGCCAAGGCCAAGCCCAAGGGCAAGGCGGCAGCCAAACGGGGCCAAATGGCACTCGGGTGCAGCAAATGCCGCTACCTGCCGAATGGCTGCGGCACGTGCCGCGACCCGAACTTCACTGGCCGTCGCGGCAAGCCGTGAGCGCGCAACGGGCACTGTCGGCATATGGAGGTGAGGATGAGGATTATGAGGGCGAGGAGGAGGATGGGTAGGATGATGAGGAGGATGAGCATGTGGAGGAGAAGGAATGAGGAGGATGGTGAGGATTAGTGCGAGGTTGGATGGAACGCTGGCCGATGATATGAACGGTAGTGGCGATGGTCTTGCCTGGCGGTCGCGCGGCTCGCACGGACGACGAGGAGGATGAAAGTCAAATATGTTGACGGGTTCTCTTGGATGCGGGCGCTGCAGCGCTGGCGCCTTTGTGTTCAACGTTTGCATCGCCATCATGATCACGATGCAGCGCTGCAGCGCTCGCTTTCCTGGATGGTGGCGTAGATATTGCGTGCTGTTGTGTTCCGATGCAGCGCTGCAGCGCCTGTCAGACTTGTGGTGCCGTTGTAGCGTTGGCGCGTTTGTGAGTGTGCAGTTGCAGCCGCGGTGTCCATGTATTGCGTGACGTGCTCGTCTTGAGTGCCAGTCGTTCCTCGTCGATACGCGCTGCAGCGCCATCATTCGTGATGTCGAGCGTTGTCTCCCGCATGGTTGTTGCCAAGTCACGCGCTGCAGCGCTGTGATTCGCTCATGTTGCGCGTTGCCGATGGCATGCCCTCCTCCCCCTCCTCCTCCTCCTCCTCACTTGGCTCGCGCGTCGCAGTCGCCATCGTTCGCTGCAGCGGGTGCTGGCAACGGACCTCCTCCGCCTCCTCACTGGGCTCGCAATGGCGGCGCGCCGCTGCGACAAGCCGTTCGAAGCGCAAGCGCGCGCCGACCGTCGCGACGAGTTGCGCGAGGCCCGCGCGAGAGCGACGGCGACTGCTACAGCAGAGGTGAAGGAGGCGCGGAAGAACGCCAGGAAAGCGGAGAAGCAGGTGCAGATCCGCACCGCGGAGCTGCAGGTGGATGAGGAGGCGGATGAGAAGGAGGACGGTGGGGTTCATGAGTGTGGCAGGCTACTCCCCCGCTGCAGCGGGGGAGAAGGACGACAGGGGGGATGATCAGGAGGAGGTGGAAGGCGATGATGTGGGAGGATGAGGAGTATGAGTAGCAGGGTCGGGGTCAGATGGACATCGCCGCTTCGGACGTGGCCAACCAGAAACTCAACGAGGCGTTGACCTCGCTGCGGAACGCCAAGAAGATGAAGGTGACCTGAGTGAGGTCGGCCTCGGCGACCGCCTGCTGAAGCATGCTGGTTCGATTGATTGGTAAAGGCTGGAGGGAACGTGGTTGAGCGTGTTGTTTGAGTTGCGCTGCAGCGCTTCTCCGTGGACCACGGTTGAAAGTTTGCGCGCGGATCATGATGTGTTAATGTGTTGCGCTGCAGCGCAGTTTCGCTTGCAGTTTCTCGTTGGATGGTGATGTGGCGGATGATGAGGGCGAGTGATATTGATGCTGTTGACGATGAAGGTGATGGTGACGGGGAGGATGAAGGGACGGGAGACGGATGATGAGGAGGATGGGTAGGTTGAGGAGGAGGATGGGGAGGATGAGGGGGCGCATGAGGCGGAGGAGGAGGAGGAGGAGGAGGAGGAAGAGGAGGAGGAGGAGGTATAGGAGGGGGAGGAAGAGGAGGAGGACGAGGGGGATGGCGAGCAGGATGGAGGAGGAGGAGGACGTTCGCGCTGCAGCGCGTCAGATTGTCATCATTGAACGTTAGCGGCGCTGTAGCGCCATGTGCTCCCAGACTGTTGCTTGGCAGTTAGCGCTGCAGCGCGCATTTGGTTGCTCTCCACGCGGTGCAGCCTCATTTCCATCCGTAGTCGCCGTGGCCCCTAGCGGAGGGGCCCCTCCGCGCGCGCGCAGCGACGGAGGCAAGCTTGCCTCGGGAACGCGCGCGATGGCGGCAGAGGACGACCGCCCAGCGAAGCTGCGGCGGCTGTCCCGCCTTCGCGCGGAACTGCCATTCATGCATTGTAATGCGATGGCGCAATTCCTGGCGTCCGTTAAGCGAGACGGAACCCCCGAATTGGGATCCCGACGCCAGGATATCAGAGACGCTCGGGAGCTCATGGTCGGTGAGAACACGCCGTACGGCAAGCTCCACCAGAACATGGTAGTCGGGCAGCACACGGTGGAGATCTGCAGTCCAGCAGCAATGCTGTGGTATTGCAGCGCCCTCCCCGCGATGCAGCCTCTGTGGCAGCGGGCGCTGGAGCTGCCACGCCCGTGGCACATCATCATTTACGGCGATGAAATAGGCGCTGGCAACGCGCTGGCGCACGTGCAGAACCGCAAGTCCTGGGGCATCTACTGGACGATCGCGGAATTCGGCCCGCAGGCGCTTTCGTCGGAGGACTTTCGCGATAGCGTTGCTGCAGCAACGATATATGCGGGGGGGGAGGGGGGTAGAGAGAGAGATAGAGAGAGAGAGAGAGAGAGAGAGAGAGAGAGAGAGAGAGAGAGAGAGAGAGAGAGAGAGAGAGAGAGAGGCGCTGCAGCGCCAGTTGTGCTGCGATTTGTTCGCAGGATGCGTGGTTCCAGCTCGCGACGATGCGGGCCAAGACCGCGAACGACATCCAGCCGCACGGACTGACGATGCTACTGGACGCAATCCTCGCGCAGTTCTGGCCTGATCAGGGGCGCAACTTCAGCGCAGGCATCAGCTTGCGGCTGCGCCCCGACGGCGCGACGGAGCTCATCCAGATGGACCTCGGAATTTACATTCAGCCGCTGCAGCGGTCGCCGCATAGCACCCAAGATTAGTTAGCATACATGTGCACATGTATATATCCATTACGCCTTCTTGCGTCGCTGCAGCGGCTCTGTCGGATCGCGGACGAGGATGCAATGCACCGCTTGATCGGAATGAAAGGTTCGTCAGGAATCAAACCATGTTTTATGTGCCGCAACGTGTTCTTGAAGGGCGAAGTTCGGGATATAGTTGCTTCTGATGCGACGGGTGTCGCTGTTCACCACTCGGAACCAGATGCGTCGCGGCTGCAGCCGATGACGGCGCCGTTGCTCGATGCCATCTGCAACAGATTGATCGAAGGGGTCAACATCATGAACAAGGGCGAGTTCCAGGAGTTGGAGCGCCGACTTGGCTGGAACTGGGACCCCCATTTGCCTGAGCGGGTTCGGAAACTCAAGCCGCTCGAGACAGTCATGTTTGATTGGATGCATTGTATTTTCGTCAACGGTACATATAACATTCTGGTGTTCCAAATGTTTCGAAGGTTGAAGGGTTACTGGGCGCGCGCAGACGCATATTTCCAGGACTGGTCGTTTCCAGGGTGCCACTCCATCTCCCCCGACACGTGCGCGATCTTCGGCGAGAAGCGCGCGAGGTCCCACGTTGACAGCAAGCATTTCAAGTGCACCGCCAGCGAGGGGCTCACAACCATGCAAGTATCATTGCATGCTTCGCGCCCCCGCCAGACCAATAATACATGCGCTGCAGCGCACGTGAATTTCTGTAGGATATGTACTGCACCCCTCTTGTTCGGACATGCGTTCGCGCGGGCGGATTGACGTGTTTCTTCAGGGAGGTGGCTAGCGACGCTGCAGCGCCTGCAGTCCGACCTGCTTGCGCAGTGTTCGAGGCGCACACGATCGTTGTGGAAGAAATCCTACGAGTATCCAGGCGTCAGGCAGACGCGGATAAGCTGCAGGCTGCGGTTAACATGTTTTTGCTGTCATACAGCAGCGTCTTTGGCAAGGAAACGATGGCGCAGAAGTTCCATTACCTGCGCCACTTCGCCAACTACGTGAGGCGTTGGGGCCATGTGGCGCTGCCGTCGTGCTGGGTTTTGGAGCGCAAGCACAAGACCAGCAAGCGCTTTGCGAACGCTCTTCAGGCGGGGGCTGCAGCCTCCAGCGGCTGGGACGCCAATGTCCTGAAGAGCGTCACCGAGCGGCACCTGTGGCAGCTCATGGATGGCGGCACCTTTAAGGTTAACTGCCTGGTTAACGCCACCAGGCCGTCCAAGGCCATCTCGCGCGAACTGCTGCAGCAGTTCGGGCCTGCGGACTTTGTTACGTCCGCTGCAGCGCGGTGCCGCTACCACGACGTCAAATACGGCGACGTCGTGCTGTTGGAGGACGGAGGAGGGGAACACATTGCGGCCGAGGTGTTGACACACCTCTCCTTCACCAAGAACGGCCACTACTATGGCTTGAGCTTGGTCCTGCCCTACTTCTTCAAGGAGAAGCTGCACCCGCGCGCCTCCGCGCACGTGCTTGGCGGCGATGCCGACGCCTTTTGGGCGCACACGGCGAGCATCGTGTGCTCGCTCGCGTGGGCGCCGCGCGAGGGCGGCGGCATCCGAGTGGCGCGCCCGATATGGTCGCAGCCGCGGTGGTGCGCTTTAGCCTAAAACGTGGATTCCTTACTGGCGCTGCAGCGCACTTTTTTACATTGCTAAATGCTTCGGTGCTGCAGCACCTGAACGTTGCATGGTCGACGACTCCTCTTCTCCGCCTTGAAAACGTGGATTCCTTCTGCATAGCGCACCTTTTTCATTGACACTTCGGTGCTGCAGCACCTGAACAGTGCATGGTCGCCGATTCCTCTCCTCCGCCTCGTTCCTCCTCCTCCTCCTCTTGCGCTGCAGCGCTAATGTCGTTGATCAGTGGTGCGGTCGTTCAAACTCCTCCTTCCCCGCATCCTCCCCCTTCTCCCCCTCCTCCTCCTGCTCCTACTGCTGCTCCTCCTCCTCATCTTGCTCCCCCTCCCCCTTCTCCTCTCCCCCCCCCTCCTCTGACGAGGGGGGGGGGGGGGGGGGGGGGGGGGGGGGGGGGGGGGGGGGGGGGGGGGGGGGGGGGGGGGAGGAGGAAGGAGGAGGAGAGGAGGAGGAGGAGGAGGAGGGAGAAGGAGAATGAGGAGGAGGAAACGACGAGATAGTCAAGCGGCAGAGGAGGATGGGGAGGAGGGGTTGTGGGGGGGAGGAGGAGGAGGAGGCGGACCGAGGAGGAGGGGAGGAGGAGGAGGAGGAGGAGGAGGAGGAGGAGGAGGAGGAGGGGAGGAGGAGGAGGAGTGAGAGAGGAGTAGGAGGAGGAGGAGGAGGAGGAGGAGGAGGATGAGGAGGGGATGGGGGGAGGAGGAGGACGATGGAGGAGCGGAGGGTTAGGAGGACGAGGAGGAGGATGAGGAGGAGGAGGACGAGGGAGGAGTATATGATGATGACGAGAGGAGGAGGGCGAGAGGAGGAGGCGGAGAGGAGGAGGAGGAGGAGGAGGAGGAGGAGGAGGAGGAGGAGGAGGAGGAGGAGGAGGAGGAGAGGGAGGAGGAGGAGGAGGAGGAGGATAGAAGGAGGGGGGAGGAGGAGACGCCGCCCGCGCGCGTGCGGCTTACAGGCCGCGCGGGGAGCGCGCCCTCCCTTTTCCCTTTGCTTCGCGGCTCGGGATCGCCATCGAAAAACATATCAAGACATGTTTTTCGATGGCGACCCCGAGCCATGGGGCAGTCTCCTCTCGGAGGACCCCTCGGGGATGTCGGGTATCCTCCTCGACATCCCCGAGGGGTGGGACGGGCTCGGCAGCCATCGGCCCGTCGCACGTCGTCGTCCCCCAACCCTCTGGGTTGTGGACGACGGCTACGTGCGGTGGGCCGCTCTGGCTGCCGAGCGGCGCGCGGGGCCCCCCCGCCGCCCGCGCCAGCGGCAATGCCGCTGGAGATGGCGGCGCAGAGCGCGGCGCAGGCGAACTTCGCCTGCGCCGCGCTCAGCCGCGCCAGGCTGCCGCTCGACGCGGCGGCCCTGCAGGGCCGCCGCGTCGAGCGGCCGTCTTGGGCTGAGGCGCGCCCGTCGCCGCCTCCGCCGCCGCCTCCCCCTTTCCTCCTCCTCCTCATCCTCCTCCCCGTCCTCCTCCTACTCCTCCTCCTCCTCGACATCTCCTCCTCCTTCTCCTCCTCCTCATCCTCCTTCTCCTCCTCCTCCTCTCTCCCCCTCCTCTTCCTCCTCCTCCTCCTCCTCCTCTTCCTCCTCCTTCTCCTTCTCAGAGTCCGCTAACCACTTAGTAAGTCCGCTAACCACTTAGTAAGTAAGCTAGCTAGCGGACTTACTATGTGGTTACTAAGGGGTTAGTAAGTGGTTACTGGGTGGTTACTAAGTGGCAGCTAAGTGGTTACTAAGTGGTTAGCAAGTGGTAGCTAGAGTGGGGACTTAGCGAGCTAACCTCTACTAGAGACTTAGCAAGGTTAGCCTCCAGCTATAAGTGGCTAGTATCTCCTACTAACCAGTTGTAGCTGGTTATACAACTTACATCCGACTTACAACACTTATAACCTACTTACAACTCACTTGTACGTACATACTAAATCCTCTAACCCCTTAGTATCCGCGCTAACCACCTAGCAGCCGCCGCGGCCATCCAAGCAGGGCCGGAGACTATAGAAAAACCTTCCGTCGTGATGCTTTCAGGACTCGAGGGGGTCTGGGAAGGCCCACCCCTCCTCGCCTCCCCCCCGCGCTCGCCGCCGAGGAGAGGTGGGGGCTCCGCCGAGCCCTCCGGCCCCGAGTCGGACGGCGCGGAGGTTGCCGCACGCCGGTCGCCCGGCAGCAGGGGCGGCCGCCCGCGACCCCGCAGCGGGCCCGAGCCCGCGGATTTTGTCTGCCCTGGTGCTGCCTGGCCGGACCCTCCTCCTCCTCCTCCTCCTCCTCCTCCTCCTCC
>CAUYUJ010000825.1:173581-201081 GCA_963575745.1 Prorocentrum cordatum
CAACCGGATCTGGATGACATCGTTTTGCCTGAGGCTTCCTCACGAAAATGATGAAAATGTGGCTGCGGCCTAGGCGCGGCGAGGGGGGCGTGCACCAGGGGGCCCAACAATAATTATTCTTTAGAAGTAATAATATTCAACAACAACTCCCCGGGGAGCCCAGTCCGGCCGGTTCGAAGGGGGGGATCCAGCCGCGGGGACCACCTGTGCTCTACAATTGCCCGGTGGCCCGCCAAGAAATCCCAAGACTCTGAGGACACATCCACGGCGCGCCCTGCTTTCCGGGATCCCTCGGGGCGGGCACACTCCATGGCACAAGTTCTGCGCATGCGCCTCTTCTGGTGTCCAAGACACCCCAAATGGCACAAACAAAATCGCCCCAGCGCGGCACAAGAGCCCGCAAAATGGGGCCCAACAAAAACCTCGACGACCCCGCGAGGGGCCGAACAGTAGCAGGCTGAAGAATACCCCCGAGACGATGGTCCCAAGAAACCCCGGCAAGCCTCAAAGACGCCCCCAAAAGCTCCAAGACGCCTTCATGTCAAGAGGCCCCTCGTACCGCCCAAAAAACCCAAGGACCCCCCCACCCCCAAAAAGCGGCACCCCGCTCCCGAGACCTTTTTTCGCGGCGAGTGTGGCCGACTGCCTGAACAGTTCCCATGATGGCTTTTCTATCGATACTATGCGCTATGACTCGGGCATCCATCCCGCCGCCCCCGCCGCCCTTCCACCATCCCCTGCGCGCCCTTTTCTCGGGCCCTCCTTTCTTCCTGAGATGTTTTTTCCTCTGCTCGCCGCGGCGCCTTTTCCAAGCATTCTGCTGCGGCGCCTTCTTGAAATATTCTAGACAGTTGGGCAAGCTACGAAGCTTGCCAATCAGCGCGCCGCTTGCGGCTGATTCAAGTAGCCCTGCTTGGATTTGCATGGCGGTCCGATGTCGCGGCGGTCACACTGCCTCAACTTCCAGCGCTTGTCGCCGTCATCGGGACCCCCCGTGTTCTGCGAAGCGCTTCGCCTTTTCGATTCGCGGACTCGTCGCCACCTTCTACGCACAGACGACAGTTCAGGGATGCCCCGTCTGAAGTAACCATCCTCCTGGTGTTTGACAGACGTCGCCCATCACTGAGCGCGGGCATCGCCCCGCCCACTTTCGCAAGGCGGCACGCACAGCAGTTCCAACGTTCCGGCCCCCGCGCGCGGACTGCGGTGCCGTCCGCCTCCTCACACTGCCCACCAGTCTTCATCCGCCCTCCTCTCGTGACCCTGGGCAAGAGTAACCCAGGAGAGAAAAAACACACAGACACAATTAACCTTCGATTCCCCAGAAGATATTGGAGAATATGGGAAGTGGGGGGGGAAGACATAAGCCCAGAAAATATGAGAAAATCCGCCGACCCCATGAGGCGCGCGGGGCATCCTTCTCAGCTGCATACGATGCCACCCTACGCATCATCAGTTTCACTATCTGCATACGATGCCTTCAGACCCACCCGCCCTGCAAACCCTTCGCCGATCTCAGCCGGCCCCCCCCCCTGCACCCCGGCACCCCCAGCCTCACGAGGCCTCTGGGCATGCGTTTTGGTAGGTTTGAAGGCGCCACCCACCTTGCAAATTCTTCGCCGCCCCCCCCCTCCTGCACCCCGGCACCCCCAGCGTCCCGAGGCCTCTGAGCATGCGTTTTCGGTAGGTTTTTAGAGCCACCCACCCTGCAAATTCTTCGCCGGCACCCCCCCCCTGCACCCCGGCACCCCCGGCCTCCCGAAGCGTCTGGGCATGCGTTTTTGTTACGTTTTCGGTGGCCACCCAGCCTGCAAATTCTTCGCCGGCCCCCCCCTCCTGCACCCCGGCACCCCGTGTCTCCCGAGGCCTCTGGGCATACGATTTGGGTATATTTTTAACGGCCACCCACCCTGCAAATTCTTCGCCGGCACCGCCCCCCTGCACTTCGGCACCCCCGGCCTCCCGAGGCCTCTGGGCATGCGTTTTTGGTAGGTTCTTAAGGGCCACCCGCGTGCGTTTTTGGTACGTTTTCAGAAACCACCCACCCTGCAAATTCTTCGCCGGCCCCCCCCTGCACCCCGGCACCCACAGCCTCCCGAAACGACTGGGGCCCCCCACCCTGCAAAATTATTCGCCGGCCCCCCCCCCGGCCCTGCACCCCGGCACCCCCAGCCTCCCGAGGCCTCTGGGAATGCGTTTTGGTAGGTTCGCAGGGGCCACCCACGCTGCAAATTCTTCCCCGGCCCGCCCCCCCTGCACCCGGGCACCCCCAGCCTCCCGAAACCTCTGAGCATGCGTTTTTGGAATGTTTTTGGGGGCCTGCAAATTCTTCGCCGGCACCCCCCCCTGCATCCCCGGCACGCCCAGCGTGCCGCGCCGTCTGGGCATGCGTTTTTGATAGAGGCCACCCACCCTCCAAATTCTTCGCCGGCACACCCCTGCACCCCGGCACCCCCAGCCTCCCGAGGCCTCTGGGCATGCGTTTTCGGTAAACTCTTCGGGGCCACCCACCCTGCAAATTCTTCGCCGGCACCCCCCCTGCACCCCGGCACCTCCAGCCTCCCGAGACCTCTGGGCACGCGTTTTTTGGTAGGTTTTCAGAAGCCACCCTGCAAATTCGTCGCCGGCATCCCCCCCTGCACCCCGGCACCCCCAGCCTCCCGAGGCCTCTGGGCATGCGTTTTCGGTGCGCTTCTCGGGACCACCCACCCTGCAAAGTTTTCGCGGCCCCCCCCTCCTGCACCCCGGCACCCCCAGCCTCCGAGGTCTCTGGGCATGCGTAAGTTCGTAAAGCTGTACGGAGGCCAACCACCCTGCAAATTCTTCGCCGGCACCCCCCCCTGCACCCCAGCACCCCCAGCCTCTTAAAGCCTCTGGGCATGCGTTTTCGGTAGGCTTCTCGGGGCCACCCACCCTGCAAACTTTTCGCCGGCACCCCCCTCTGCACCCCGGCACCTCCAGCCTCCCGAGGTCTCTGGGCATGCGTTTTTGGTAGGTTTTCCCAAGCCACCCATCCTGCAAAATCTTCGCCGGCACGTCCCCCCTCCACCCCGGCACCCCCAGCCTCCCGAAGCCTCTGGGCATGCGATGTTGGTACGCTTTTTAAAACCACCCACCCTGCAAATTCTTCGCCGGCGCCCCTCCTGCACTCCGGCACCCACAGCCTCCCGAGTTCTCTCGGCATGCGTTTTTGGTTGATGGAAAAAAAGCCACCTACCGTGCAAATTCTTCGCCAGCCCCCCCCCCTGCACCCCGGCACCCCTTGCCCCCCGAGGCCTCTGGGCATGTGCTTTGGTAGGTTTCAACGAGCCACCCACCCTGCAACTTCTTCGCCGGCACCGCCCCCCTGCACTTCGGCACCCCCAGCCTCCCGAGGCCTCTGGGTATGCGTTGTGGTAGGTCGGAAGGGACCACTTGGATGGCCGCGGCGGTTGCTAAGTACTTAACATACTTACTACGCTAAGTTAAGTACTTAGTAAGTAGTTAGCGGACTTAGCTAAGTACTTACTCAGTCATTACTAAGTGGCCCACTTAGTAATGACTTAGTAAGTACTTAGCTATCCACTTATAACCATTTAGCTAAGTGCTTAGCGCACTTAGCTAACCACTTATAACCGCTTATAGCTAGTTTGCTAAGTAGGTTATAAGTGACTTAGCGGTTACATTGCACTTGTTATCCAAGGGCCATGCACAGGGAAAAAAAGTAAATCCACGTCTTGAAAGAGCTGAGTTTGTTCGTTGAGCGCTGCAGCGCTACAAATTTTGCATTTTGATTTGGAGTCGGTGTCTGGATTTTTGCTTTAAATATGAGAAGCGCTGCAGCGCTGCCTTCGGATTTATATGAACATGAAGCGCTGCGTGCGCTGAAGATGAAGCGCTGCAGCGCTGAATGTTGAGTTAAATGCATGTTTTCTAGTTGCACGTTGTTCGGATCTTCATTTTCGCCCAGCTCCGTTTGCAAGGAATTTGAATGCACATGTCAATTATGTTTTGTTGTATTCGTTCTTTTTCAATGGTCGCATTGAGCGCTGCAGCGCTCCAAATTTGATAGCACGTATGTTACTTTGCGCTGCAGCGCAAAAAAAATGGTTGTCGTCGTGATGTCGCATCGCGCTGCAGCGCGTGCGCGCTCGTGCTTCATGGGCCTCGGGCTGCAGCCCAGATCAACATTTTTGCTCGCAAGTTGCATGTCCATGCAAGTCGATGTTCACGCGCACGCCGCGCGACAGCTTGTCTCAAGCTGCGGCCGCGCGCCGCATCCGCCGTCGCGCCCGCGGGCTCGCACGTTGCATTCGGCGCTATATATAGCGCTGGCATGGCGCTGCAGGCGCGTCAGGAGGAGCAGATCTTGCAGTGCATCGAGGAAAGCAATTCCTCGGGGAGGTTGGCATCGGGGTGGGATCAACTGAAGGAGTTCCTGCTGGCGGAGGGGCTAGCGTATTACCAGCAGGTCCCACCGAACCAGATGGGCATCGACATTCGGAACCGCAGCGGTTCGTTAGTGAACCCTGCGCGGGCTCACAATTTAGGCGCGAAGATTTGCGCCCAGGGCTTCGTCTTGGCCAAGACGGCTGCAGCCGCTGCCTTCGAGGCCCCGCAGGGGGCGCAGTTGGAAGAGACCGCGATGGCGAACGACCGCCTTTCGCGGCTCAGCGGGGGTCGGTGCCCCCCGCTGGACTCATTGCGGTATACGTCAGTGGGCGGCTCCCACGCGAACGTCTTCCTCCGCTGCGTGCTGGCCAAGGCGCCGACCACAGTGAAGGCGCTGGCAGACTCTCGGGACAACATCGACTCCGAAAAGCTGTGCGCGTTGCATCCGCAACTTGCGACGGCAGTCAAAAAGGGCCTGACGTGGTTGATCATCAAGCACGCGGTGGCCAAAGTGAAGGGCCTCAAGAACTTCGTGCAGAGGGCTTTGAACGCCGACGTCAGGGAGGCGGTTCACGAGACCGAGATCATTCGGTCAGGCTGCAGCCTATCCCCACTATAGTATATAGCGGTATGTAGTAAGGACCAGGATGATGCACGAGGAGGGTGATGAGTGGGAGCGCGTTGGGGGGAGGTGAGAACGAGGAGCAGGAGCATTATATCTTACAGTGCTGCAGCACTTGATCGGCTCGGCGCTTGCTGCAGGCAGGTGGGCGGATGCTCTTGGCACACAGCCTCGCTGAGGGTTCCAGCAAGCCCGATTGGCGCGACATCGCCGAGCAAGCGGGCCACGCGAACCCACCTTGCAAGGCGTGGATCGCTGACTTGTGCAAGTTTGTTGAGCTCGGGCCACAAAACGGAGAACTTCTCCGTGAAATAGATGAAGCCCTCAAGACCTTCACGAATGTGGACGTCTCGGGGCAAACTTTGATGTGCGGCTCTGAATTTTGGCGCAAGTTGAATTCGATTAAATGGGGGAAGCACCAGGAGTCGTACCCGTATGTCGTAGCGGCGCTCGTGAAGGCCAACTATTCAGGCGAGCACGTGGTGGATAGCATGTGCAGGACCATCCATAAGCTTGTCGGCGCCCCCTTGTAGTGACATGCGCTGCAGCGCATCTATGCATTGCGCTGCATTGTTAGAACTGCGTGCCCACCCCTCCCCCCTCCCCCCCACACACACACACGCACCGCTACATTGCTTTATTCCCAAACGCAATCGCTGAAGCGATGGGCGGATCAAGGCAAACGAGATCGTCCACGTCGCGCCCCGCAAGGCGGACGTGGCTGCGGCCGACAACCTCATGGCCGACGCAAGGTCGCTCGTGAAGAGGTTGGATATCGGAGCGGAGCAGGGCTTCTTGCACATCACAAAGTTGGATGTCCGCTGTGCCATGTACCTGGTGAAGAAGCGAGCGCCAGGAGACCGCACTTTCGGATGCGTAGCAGATATAGCACAGGTATCTTCTCACGCCACCTTTCGTGTGCTCCTTGTTTCCCCCCCTCCCTGCTTTTCGCCATTCAATGTCGCTGCAGCGACCCTCCAGAGAGGTCTTCCTCCATGAGCTCGGGGAGCCAGCCCAGCTGCAGATGAAGAGCTTGGGGATCGAGTTCGGCAAGGCGGTGCAGACCGACAAGCAAGGCGATGGCGCACCCGAGTTCCCAGCGAGCGCCGATGCAGACGCGCCGCGCGCGGCAGCGTCGTCGGCCGCTGAGTTGAAGAGCAACGTCTTCCGCATGCGGCGTGCAGGGTTCGACGTGGGGAAGCACATCGTCCAGAAGAAGGAGGTGGATGACGTCTTCGAGGTGCTCTCCATCTCGGAGAATGGGATCACCGCTCAGAAGAAGTTGCACGGCGACCTGGTGGGCGAAGAGATCTCCATTGCGTGGCTGCAGCCACCCCGCCGCCCGTGCAGGGAGCAGGGAGGGGGGAGGAGGAGGTAGTAACTGCGATATTGTATTTCCTGTACTTAAGTTGCAATGGGTTGGTCGATGCGCTGCAGCGCACGGAGCAGTTAGCCGAGCGGGCGGATTGAAGTAAACATATTGCTCGAGAATTACAAGTTGACGTCCAGGGTGCAGGAGCAGTTGCCGTTCACGAAGGAGCACTTGCCGCCAGCCCACGAGGGTTGGGCGATGGACGCGTTCAAGGGGGCATGCAACATGGCGCTGCGGCTCCAAGCGCTGAAGTACCAGGCGAACATTTTGCACTTGGAGATCCTGCAGGACCCACCTGCCGTGCGCTGCAAGCGAGCGTTCAAAGTGGGTGAGCTCGTCAGACTTGTGCTTCCGCAATCGTCCGCGCCCCCCTCCGACGACGCCGCGCTGCAGCGCTGCGCTGAGCACGAGGTAGCGAGGATTTCGGGGCACGTCAGGCCGTAGCGACGAGGTCAGTGATGTTACCGACTGCGCGCCATGTAGCTCCACGCGGTGGGAGTGGTCGCATTTCAGCCTCGTCCACGCGGGTCAGCACGGGCTGCGTTGCGGAGAGCATCTCGTTGGGGAAGGTTGGCCTCTACGAGTTCTTCGTGGGCCCGCAGTTCGCAGGGCCCCCGCTGAGGGGTCGCGGGGCCCCGACGCCTTTGTCAGCCCCTTCTGGGTGGTGGCAAAGTCCGACTCAGAGCCCAACATGGAGCTCCGAAAGGAGACCGTGACGTTCGGGACAGGCGTCAACAAGGTGCAGGTGGGGGTGCCCAGATGCATAACACTTGCGCCCTGTCCGCGGGCGACTTCCTGGTGGTGAAGCCGTGGCCGCGGCTGCAGCCGCGGCCAGCCAAGAAGCTCAGGACGGCCTGAGCTGGCGATATAGAGGGACCACGCGGGAGGATGAGGCAGGAGGGAGGGGTGATGCGGAGGAGGAGGAGGAGGAGGCAGGGTAAGGTTTGGCATAGGGAGGAGGATGAGGGGGCTTAAGGAGCGGCGAGCGCACATGACGGCACCGAGCGTGGCCCTCCGATTGGTGTAAACAGTGTGCGGGTTGGTGCGAAGTGCGATACTTGCCGCGGCGCTGCAGCGCGCGGAACGATTCGTTGCGCCAGCATCGTCGCTGCAGCGACTGTACAATATTGGTGCTGACATCAGCCTTTCCCACAGACATGCCGCTGCAGCGGCTTCGTCATCACTGTTGTGCTCGATGTGATCGTTGCTCTTCGCTTCATCTTTCACATGCGCTGCAGCGCACCTCATCATGAGCACCTCGTCCGCGCACATGTTGCCTCATCACTCCATCGCAGCAATTTTGGCGCTGAAGTGCGACCGCGCTCGGGCTGCAGCCTCGGCGCGCCGCGCGCGCGATGACGACGATCAAGCGCGACTGCGTCGTGTTGCACGACAACCGTACGGGGCGCGAGCTGGTCGCGGCCGTCGAGGTCATCGGAGACCGCGAGTGTATCACCGTGACCACCGCAGGTTGGAGCAAGTGGGTGTGCGGCAAGGCTCAGGGCTTGCGAGGCACGATGTTCCTAACGTGGCTGAAAAATCAGCGCACCGCGTCGTCGGGGCCAACGGCGCCGACGACGCTCTTCGCTGCAGCGGAGCCAGGCCGCCGCCCGACCACGCGGTCCGGCCGCGCCAGTCGCCAGGTTCCAGTGGACAAGTGCTTCAAGACAGTGCAGCTGCCGCCGTTTGGCGATACGGAGGCAACAGAGCTGCAGATTGTCATTCCCCCACCTCATAGGGGGGGGGGGACAAGCTGCAGGTGGTGCTGCACGAGAAGGGCGTAGAGTACATCAAGGCCAAATTGCTTCAGGAGGCGGCGGAGGCGGCAGAGGCGAGCACGGTGCTGAAGCGCCCGCGGCGCCACGAGACCGACGTTCCTTGCGGCACCCGCATCTATTGGGTGCAGCGGCTCCAAGCTTGGCGGGCCGTCCGCACAGACTGCGGTTGCAGCAGGACGGCCTTGTTCCGCACAAACCGCGGCTGCAGCAAGGATGACGCTGAAGCGGCCGCGGCGAAGTGGTGCACCGCCGAACTCAAGGATTGCGAAGCGGATGAGCTCCAGGAGATGGAAGCGGAGGCGGAGGGCGATGCGGAGGAGGAGGAGGCCGACTCGGACTGAGCTGCGGCGCGCTCGGTCGACCGCATCGCTGGGGCGTGCGATCACGGTCGGCAGTGCGATTGAGAATGGCAGCGAGGAGGACGAGCACGAGGACGAGGAGAAGGAAGAGGAGGATTGGGATAATAATTGCGGATTGTTGGTGGATCCCCCCAATGTTCGCCACTGTTGGTGTCATTGCGAATCGTTGGTATGATCAAGCGTGCTGCAGCGCGACGACACTACGATCAAGTGTGCCTCTCACGCGTTGCCGCCGTCGATGTGTGACCTCGCGGCGCTGCAGCGCTGACTTACGTTTCGTGTGTTTGGAGTCCATCGTGCTGCAGCGCTGATTTACGTTCGGGTGTATGGCGTGCCGATATCAGATTTTTGCGTCGCGCTGCAGCGCTGACTTACATTTTGTGTGTCTGGCGTGTTGATGTAGCGCTTCGATCGCGCTTGCAGCCCGCATGTTCGCTTTATGTTATTGCATGTGGTTCGCAGCCACTTGTGATCAGAACATCAATGGCTGCCAACATGAGTGCAGCGACGCCGCCATGGCGGCTTCCCTCGGAGCCAGTGCCGCCGCCGAAGGCGAAGTCCGCTGCATCGGATGCGACATATGCGGCTACCCCCCCTCCTCCGCCGCCGCCGCCGCCACCGCCGCCTCCGACGTCGACGAGGACCGCGGCTGCAGCCGCCAGTGATGTGCCAGCCCCGCGCGCGGCTGCAGCCGCGCGCAAGCGCGATGCTGATGCCAAGGTTGGCATGTGGAAGCTTGTGTGCGACGTGATTCGGGAAGCGCTTCAGCGCGGGGACCGCGAGGCAGCGTTTGCGCTGGCAGTCCAATACCACGTCGCGAAGAAGCCGCGGAAGTGACGGGCGCGCGGCGCGCGCGCGGTCAGTGCTGCAGCACCGCTGTTTCAGTCGGATACAGCATCGCGACGGCGGCGACGGCGACAGAGACAACGACGACGGCGTTAAAGACGACGTAATTCAGAGCAGTACATGCAGGAGAAGAAGGTGGAGGGAGGATGATGATGAGGAGGAGGAGGGTGATCAGGAGGACGACGACATTGAGGACGACGTTCTGGAACGCCCTCATTTTCACAGGTTCCCACCGCTCGCTGCCAGCACCTCGGAGCAGGGGAAGGGGGAGCAGGATGATGATGATGAGGAGGAGGAGGAGGAGAAGGAGGCCGAGGACGAGGAGTATGACGAGGAGGAGGAGGAGGAAGACAACCAGTTGGCACCCATGCCCCGCCCCCCCGATCCTTCTGCCTATTCCTGCCTCCGCATACTCCCTCTCCTCCTCCTCCTCCTCCTCCTCCTCCTCCTCCTCCTCCTCATCCTCCCTCTCATTCTCCTACTCCTCCTTCTCCTCCTCCTTCTCCTCCTCCTCCCTCTCCTTCTTCTCCTCCCTTCGGAGGTTCAGTTGGGGGTGATGTTACTTTGCGGGGTGATGTTACTTTGGGGGGTCAGTCGATTGGTTAGCAGGGGTCCGTCGTCGTCAGCGTCGTCGCCATCGTATTCGTCGTTGGCACCGCCGCTGTTTTTGTTCCGTGCAGCTGCAGCTGCAGCTTCGCGCGCCGCAGCGCCCGCGCGCCGCCCTGCGGCGCCCACGCGCCCGAGCTCAGCTTCAGCTGCAGTGATGGGACTGGTTTCCACCACCACTATACCATATGTTGGAGAAGGAGGAGGAGGAGAAAGAAGAGGAGGAGGAGGACCTCTCCCTCCAACTTATGGTACTGGTGGTGAAAACCAAGCCCATCATGCAGCTTGGCGAGCTGCAGCCTCGCTGCAGCGATGGCGTACCTCGACTACGACGAGGACTTCGAGGAGTTCGACAGCGACGACGGCGGCGCGCTGCTCGCGGCCGCGGCCACGGCGCGGCCGCGGCCTCCCTCGGCGCCGCCGCCAGGCGCGCTGCTGGCCAAGGCGCGGCCGCGGCCGTCGCCGCACGGCAGCGTCGGCCGCGCCTTGGCCAAGGGCAAGGACAAGGACAAGGACAAGGACAAGGGCGGCGGCCCACCTTGCGCCTCGGGCAAGGGCAAGGACAAGGACAAGGACGTCGGCGGCCCACCTTGCAAGGGCATGGGCAAGGGCAAGGACAAGGGCAAGGACGTCGGCGGCCCACCTTGCAAGGGCAAGGGCAAGGACAAGGACAAGGACGACGGCGGCCCTTGCAAGGGCAAGGGCAAGGACAAGAGCAAGGGCGGCAAACTTGTCCAAGGGCAAGGGCAAGGGCAAGGGCGGCGGGGCGGCTGGTTCAACAGGGCGCAGCGGCTCTGCGAGCTGCTGCTGGCGGGCGAGTACGCCGCCGCCGCCGCCCTGGCCGAGGAGTACTACGCTGGCCCAGCAGAGGTCTGGGTCGGCCAGGGCGGCGGCGGCGGCGAGGAGGCCGCCGAGGAGGCGCTGCAGGCGCCGTGGGGCGCCTGAGGAGGCGCAGGCGCCGAGGAGGGCGCGCAGGCGCCTGAGGAGGCGCTGCAGGCGCCGAGGGCTGCGCGCAGGCGCTGCAGGCGCCGAGGGCTGCGCGCAGGCGCTGCAGGCGCTGAGGAGAGGCGCTGCAGGCGCCTGAGGGAGGCGCCGCGCAGGCGCCAACATGAGAGCCGCGGCAGGCCGGGCCGCCGCGGAGCATCCAACTGTATGGGCGACGGAGAGGGTGGACTATAGTAGAGGTAGAGGTAGACAGGGGGAGAGGGTGGACTATAGTAGAGGTAGACAGGGGGGAGACGTAATATACATAGGGAATGCGAGGGGGACGATGGAGACGCAGCGTGGGGGTGGAGTGAAGACACATTGGAGAGAGACGGTAGACAGGATGCCCGCTGCAGCGGGTATCCACTCTCCCGTGAGCGAGGGGGACAACGAACGCATAGTGATAGGATACATGCTGTAGCAACCCAACATGTAAGATCAATGGGAGCAATGGGGGGGTGGATTGGATCAGTTCGCGAGCATAGCCTGCCGACGCATGCATGTGTTTTAGGCCAGGTTATATTTCGTGCGCCAGATCGCGTGGTGCGCCCGCGCTGTCGCCCAGAAAGGCGCTCCGATATCCTCATCACATCTATCTGCCATCGTCGACGTTCACATCCTGATCCGCTGACATTTTTTTGCATGGACTGATGTGCCAGGGGTCGGCCTTGGATTGGCCAGGAAAGTTTGGGGGCACTTGGGGGGGTCCTGGGGCACTTCAGATGGCAAACAGTCTCGCATCGCATCGCCCTTCGCCACTCTCCCTGCTCCCCTTCAGCACAGTTCGTTGCGCCGCCGAGTAGCTCCCCCCATGGCCTCCTGGCAGCCTCACCAGCTCCCATCAGCCTTGTCCTCAGCAGTCTCGAGCCATCGCGACGCTGCTGCAGCAGAGCCGTGAGCGTAAATCTTTGCAGTTGACAGCGGTGTCGGCATCGTCAACCTCGTCGCGACGCTGCTGCAGCAGCGCCGCGTGATGTACTTCGCGCCTCTCTTAGTTTCACTCCCACCTCGAAATCAGCAGTGTGGACAGTGTTCTGGGACTGCGTGGGTGGGCGTTGGGGTGGGCTGGAGTGCTGGATGTTGGCATCAGGATGGCTGATCTGAGGTCGAACGGGAGCTTCGGGTGAAGCGATCTGAGAGCGTCGGTGCCCCTCTGCAGAGGTGATGCTGTCTGACAGCGGCGTGTCTGTTCAATAGCCCCCTCTATTGAACAGCCACGCCCGTGTCTGTTCAATAGCCCCCTCTATTGAACATGCCATGTTCAATAGCCCCCTCTATTGAACAGCCACGCCCGTGTCTGTTCAATAGCCCCCTCTATTGAACAGACACGCCTCTGTCGATGTCCCAGCTGCCTTCGAGGCTCCCAGATCGCTTCGGTATTTGCTCCTGATCACACTTCGCGCATCTCCTGAATCCGTCCCGCGCCCTCCTCGGACACCTTCCGTGTCCCTCCTGTGTCTGCCCGCCCGCCCGCTCCCGAGCTCCCGTGTATACCTATCCGTCTCCCGTGTCTCTCCCCGTCTCTCCCGTGCCCCTTCCGTGTCTCCACATGCTTTCCGTGCGCTCCCGCCCGTGTCCCTCCGCACCGCTTCCGCGTCCGTCCGCCCGCTCGCCCCCGAACTCCCGTGTCCCTCCCGTGTCTCTTCCGTGCCCCCCCCCCCCGTGTTTCTCCCATGTCCCTCCCACCCCTCCGTGTCTTTCGCACCGTCCCTTCCGTGTTCCTCAAATGATCATGCATCCCCCCCCGTGTCCTGCCCGCCCGCCCGCCCGCGCTCGTGTCCTTCCCTCCCGTGTCTCCTCGCATCTCCCCCCGCCCCCCCCCCCCCCCTCGTGTCCCTCATTATCTCCCTCCTCTCCTTTCCATCACTCTATATCTCTCTCCCTATTGCCCACTACCATGCGTTCCATCATGGTGCGCATGCATAGCGCTGCAGCGCTTCATGTTACTTTGTGACGATGATTTCTGCTGAGCGCTGCAGCGCTCACGTGTGTTCCTTAATTGCATGCGATCGTTGCGCTGCAGCGCATCTGTACTGTTGTGGCCTCTCTTCCACCTCAGCAGCCGAGTGCTTCAGCTCTCGCAGTGTGGGAGGCCCTCCCTCGCGCTTCCCCTCGGAGCGTCCGCGCACCCCCTCGCCCTCGCGGAGGGCATCATGTCTGCCGCGGCTGCGGCCACACCCATCAACCACATCCTGGATAACCTGGACAGCTGCGACGCCTTCTTCGCATCGCAGATCGGCGTCATCGCCGCCGACGCGATGGCGCAGAGCCAGTCCGCCTTGTCCATGAGCGTGCAGCTGCAGCTTCACAACTTGGGGACGATCGGGGCTGCCCAAGCAGCTACCCTGCATAATCGAATCACCGCGTCGGGCTTCGCGGACAGCCATAAGGCGCGCCTCAGCGCCGTGCTGGCCGCGCGCGTGGGCACGGCGACGCCCGCGCTCCAGATGCGCGTGCAGACGCTCGCGTCAGGGCGGTGCTATCCATCGTGCTTTGCACATCGGACCGCCGAAGTGTTATTCACATGTATGGTTTAATTGTTTGTTCTGTACTTTATGTATGTTACCATGTTCATTTTTCAAATGTACTTATGTTAGCATGCTGCAGCATGCCTGCGTCGATTCGTAGGCTGGTGGACTTTACCATGCAGGACTGGGGTGTATTTCGCGACCCCAGCCAGGGCATCGTCGCGAAGGTGCGCGCGTTGATCAAACGTTGCGGTGCCATCGGCTTGACGGTTCCGAGCGAGAACACGCTGAAAGAGTTGGCGGCGTTGATGGCATGCGCCCATCTTCCAGACGCAAACCCTGGGCAGCTCTACGGGATCGTGACGGAGATGAAGGTGTGGGATTCGGCGGGAACGCCTAACGCAGACGCATCATATCGCACTGACTGCAGCCAATGCGATGCGGCGCGTCAGCGTTAGGGTTTCCCGACGAGTCGCCCTTTACAGGGTCAGTTCTTGGCGAGCCGCAGGGGCGCGACGGGGCAAGCGGCGACAGTGACTTGGAATTTCCCAGCAGATCCTCGGCAGCTCCCTCAACACATCTTCGACGCGGCGTACGCCGATGCGGACCCGCCGATCGATGTGACGCGCGACCTCGCCAACGTGGCATCGCATCTACGAGGCTGCTGCCACCCCGTCATGCGCTGCAGCGCCGATTGTTCTGGATGTCTTGGGTGCTTCGGTGAGCTCGGTCCTTTAGGTCCACCTCGCATAGAGCATGATAGGTTTCATGCTACGCGTGCGCCGCTGAAGCGGCCTGCGGGTCTCAACGCCATCAAGGCTCGCGTGCCTCTCAGGCTGACCAACAAGGGCTTGCGGGCTGCCGCCCCACCGCATCAGCCGAGCACTGCCATTGTGCCATGGACACCATCGGGGTCACCCTCCGTGCCGCCTGCAGCGCCAATGCAACCCATGGACGCGATGGCCGTGATGCAGCAAATGCTGGCAGCGTTTGCGCCACCGCCATCGCCGCCCAACGAGCTGCAGCTGCAGCTCTTCCCGCGCCGCCCTGCGGCGCCCACGGCGAGCCCCCCCGCGAGTCCCCCCGCGATTGGTGATTCGCCAGCTGGGCCAGCATTGTCAGCGGCGGCGCCAGATGCTGCTGCAGCAGCGCCAACGCCGCCAAACGAAGATGCTGCTGCAGCAGCAGACGGAGACGAGGATGCTGTGCTGCAGGCGATCGAGACCTTGGCTGCGGGCAGCGCGAAAGGCGAGCTGCCTCGCAGGGCAAGGGCAAGGGCAAGGGCAAGAAGGGCAAGGGCAAGAGCGCGATCAAGGGCAAGAGCAAGACAGGCGCTGGCAAGGGCAAGACGGCGGCCAAGGGCACGGCCAAACCGAAGGCCAAGGGCAAAGGGAAGGCCAAAGCCAAGGCCAAGGTCAAGCCCAAGGGCAAGGCGGCAGCCAAACGGGGCCAAATGGCACTCGGGTGCAGCAAATGCCGCTACCTGCCGAATGGCTGCGGCACGTGCCGCGACCCGAACTTCACTGGCCGTCGCGGCAAGCCGTGAGCGCGCAACGGGCACTGTCGGCATATGGAGGTGAGGATGAGGATTATGAGGGCGAGGAGGAGGATGGGTAGGATGATGAGGAGGATGAGCATGTGGAGGAGAAGGAATGAGGAGGATGGTGAGGATTAGTGCGAGGTTGGATGGAACGCTGGCCGATGATATGAACGGTAGTGGCGATGGTCTTGCCTGGCGGTCGCGCGGCTCGCACGGACGACGAGGAGGATGAAAGTCAAATATGTTGACGGGTTCTCTTGGATGCGGGCGCTGCAGCGCTGGCGCCTTTGTGTTCAACGTTTGCATCGCCATCATGATCACGATGCAGCGCTGCAGCGCTCGCTTTCCTGGATGGTGGCGTAGATATTGCGTGCTGTTGTGTTCCGATGCAGCGCTGCAGCGCCTGTCAGACTTGTGGTGCCGTTGTAGCGTTGGCGCGTTTGTGAGTGTGCAGTTGCAGCCGCGGTGTCCATGTATTGCGTGACGTGCTCGTCTTGAGTGCCAGTCGTTCCTCGTCGATACGCGCTGCAGCGCCATCATTCGTGATGTCGAGCGTTGTCTCCCGCATGGTTGTTGCCAAGTCACGCGCTGCAGCGCTGTGATTCGCTCATGTTGCGCGTTGCCGATGGCATGCCCCCCTCCCCCTCCTCCTCCTCCTCCTCACTTGGCTCGCGCGTCGCAGTCGCCATCGTTCGCTGCAGCGGGTGCTGGCAACGGACCTCCTCCGCCTCCTCACTGGGCTCGCAATGGCGGCGCGCCGCTGCGACAAGCCGTTCGAAGCGCAAGCGCGCGCCGACCGCCGCGACGAGTTGCGCGAGGCCCGCGCGAGAGCGACGGCGACTGCTACAGCAGAGGTGAAGGAGGCGCGGAAGAACGCCAGGAAAGCGGAGAAGCAGGTGCAGATCCGCACCGCGGAGCTGCAGGTGGATGAGGAGGCGGATGAGAAGGAGGACGGTGGGGTTCATGAGTGTGGCAGGCTACTCCCCCGCTGCAGCGGGGGAGAAGGACGACAGGGGGGATGATCAGGAGGAGGTGGAAGGCGATGATGTGGGAGGATGAGGAGTATGAGTAGCAGGGTCGGGGTCAGATGGACATCGCCGCTTCGGACGTGGCCAACCAGAAACTCAACGAGGCGTTGACCTCGCTGCGGAACGCCAAGAAGATGAAGGTGACCTGAGTGAGGTCGGCCTCGGCGACCGCCTGCTGAAGCATGCTGGTTCGATTGATTGGTAAAGGCTGGAGGAAACGTGGTTGAGCGTGTTGTTTGAGTTGCGCTGCAGCGCTTCTCCGTGGACCACGGTTGAAAGTTTGCGCGCGGATCATGATGTGTTAATGTGTTGCGCTGCAGCGCAGTTTCGCTTGCAGTTTCTCGTTGGATGGTGATGTGGCGGATGATGAGGGCGAGTGATATTGATGCTGTTGACGATGAAGGTGATGGTGACGGGGGGGATGAAGGGACGGGAGACGGATGATGAGGAGGATGGGTAGGTTGAGGAGGAGGATGGGGAGGATGAGGGGGCGCATGAGGCGGAGGAGGAGGAGGAGGAGGAGGAGGAAGAGGAGGAGGAGGAGGTATAGGAGGGGGAGGAAGAGGAGGAGGACGAGGGGGATGGCGAGCAGGATGGAGGAGGAGGAGGACGTTCGCGCTGCAGCGCGTCAGATTGTCATCATTGAACGTTAGCGGCGCTGTAGCGCCATGTGCTCCCAGACTGTTGCTTGGCAGTTAGCGCTGCAGCGCGCATTTGGTTGCTCTCCACGCGGTGCAGCCTCATTTCCATCCGTAGTCGCCGTGGCCCATAGCGGAGGGGCCCCTCCGCGCGCGCGCAGCGACGGAGGCAAGCTTGCCTCGGGAACGCGCGCGATGGCGGCAGAGGACGACCGCCCAGCGAAGCTGCGGCGGCTGTCCCGCCTTCGCGCGGAACTGCCATTCATGCATTGTAATGCGATGGCGCAATTCCTGGCGTCCGTTAAGCGAGACGGAACCCCCGAATTGGGATCCCGACGCCAGGATATCAGAGACGCTCGGGAGCTCATGGTCAGTGAGAACACGCCGTACGGCAAGCTCCACCAGAACATGGTAGTCGGGCAGCACACGGTGGAGATCTGCAGTCCAGCAGCAATGCTGTGGTATTGCAGCGCCCTCCCCGCGACGCAGCCTCTGCGGCAGCGGGCGCTGGAGCTGCCACGCCCGTGGCACATCATCATTTACGGCGATGAAATAGGCGCTGGCAACGCGCTGGCGCACGTGCAGAACCGCAAGTCGCGGGGCATCTACTGGACGATCGCGGAATTCGGCCCGCAGGCGCTTTCGTCGGAGGACTTTCGCGATAGCGTTGCTGCAGCAACGATGCATGCGGGGGGGGAGGGGGATAGAGAGAGAGATAGAGAGAGAGAGAGAGAGAGAGAGAGAGAGAGAGAGAGAGAGAGAGAGAGAGACAGAGAGAGAGAGAGAGAGAGGCGCTGCAGCGCCAGTTGTGCTGCGATTTGTTCGCAGGATGCGTGGTTCCAGCTCGCGACGATGCGGGCCAAGACCGCGAACGACATCCAGCCGCACGGACTGACGATGCTACTGGACGCAATCCTCGCGCAGTTCTGGCCTGATCAGGGGCACAACTTCAGCGCAGGCATCAGCTTGCGGCTGCGCCCCGACGGCGCGACGGAGCTCATCCAGATGGACCTCGGAATTACATTCAGCCGCTGCAGCGGTCGCCGCATAGCACCCAAGATTAGTTAGCATACATGTGCACATGTATATATCCATTACGCCTTCTTGCGTCGCTGCAGCGGCTCTGTCGGATCGCGGACGAGGATGCAATACACCGCTTGATCGGAATGAAAGGTTCGTCAGGAATCAAACCATGTTTTATGTGCCGCAACGTGTTCTTGAAGGGCGAAGTTCGGGATATAGTTGCTTCTGATGCGACGGGTGTCGCTGTTCACCACTCGGAGCCAGATGCGTCGCGGCTGCAGCCGATGACGGCGCCGTTGCTCGATGCCATCTGCAACAGATTGATCGAAGGGGTCAACATCATGAACAAGGGCGAGTTCCAGGAGTTGGAGCGCCGACTTGGCTGGAACTGGGGCCCCCATTTGCCTGGGCGGGTTCGGAAACTCAAGCCGCTCGAGACAGTCATGTTTGATTGGATGCATTGTATTTTCGTCAACGGTACATATAACATTCTGGTGTTCCAAATGTTTCGAAGGTTGAAGGGTTACTGGGCGCGCGCAGACGCATATTTCCAGGACTGGTCGTTTCCAGGGTGCCACTCCATCTCCCCCGACACGCGCGCGATCTTCGGCGAGAAGCGCGTGAGGTCCCACGTTGACAGCAAGCATTTCAAGTGTACCGCCAGCGAGGGGCTCACAACCATGCAAGTATCATTGCATGCTTCGCGCCCCCGCCAGACCAATAATACATGCGCTGCAGCGCACGTGAATTTCTGTAGGATATGTACTGCACCCCTCTTGTTCGGACATGCGTTCGCGCGGGCGGATTGACGTGTTTCTTCAGGGAGGTGGCTAGCGACGCTGCAGCGCCTGCAGTCCGATCTGCTTGCGCAGTGTTCGAGGCGCACACGATCGTTGTGGAAGAAATCCTACGAGTATCCAGGCGTCAGGCAGACGCGGATAAGCTGCAGGCTGCGGTTAACATGTTTTTGCTGTCATACAGCAGCGTCTTTGGCAAGGAAACGATGGCGCAGAAGTTCCATTACCTGCGCCACTTCGCCAACTACGTGAGGCGTTGGGGCCATGTGGCGCTGCCGTCGTGCTGGGTTTTGGAGCGCAAGCACAAGACCAGCAAGCGCTTTGCGAACGCTCTTCAGGTGGGGGCTGCAGCCTCCAGCGGCTGGGACGCCAATGTCCTGAAGAGCGTCACCGAGCGGCACCTGTGGCAGCTCATGGATGGCGACACCTTTAAGGTTAACTGCCTGGTTAACGCCACCAGGCCGTCCACGGCCATCTCGCGCGAACTGCTGCAGCAGTTCGGGCCTGCGGACTTTGTTACGTCCGCTGCAGCGCGGTGCCGCTACCACGACGTCAAATACGGCGACGTCGTGCTGTTGGAGGACGGAGGAGGGGAACACATTGCGGCCGAGGTGTTGAAACACCTCTCCTTCACCAAGAACGGCCACTACTATGGCTTGAGCTTGGTCCTGCCCTACTTCTTCAAGGAGAAGCTGCACCCGCGCGCCTCCGCGCACGTGCTTGGCGGCGATGCCGACGCCTTTTGGGCGCACACGGCGAGCATCGTGTGCTCGCTCGCGTGGGCGCCGCGCGAGGGCGGCGGCATCCGAGCGGCGCGCCCGATATGGTCGCAGCCGCGGTGGTGCGCTTTAGCCTAAAACGTGGATTCCTTACTGGCGCTGCAGCGCACTTTTTTACATTGCTAAATGCTTCGGTGCTGCAGCACCTGAACGTTGCATGGTCGACGACTCCTCTTCTCCGCCTTGAAAACGTGGATTCCTTCTGCATTGCGCTGTAGCGCACCTTTTTCATTGACACTTCGGTGCTGCAGCACCTGAACAGTGCATGGTCGCCGATTCCTCTTCTCCGCCTCGTTCCTCCTCCTCCTCTTGCGCTGCAGCGCTAATGTCGTTGATCAGTGGTGCGGTCGTTCAAACTCCTCCTTCCCCGCATCCTCCCCCTTCTCCCCCTCCTCCTCCTGCTCCTACTGCTGCTCCTCCTCTTCATCTTGCTCCCCCTCCCCCTTCTCCTCTCCCCCCCCTCCTCTGACGAGGGGGGGAGGGTGGAGGAGGGGGAGGGGGAGGAGGAGGAGGAGGAGGAGGAGGAGGAGGAGGAGGAGGAGGAGGAGCATGAGGAGGAGGGTGGAGGAGGAGAGGAGGAAGGAGGAAGGAGGAGCATGAGGAGGAGGAAAACGACGAGATAGCTCAGGAGCGGCGAGAGGAGGATGGGAGGAGGGGGGGGGGGGGAGGAGGAGGAGGAGGAGGAGGAGAGGAGAGAGAGAGAGGAGGAGGAGGAGGAGGAGGGAGGAGGAGGATGAGGAGGAGGAGGAGAGAGAGGAGCTAGAGGAGGAGGAGGAGGAGGAGGAGGAGGAGGATGAGGAGGGGATGGGGGGAGGAGGAGGACGATGGAGGAGCGGAGGGTTAGGAGGACGAGGAGGAGGATGAGGAGGAGGAGGACGAGGGAGGAGTATATGATGATGACGAGAGGAGGAGGGCGAGAGGAGGAGGCGGAGAGGAGGAGGAGGAGGAGGAGGAGGAGGAGGAGGAGGAGGAGGAGGAGGAGGAGGAGGAGGAGAGGGAGGAGGAGGAGGAGGAGGAGGATAGAAGGAGGGGGGAGGAGGAGACGCCGCCCGCGCGCGTGCGGCTTACAGGCCGCGCGGGGAGCGCGCCCTCCCTTTTCCCTTTGCTTCGCGGCTCGGGATCGCCATCGAAAAACATATCAAGACATGTTTTTCGATGGCGACCCCGAGCCATGGGGCAGTCTCCTCTCGGAGGACCCCTCGGGGATGTCGGGGATCCTCCTCGACATCCCCGAGGGGTGGGACGGGCTCGGCAGCCATCGGCCCGTCGCACGTCGTCGTCCCCCAACCCTCTGGGTTGTGGACGACGGCTACGTGCGGTGGGCCGCTCTGGCTGCCGAGCGGCGCGCGGGGCCCCCCCGCCGCCCGCGCCAGCGGCAATGCCGCTGGAGATGGCGGCGCAGAGCGCGGCGCAGGCGAACTTCGCCTGCGCCGCGCTCAGCCGCGCCAGGCTGCCGCTCGACGCGGCGGCCCTGCAGGGCCGCCGCGTCGAGCGGCCGTCTTGGGCTGAGGCGCGCCCGTCGCCGCCTCCGCCGCCGCCTCCCCCTTTCCTCCTCCTCCTCATCCTCCTCCCCGTCCTCCTCCTACTCCTCCTCCTCCTCGACATCTCCTCCTCCTTCTCCTCCTCCTCATCCTCCTTCTCCTCCTCCTCCTCTCTCCCCCTCCTCTTCCTCCTCCTCCTCCTCCTCCTCTTCCTCCTCCTTCTCCTTCTCAGAGTCCGCTAACCACTTAGTAAGTCCGCTAACCACTTAGTAAGTAAGCTAGCTAGCGGACTTACTATGTGGTTACTAAGTGGTTAGTAAGTGGTTACTGGGTGGTTACTAAGTGGCAGCTAAGTGGTTACTAAGTGGTTAGCAAGTGGTAGCTAGAGTGGGGACTTAGCGAGCTAACCTCTACTAGAGACTTTGCAAGGTTAGCCTCCAGCTATAAGTGGTTAGTATCTCCTACTAACCAGTTGTAGCTGGTTATACAACTTACATCCGACTTACAACACTTATAACCTACTTACAACTCACTTGTACGTACATACTAAATCCTCTAACCCCTTAGTATCCGCGCTAACCACCTAGCAGCCGCCGCGGCCATCCAAGCAGGGCCGGAGACTATAGAAAAACCTTCCGTCGTGATGCTTTCAGGACTCGAGGGGGTCTGGGAAGGCCCACCCCTCCTCGCCTCCCCCCCGCGCTCGCCGCCGAGGAGAGGTGGGGGCTCCGCCGAGCCCTCCGGCCCCGAGTCGGACGGCGCGGAGGTTGCCGCACGCCGGTCGCCCGGCAGCAGGGGCGGCCGCCCGCGACCCCGCAGCGGGCCCGAGCCCGCGGATTTTGTCTGCCCTGGTGCTGCCTGGCCGGACCCTCCTCCTCCTCCTCCTCCTCCTCCTCCTCCTCCTGCTCCTCCTCCTCCTCCTCCTCCTCCTCCTCCTCCTCCTGCTTCTCCTCCTCCTGCTCCTCCTCCTCCCCCTCCTCCTCCTCATCCTGCTCCTCCTCCTGCTCCTCCTTCTGCTCCTCCTCCTCCTCCTCCTCCTCTTGCTCCTCCGCGTCCTTTAAGCTTCTCCTGGTCATGCGTGGGCCAATGTTTAGAACAGCGCAGATTTAACGAGCACCGCGACGTTTTCATTCGGGAGGACCCCCTTCTCCAGGCAAGGCGAGCACAACATAAGACTCGCTTGTGAGGCAGACGCCTCGGGAAGCACCCAATCCTCGCACCCGCAACCAGATCCGACGGCAACCGGCCAATCGGCGGGGTGGTAGCCTTAGTTCGGTAAGCCCAAAACATTGGAGTTTTTCTCCCGCCGCAGTCTCTTCCCTCCCCGCCAGAAGCATCCCGCATGGTATGGATCAAGTTTGATCTGCCCAGGCTTGAGCCCACCATCGTTGTCGCCCTCTACCTCCACCACAGGGCGCGCTTGAGTGCTGAGGACAAGACTATATTAACGTATTTACGGGTCCTCTAACACAATGGCCCGATGCCAATGATTGCGGGCGGGATTTATCTGTTTAACATCAACCCGTCTCCCCTCTCCCAGGCTGATTTATGTGAGCGAAGCGGTTCCTGCATTACCAATACGTAATCGATTGACGACGCGCGCGTGCATTTTGTCCCGTTTTCTGCGGGGGATTATTGCGACAGCGCGTTCGGCCGATTTCGACACGCGCGCGCGGGAGGCCCGCTCGGTAGCATGTGATGAAACAAATGTTGACCCACAGTTTCCTAAGGATACGCAGGAACGCGGGCGCAGGCTGCCCTGGAACCTTTCGCTGCGAAACCGTGTGGTTTTCACATGTTTCGACATGCACGCGCGGCGACGCGCGCGCACTTCGTCCCGCTGGCGTTCGCAAAGGGCTCTTGCAACCATACGATTTGTGATGCACGAATGCGCGCGTATCGTTTTTTGCAGAGGATGGGGATAATAAGGGGGGTCGGCCTGCATGGGATGGTACAAATGAATTTATATTAGGAGGAGCGATGGGGCAGAATCTCATGTAATGAACATCGCGCGAAGGGGACCCGTCAAGTCCGGGGGGGAACGATCTACGCGGTGAAATTCACCATGCCAAAGTTGAAATTGTCAACTCCAGTGCTTGCGCAATCATCCCACCCACCCAACCGCAACCTGGTTTGCAAAACCCATGCGGCGGCGATTGCGATGACAGCTCGGCGCTGGCTGGCACATCGCCGCGGCCGCGCATGCTCGCGCGCGCAGCTGCCAGCTAGTTTGGCGCGACCGACGCGGCCGCGGTGGCGCTGACCGCTGGTCACTTCCCAACGGGCACTTCAGTGCGAATCGGCGACTTGGGCGGGCGCGGTAACATGGCAACGTCGACATCGGTAGACGCGATAATGATAGTAGCGATGCTGGTGACGATGATGATAACGACGACGGCATGGCCAGCAACGGCGCCGGTGCTGATCACGCTAGCGACGATGACGGCGTCCTCGCGTCGGTGATGAAGATTTTGGAAAAAAGGTCGATATGCGCGCGCGGCCGACGCGCGAGAGTGGCCCGCAAAATGCTATTCGACACGGATCGTGCCCCCACCAGCACGCGCGCAAGGGCGTTCGAATGAGTTCCACATGCGGCGCGATGAGGCCCGTTCGGCAGAAATGAATGAAACTGTTGAAGAATCGATGGATTTTTTAGAATTCGCAGGAGCGCGAGCGCAGGCATTCTTGAAAACTGCTGCTGCCGAAACATGTGGCGCCAATGTTGTCGGGACGCTCAATTTTGAAATCCCTACGAAAACTCTGGTTTCTGAATTATTCCCGCATGCGCGCACGACGACGCGCGCGTGCGCACTTCGTCATTTAGTGCAAAGGGGATTGTTGTGACAGCGCGCGCGCAAGGGCGCTCTTGCGATTCCGACATGTGCGCGCGGAGCCTGGCTGGTAGCATGTCTTGAATATGTTCGATGATATTCTTAAGATATGCAAGAGCGCGGGCGCAAGTTTGTTTTGTCGGGACATTCGATTTTGAAATCCTTACGGGCCCAACCGTTTTTTTGAAAGAGTTCGGCATATGCGCGCGACGACGCGCGCGTGTGCACTCCGTCCCGATTTTGCAAGTGATGATTGGCAACTGCTGATGTTTGATGAAAAAGTGCGGGCGCATCGTGTTTTTGCAGAGGATGAGGGGGGCGATGCTAGTTTTAGCTAGGATTACACGAACTCATACCTAGGATAGACGATGGGGCGAAATCATCTGTGACATGCAAGACGCGAAGGGGGCCCGGTGAGGCCGGGGGGGAAGAGGGTAGATCCTAATACTTTTGTAGGAAGGAGAATATATGCGGCGACAGGGCGGCGACGAGGCGGCGATGAGGCGGCGACGAGGTAACGACGGCGAGCACATAGCCACCAGACCGCCGGCCAGGCCCAAACAACGGGCGGCGACGAGGCGGCGACGGAGCGGCGACGACGGCCAGCAAGGAGCCGCCAGACCGACAGCCTGACCCAGTTCCTTAAGAGAGATGTAAGAAACCCTACGTGCGAGCACTGCGTGGGGAATCTTATGCTGAGCGTATCGTCGGCGCGCCGAGGGGGGGAAGCGAGAGAGGGCAGGCCCTCTCGGAAGGCGGCGGGGGCTTCTCGGAAGCCCTCCGGCCCTCTGGGAAGCCCCCTTCTGCGGCTTCAGGCAAGCTCCAAAGAGCTTCTCGGAAGGCCAGGGCCTTCTGCGCGGAGGGAGGGAGGGGAGGGAAGGTGAGGGGAGGGGAGGGGGAGGAGGGTAGGGCGGGGGAGGGAGGGAGGGAGGGAGGGAGGGAGGGAGGGAGGAGGAGGAGGAGGAGGAGGAGGAGGAGGAGGAGGAGGAGAGGAGGAGGAGGAGGAGGAGGAGGAGGAGGAGGAGGGAGGAGGGAGGAGAGGAGGAGGGGAGGAGGAGGAGGAGGAGAGGAGGAGGAGGAGGAGGAGGACCCCGCCCAGCCCCCTGGACGCCCCGCCGACCCTGGGGAAGCCCAGCTGGTAAAGAACGTCGCCTTGCACCGTCTTCCGCCCTCCTGCCGCCCCGCCGTGGTCTCGGGCCTCGCACGGCGGTGCCGAACGTCTTCACGACGATGATGTGGAGGACGTCGCCCTGTTGGCTACTCCGAGGCCTGCACCTCATCCTCACCATCCATCGTCATCCACATCCACGTCCATCCTCATCATCCCTATCCGCATCATACTCCTCTTGCAACTCCTCCTCCTCCTCCTCCTCCTCCTCATCATCATCAGCATCATCATCAGCAACAGCAGCAGCATCCTCATCCTCATCATCATCATCAGCAGCATCATTATCCACATCAGCATCAGCACCGTCATAATCATCATCATCATAATCATACTCATCCATATCATCATCCTCAGCATCATTATCATCAGCATCATCATCATCATCATCAGTTTCCTCATCCTCATCCTCATCCTCATCCTGCTCCTACTCCTGCTGCCTCCTTCTCCTTCCCCTTTATCCCCCTCCTCCTCCTCCTCCTCCTCCTCCTCCTGGTCCTCCTCCTACTACGACGGCTACGGCTACGGCTACTACTACTACTACTACTACTCCTGCTACTACTACTACTACTACTACTACTACGACTACTACTACTACTACTACTACTACTACTACTACTACTACTACTACTACTACTACTACTACCACTTCAACACCTACTACCACTAACCCTACTACTACTACTACTACTACTTCTGTACTAACTTACTACTATACTTATACTATATAGACTATATGACTTCTTATACTACTACTACTACTACTATACATACTACTTACTACTACTACGATACGATACGGACTTCGACTACGACGACGACTACTACTACTACTACTACTACTACTTCTACTACTACTTCGACTACAACTTCGACATACGATACGACTACGCTACGACTACTTTCTACTATCTACTACTATACTTCTGCTACTACACTAATACTATACTACTTCTACTTTCGGACTCACTACTAATACTACTACTTTACTACTCTACTACGACTACTTGACTACGACTACGACTACTACTACTACTACTACTACTACTACTACTACTTTACTACTTATACTATATACATACTACTACTACTTCTATTACTAATACTTCTACTCTTCTTCTAATTATACTACTACTACTACTGCTGCTGCTACTACTACTACTACTACTACTACTACTACTACTACTACTACTACTACTACGACTACGACTACGACTACGACTACGACTACGACTACGACTACGACTGCGACGACGACTACTACTACTACTACTACTACTACTACTACTACTCCGTTTCCTCCGTATCCTCCTCTCCTCCTCATTTTCCTCCTCCTCCTCCTGTCCCTCCTCCTGCGCCTCCTCCTCCCCTCCCTCCTCATCTCATCTCATCTCATCTCATCTCATCTCATCTCATCTCATCTCCTCTCATCTCATCTCATCTCATCTCATCTCATCTCATCTCATCTCATCTCATCTCATCTCATCTCATCATCAAAATCATCCTCATCATGATCATCATCGTCGTATCGTCATCGTCGTATCGTCATCGTCATCGTCATCATCAGCATCATTATCATTATCATCATCATCAGTATCAGTATCATCAGTATCATCAGTATCATCAGTATCATCAGTATCATCATCATCACCATCACCATCACCATCACCATCACCATCACCATCACCATCACCATCACCATCACCATCATCATCATCATCATCATCATCATCATCATCATCATCATCATCATCATCATCATCATCATCATCATCATCATCTGTTTCCTCTTCCTCCGTTTCCTCCTCCTGCTCCTCCTTCGTTTCCTCCTCCTCCTCCGTTTCCTCCTCCTCCTCCTCCCCCTCCTCCGCCTCCTCCTCCTCCTTCTCCCCCTCCTCCTCCTCCTTCCCGCTCCCCATTTCTCCCTCTCTCTCCCTCCCTCCCTCTCTCTCTCTCTCTCTCTCTCTCTCCCTGTCTCTCTCTTTCCCTCCCTCGCCCCTGCTCCCGCGAGTCGACTGGAGAGGAGCCGGCCTACCCGTGGGGACGGTGAGAGGACAGCAGCGGCGCGCTCCTGAACGAAGCGCCCCTGGATCGGGGACTCCACGTCCGGCTGCTCGCGGCAGTTAACCCACTGCGAGACGCACCTGTAACGGCCTGCCCTCGCCCACGCTGCACCGCGGGGCACCGAGGCAGAGGAGGCAGAGGCGCCGATGATGATGATGATGATGATGATGATGATGATGATGATGATGATGATGATGATGATGATGATGATGATGATGACGATGACGATGATCATGATGATGCTGATGATGATGATGATCACGATGACGATGACGATGACGATGATGATGAAGCTGATGATGATAGTGATGATGGTGATGGTGATGGTGATGGTGGTAAAGATGATGATGATGATGATGATGATGATGATGATGATGATGATGACGAGGACGATGACGATGATGATGGTGGTGATGAAGACGGTGCGGATAATGATGACGGCGAAGACGACGATGATGATGATGATGGTGTGGATGCTGGTGATGCTTACGGTTAGAAAGAGGATAGAGCTGGTTATGATGATAATAGTGATGATGATTCCCCACACAGACTTGCCCTATAGGAGTCCTAGCTCATCATAGGTAATTGGTCTATAGGACCCCAACCCCTTTTTCCAATGGCACCCCCCCTTTTCCAATAGCACTTGGCTGCTTGCTCTTGCGAGCTTGCTCTCGCTTGCTTGCTCTTGCTTGCACTTCCTTGCTTGCACTTGCTCGCTGGCTCTTGCTTGAATGTTATTGCTCGCTTG
>CAUYUJ010000825.1:202186-204686 GCA_963575745.1 Prorocentrum cordatum
TGCACGGCGCACCTTTGCAGGGAGGCGGGCCAACAACCCACCCCCTGCACTCCCGTCCCGCGAGGAAGAGCGCAAATCCCAACCTCCCCAGCCACCTCCGCGGACGCAACGCGGCCACCCCCCCTGCCACGCAACGAGCAACTCCAACCCCCCCCCCGCACCCCCTCCCAGACACGCCACCGCCAACACCCCCCCCGGCAGTCCAAGGGGGGACGATTATAAAACAATTCGGAGAACCCAAACCCAAACCCTCCCCCCCCCCACGACACGACCCGATCCGCAACCAATCTGAAAATCCAAACCCAAATCACCGTCTCTAAACCCCTCTGGTCCCATCACCAGCACCCACCCGCATCCCGCTCTCCGCGCCCATCCCCGTTCCCTCGGGGAATAAGGGGTGGAGGTAGAGGAAGACCTCTGCAAACCTCGAGGATGGGGAAGCAGGGAAAAACATATTCTTCCTCCTCCTCCTCCTCCTCCTCCTCCTTAGTTCATCCTCATCCTCATCCTCATTTCCGTGCCTCATCCTCTTCATCCTTCTCCTGCTCCTCATCCTCATCAGCAGCACCACCACCACCATCACCATCACCATCACCACCACCACAATCACCATCACCATCACCACCATCATCCTTAATCATCATCAGCAGCATCATCATCACAATCCCAATTATCACCACCACAACCACCACCCTCATCATCATCATCATCATCATCATCATCATCATCATCATCAGCATCATCATCATCACCACCACCATCATCATCATAATCATCATCATCATCATAACCAGCAGCAGCAGCGGCATCAGCATCAGCATCAGCATCATTGCCAACAACAACATCATCATCATCACAATCGTCATCAGCATCACCATACCAACACCCCATCATCATCATCAGCAGCAGCATCAGCATCAGCATCAGCATCAGCATCATCAACCTCATAAGTAGCAGCAGCAACAACGACATCATCAGATGCATCATACTCATCATCACCATCATCCTCATTTGATACTACGTCACCGCCATCAAAACATCATCACATCATGACATCATCATCATCATCATCATCATCATCATCATCATCATCATCATCAGCATCGTCATCATCATCACCATGATCGGCATCATCCTCAGCAACATCATCCTCATCCTCATCACCATCATCATCCTCATAATCGTCACCACCATCACCACCAACACGAACACCACCCCAACCACCCTCATCATCATCATCATCATCAACATCATCACCATCATCATCATGATCATGATCGGAATCATCATCATCAGCATCATCATCATTATCATCACCACCACCACCATCATTATCAACATCATCGTCATCATCATTACCACAATCGGCATAACAATAATCAACATCAGCATCATCACCATCACCAGCATCATCATCATCATCATCACGCTCGTCGTCACCACCATCATCAGCATCATCATCAGCATCATCATCATCACCATCATCATCATCAGCAGCAGCAGCATCAACACCATCATCATCATCATCATCATCATCATCATCATCATCATCAGCAGCAGCAGCAGCAGCAGCAGCATCATCATCATCATCATCATCATCATCATCATCAACATCAGCATCAGCATCAGCATCATCATCATGATCATGATCATCATCCTCGATATCATCCTCATCCTCACCATCACCATCACCATCACCACAGTCATCATCACCAAGAGGAACAAATCCCCTCGCCAAACCCCCCGCCAGGTGGGAACTGCGTCGCGTCGGGCGCCGCCAACGCCTTCTTTGCCTCGTCGTCCTCCTCGCCCTTCAGCTTGGTCAGGTTGATGTACTGCCTCTTGCCGGGCGCAGGCCTCACCTCGAAGGAGAAGGAGAGGGAAGAGGAGGAGGCGGAGGAGGAGGAGGAGGGGGAGGAGGAGGAGGAGGAGGAGGAGGAGGAGGAGGAGGAGGAGGAGGAGGAGTGAGGAGGAGGAGGAGGAGAGGAGGAGGAGGAGGAGGAGGAGGAGGGAGGTGGGAGGAGGAGGAGGAGAAAGAGGAGGAGGAGGAGGAGGATGAGGAGGAGGAGGAGAGGAAAGAGGGGGGGGAAACACATCCAGGACGGAGGAAGGGGCCCGAGGGTCGAGGGTCGAGGATGAGATGTGGAATGCTCTGGGTCCTTTTGTGGACCCAGGGAGGCCTCTGGAGGTTTCCTCCTCTACTCCTCGAGGCATCGAGGCATCGAGATGTGAAAGGTCGAGGATGGAGGGTGGGGGAGAGGGAGAGGGAACCGGGGCGGGGGGAGGACCGCCGCGACCAGCCGCCCTCCCACATCCCAGAGCTGGGGGAGCAAACAAACAACCCATACCCGATGCCGCCACGCCGCGGGGGAGCGTTATGACCACGGTGCCGAAGGGAATCCAGTCCTGGCGACAAGGGCGCCCCCCAAAAGGCCAGGCAGGCAGGCAATCCGATCGAGCCAGCGCTCGGCCAGACATCGGGCGCAACTGTGTGAAACCT
>CAUYUJ010000825.1:207186-217186 GCA_963575745.1 Prorocentrum cordatum
CATCACCACCACCGTACTCATCATCATCATCATCATCATCATCATCATCATCATCATCACCACCATCATCATCATCATCATCAGCAGTATCAATAGCAGCAGCAACCGTATCATCACCAGCAGCATCACCATCAGCATCAGCAGCATCCTTATGATCATGTCCATGATCATCAGCAGTAGCATCATCATCATAATCATCATCATCACAATAATCATCAACACCGTTATAACCACCATCAGCGTCGTCATCATCATCTTATCATCATCACCATCACCAGCATCATCATCATAATCATCATCATCAGCATCATCACCATCATCATCATCCACATCAGCATCAGCATCATCATCATCATCGTCATCGTCATCGTGGTCATCATCATCATCATCATCATCATCATCATCATCATCATCCTCATTATTATCCTCATCCTCATCCTCATCCTCATCCTCACCCTCATCCTCATCCTCATCCTCATCCTCATCCTCATCGTCATCGTCATCGTCATCGTCATCGTCATCGTCATCGTCATCGTCATCATCATCCGCCACTGTGTTTGCACTTTTACGTCAGCGACGGCCACGACGACACCAAAATGACTCAATTTGGCCGAAGACGGCTCAAGAGGCTCTCGAGACGGCCTCAAGACAGCCCAACAGGCTCCCAAAGGGCTCCAACAGGCTCTCGAGGAGATCCCGAGGAGGCAAAAATCATAGATTGCATCGGGTGTTTGGGTGTTTGCGTTAGGTGTTTGCATTTGGTCTCCGATCGCCCAAGACGGCCCCAAATGCCTCCAAGATAGCTCCAAGACGGCCCGCGAGGCCCAAGAGAATCCCAACATCACCCAAGAGGAGTGGGCCCCAATTCGGCCGTGGAGCGCTCCAAGAACGCACTACAATTAAGTGAACAATTTGGTAGTGAAAATTCTGGCAAGGTGGGGCATGGGTTAGTGGTGGTGGGGGCGTGGATCGCTCTACATGCCGCCTGAAACGACGGCCGTCACATCTCTGCCAGGCCGCGCGCGCTCACGAACCGCGCCCAAGGATGAGCTCGCGCGCTCACGAACCGCACGGGCTCTTCCTCAGCATGCTCATCCTCATCCTCCCCCTCATCCTCCATCTTCCTCGTCCTCCGCAGCCTCATCTTCACAACTCTCCGCCTGTCCAGCCCTCTTTGAACTCTCAGCGTCATCATGCTTTGCATCGGCCTCGTCATCATCCTCACCCTCCCCATCCGCATCCGCATCTTCCTTAGAATGGTCCTCCTCATCCCCTTCGTCTTCGTCCTAATCAGAGTCAGCACCATCCTTATCTCCAACTTCATTACTATCCTTATCCTACATGTCCTCAGCCTTCTCACTCCCCATCCTCCGAGAGAGCGCGTTTCACGGGCGCTTGCCTTGGGAACATTCGGCGGCGCGTTTCGAACCAGGGGGTGGGCCCCCCCCGCCCCAACACTCGGCGCCGTCGATCAGAACCACGGGGACTTCCCTCCCCCCGAACCCCCCCACTCCCGGACTCCCCCCCCACCCTCCCAAGGGGGGGGGGTCCGAAACACACACACCCCGCCCCCCTCCCCGGGCGCCGGCGCCGGCGCTGGCGGCCGCCGCAGCGCCAACGCAGCGACGATAACCAGAGAGGGCCCAGAGGCCGCAGAGGGAACACACAAGTCGCCATATCGAGCCCTCGCATGCTCCTCAGACGCCCCCGAGACCCTTCTGACGAGACCTCAAGAGGCATCCATTAGAACTCTGACCCTTTGTCAAAACACAGTGGCGGGAAGAGCCGAAGGCCGCACCACCACCACCACCACGCCACCACAGACCACCATACCACCACCACCACCGCCACCACCATAACCACCACCACAACCACCACAACCCACCATCACCAAAACCACCACCATCACCACAAACCACCTCACCACCACCACCACCACCAAAAAACGCCGCCACCACCAGCACCACCACAACCCACTACAACCCACCACAACCACCACCACCACCACCACCACAACAAACCACCACACCATTACCACCACCATCACCACCATCGCCAAAAGCACCACCATCACCACAACCCACCATCAACGCCACCACCACAAACCACCACACCACCACAACCACCACCACCAACAACACCATCACCACCACCCGCCACCCAGCACCCACCACCACCACCAGCACCACCACCAGCAGCAGCACCACCACCAACACCACAACAAACCACCACACCATTACCACCACCATCACCACCATCGCCAAAAGCACCACCATCACCACAACCCACCATCAACGCCACCACCACAAACCACCACACCACCACAACCACCACCACCAACAACACCATCACCACCACCCGCCACCCAGCACCCACCACCACCACCAGCACCACCACCAGCAGCAGCACCACCACCAACACCACAGCCCACCACCACCACCACAAACCACCACGCCACCACCACCACCGCCACCACCACGACCACCACCACCACCACCACCTCAACCCACCACCACCACCACCACCACCAAACCACCACACAACCACCACGACCACAGCCACCGCCATCACCACCACAACAGCTCACCACCACCACCAATACAACAACCCACCACCACTACCACCACCATCACCACAATCTACCACACCACCACCACCACCACCGCCAGAACCACCACCAGTACTACCAGCAGCAAAACCCACCACCACCACCACAACCACCACAAACCACCTCACCACCACCACCACCACCACTACCACCACCACCACCAGCACCCCCCCCTCTGCCGCCAGCCGCCGCCGACGCCGGCGCCAGCCCGAGGAGAGGGAGAGAGGAGAAGTAGGGGAGCGGGACCCCCCCCCTCACCGTCACGGGAATGGGGGGGGTCGAACCCCCCCCCTTCATCCAGGGGGGGGGGTCTCGTTCCAACCCCCCCCCGTCCAAGCGACCACAGAAAGTGCTCTTTCCATCCTCCTGATCCTCCCCACTGTCATACCCGCGGCCCCCGCGGTCACAACGGAGCCAAAAGGGAACCAGAAGGGAGCCAAGAGACAGTCAAAAGAGACCGAGAGGAAGCCAAGAAAGAGCCGACAGGGAACCATCTCTTACGACGCCGACCGACTGACCGACCGACGACCGCGACGACCGACGACTGACAGACTGACCGACGACAACCAGCCGACCGTTAAGCCGACGGGTCGACCGACCGACCGACGACCGACGACGAAAACGACAACGACCGACGACGACCGACCGACGACGACCGACGACCGAGGACCGACGACGACCGATCGACCGAACAGACCGACGGAGGGACTGACCAAGACGACGACGACGACCGACGACGGCGAGCAACGGAACGACCGATCGACCGACAACCGACGACCGAACCGACCGACCGACCGACCGATCGAGACGACGACGAACGACAACCGACGGACCGACCAACCGACGACCGACGACCAGACGGACCGACCGACCGACCGATCGAGACGACGACGAACGACGACGACGGACGGACCGACCGACGCACCGACGACCCACGACGGGACCGATCGACCGACCGACCGACCGAGACGACGACGAACGACGACCGACCGACCGACCAACCGACCGACCGACCGACCGACCAGACCGACCGACCAACGACCGGACCGATCGACCAAGACATCGCACGCGCACCAGCGCGTGCGAACAGTTCTTGGTCTGCGGGTCGAGAGCGAGCCTCTTCCGGTTAAGAGCTAGGCGGGCCGCGCAAAGCACGAATCGGGGAGACAGGGCGCGGGCGGGCGGGGCCTCAGGCGGCCGGAGGGCGCGGGGTGCAGGCGGTGCTGAAGAACTTGCACAGGAAAAAACACGCCTTGGACAGGAGCCGGAGGCGAAGTCCCGGAGGGAGAGCGATGGGGTGCGAACAGGCCCCGTGTGGGAATGAGGCGTGGCTGCAGTGAGGAGCCCCCCCCGCCCCGGGGCCCGTTTCCCGCCCCCCCCCCCACCCTAGTGATACTTCTCAACGGGGTGAGGTTCCAGCGCCCATTATGCAAGGGGCCCAAGGACACACAAAGAAACACACACAAATAAACTGGTTCCCCAGATTTCCCTATATTTTCTGGGTTCTTGTCATCCCCCCCAATTCCCATATTTTCCCGTATTTTCCGGGGAGTCGACGATTCATTGTGTCTGTGTGTCTTCTCCCCTCCTGAACTACTTACGAGGGATAGCGGCTCCAGCGCCTCATGCCTTCCAGAGAGATGGGCTCCAGCGCCCAGCTTCTACGAGGGGCGGTGGTTCCAACGCCCCACGGCGCAGGTTCCAGCGCCCACTGCTTCCGAGGGATAGCGGTTCCAGCGCCTCATGCCTTCAAGGCAAGTAGGGTCCAGCGCCCACTGTTCAACAGGGGGCGGTGGTTCCAGCGCCCCGCGGCGTCGGCTCCAGCGCCCGACTTCTACGAGGGGACGCGCCTCTTGGGCCAAGCAGGCTGCGGATGCAGTGGTGATGAAGACACGTCACATGCCCCCCTGACGCCTCCTAAACGTGCATATGCGCTCTAAGATTTCACGACCAACCAGATCCACCTGACTGTAAGGCAGACCAGGGAGCCCCTCAAGACGGCCTCGGAAGGCGTCAGGCAGGCCAAGAGCCACCAAAGATGGCCCAAGAAGCCCCAAGAGGCCCCAGGAGGCATCCAAAAGTGCTTTAAGAGGCCCTCCAGGAAAGCTCGAGGAGGCAACAATCAACGGTTTTCTTTGGGTGGTCGTGGGATGTTGAAGCTCTCGCCTGCGTGGGACTCCGATCGCCCAAGACGGGCCAATGAGGCCTCCGCGATAGCTCCAAGACGGCCTGCGAGGCTCCCAAGAGGGACCCAAATCCGCCGACCCCTTGTGGGTCTCTAGGCGTGTGAGATAGTTCCCCCCCCATAATCCCCCCCCCAGGGACCCCAAACCGGAGATTTGACCCCCCCCCCCCCCGGGCCCAGCACGAGCGCGCCACGGGGCTCTTTTGGGCCCAAAAGGGGATCAAGACGGGCCCAGAAGGCTCCAAGAGGCCTCCAAGACGGCCCACGAGGGCCCCGAGACGCCAAACGAGCGCTCCCACACGCCCAAGATGGCCCCAAGACGAGCCTAGAGGCCTCCAAGACGGCCCAAGAGGTCCCCACGAGGCCCCAAGAGGCCTCCAAGATGCGTCCCAAGAGGGTCCCTAGACGCAAAAATTTGCCCATTCCCTTCGTAAAACGTATAATTTTCACAAATTCGTTGTCTGGGCTTTCCGACGCTCCAAGACGGCCCAAGAGGCCCCGAAGACCGCCCCAAGACGGCCCAAGAAACCTCCAAGAGGGTCCCAAGATAGCCCAAGAGGGCCCCAAGACGGCCCAACAAGCGTCCAAGACGGCCCAACAGGGCCCCGAAAAGGGCCCCAAGAGCGCTCCAGGAGCGCCCCAAGTGGCCTCCAAGAGAGCTCAATATGGTCCCAGACAGCCCAAGAGCGATCAAAGACACCGAAGATGGCCTCCTGACGGCCCAAGATGCCCCCAAGAGGCCCCAAGAGGCATCCAAGATGCGTCCCAAGAGGGCCTCTAGACGCAAAAATTAGCCCGTTCCCTTCGTAAAGCGTGCGTTTTTCACAAATTCGCCTTTCGGGCTTTCCGACGCTCCCAGACGGCCCAAGAGGCCCCCAAGACCGCCCCAAGACGGCCCAAGAAGCCTCCAAGAGGGCCCCAAGACAGCCCAACAAGGCGCTAAGACGGCTCAAGCGGCGCCGAAGACGGCCCAAGAGAGCCCCGATGACGGCCCCAAGAGCGCTCCAAGTGGCTTCCAAGAGAGCTCAACATGGTCCCACACGGTCCAAGAGCGATCGAAGACACCCGAAATGGCCTCCAGATGGCCCAACACGCCCCTGAGAGGCCCCCAAGATGCGTCCCAAGACGGTCCCTGGACGCAGACATGTACGTATTCCCGTCGTGAAACGTACAATGTTCACACATCCGCCTTCTGGGCTTTCCGACGCTCCTAGACGGCCCAAGAGGCCCCGAAAACCGCCCCAAGACGGCCCAAGAGGCCCCCAAGACGGCCCCGCGACGGTCCAATATGGCCCCAAGACGGCCCAAGAGGTCCCCAAAACGGCCCAAGAAGGCTCCAAGACGGCACCAAGAGGGGCCCAAGAGGGCAACCAACAATTCAAAAATCTAGCTTTCCGCCCCCACGAGCCCCAGGGGGCCCCAAGAGCGCCCCAACAGGCCGCCAACGGCCCTCAAGAAACCGCCAAGACGCCCCAAGGAGCCCACAAGAGGCCCCCAGGAGGCCCCCCAAAGACCCCCAGACGCTTCCGTATTGCGAGCCGCCGCGCCAACTGCAATGCACTCCGCGCATACAACCTTACTCTTCCTCGCGACGTGCTCACTATCTTGCTCGGCGCTAATGTGCTGCTGCCGCGCGAACTGTTTCGTGCGCGCTGCGAACGTCAACGGCCTCTTCACCCGTTTCGATTCATCTGCCACATCTTTCGCTGTGATGCTTCGCTGATCACAGCTTCCACACACTACTCTTGCTCCTTTCGTCTTCCAGTGCTCCTCCACTTGGTTGCGGGTCGAAAGGCCGACCTCCCAGAAGGACACCCCGCACCCGGGTGCACAGCACGCAAAGCGCTCGCAAAACACGCCCCAGACCACCGGCATCACGCAAACATTTGGACCCCCTACGTATCTGCCACCACCCGCGCGCGACACCGCACCCTCACACAAGACGCCGCTGGCCAGAAACTCCTGGCCTCGCAACACTCACGGAAGGGGTCGGCGGATGTGGCGTAAGCCTGTAGAGTCGACCCAAGAGCACCCCAAGATCGCTCAAGAGGCTCCAGAGTGCCCCCAGAAAGGGGCCCATGAGTCCTTCCCCGAATCGTTTTCATAAATATGCGCCATATCCTTGTTGTTCCTCTTCCTGCTCTCCCTCCTCCTCTTCTTCCTCCATACCGTGAGAACGAAGACGAGGTCACGCCATTCCCAGTTTAGACCAGTCGTCGGAATTGCGGTGTGCCGACACGCAGTATCCTTCCTGCTGCGTTGTTGCACAGGCACGGTGGCGGGTCTGGCGGCAGACAGATGGATCATCACCACCATCATCATCATCATCATCACCATCATCACCATCATCACCGACATCATCATCATCATCATCATCATCATCATCATCATCATCATCATCATCATCATCAGCATCATCATCATCATCATCATCATCATCGTCATCGTCATCGTCATCGTCATCAGCATCATCATCACCATCATAATAAGCAGCAGCAGCAGAAGACACAGCAGCACCATCAGCAGCAGAAGCATGAACAGCAGCATCAGCATCAGCATCAGCATCAGCATCAGCATCATCACCATCATCATCATCATCATTATCATCATCATCATCATCATCATCATCATCATCATCATCATCATAACCACCATCATCATCAACCGGCGGTAAGCCTTCAACCAGGTTACCACCGGGACCCTCGTAGAGCTCATAACATGCGAGTCCGTGCTCAGATTACGAGGACAAAGCTTCCCCGAATATCAGCTTGAAAACTCGCAGAATGTATTTTTTCTGGTTTTATACGAAGTTGATTCCCCCACGTCTTTTGACAGTAACACTGCAGCTGCGGACCTGAGAATTTGACGGACAGACGCGAAATAACCCACTACACGTTATGAAAATACTGGTTCTCAAAACGAACGGTCAAATCTCTCACAATCTTCCAAAAAACGACCCCAGGTCATCACATTGTCCGCCTGGGCCGGGTGGGCCAACTAGCTCCACCCCGCGCCGGAATTCCTCTAGCTCATCGATGCCGAAGAGCTCTACGAGATACAGCATCATCATCAGCAGCATCAGCATTATTATCATCAGTATCAGCATCATCATCAAGAGCATCATCAGCACCAGCCCATCAATATCACGCCATAATCATCAGCAGCATCATCAGCACAATCATAAGCATAATCATCATCATAAGCAGCGGAATCAGAATCAGTAGCATCAGCATCAGCATCACCATCACCATCATCACCATCAGCAACACCTCCTCACCACCACCAGCATCATCCGTATCATCAACATCACCACCACCACCACTCCCATCATCAGCATCATCAGCATCACCACCACCATAACCATCACCATCACCATCACCATCACCATCACCATCACCATCATCATCATCATCATCATCATCATCATCATCATCATCATCATCATCATCATCATCATCATCATCATCATCATCATTACCATCATTACCATCATTATCATTATCATCATCATCAACACCACCACCATCATCATCAACATCACCACGACCACCATCACCATGCGGGGATCCGTATCTCAAGAAGGCCGCGTGCGCCCCCAGCCTGCCCATTCTGCGCAGGCGCCCTCGCGCCCACCGACGCGGCGCCGCAGGGGCGGCGTCATCGGCTGCACGCCCGGCTGCTTCTACAGTGGAGGCCAGTCCACAAGAAACCTTCCACAGGAAACCCAACCCTGAGACCCCAGGACGTCCATTGATTTTTGGGTGTAGGCACGTCACGCTTATTACATAGCAAAACAATCGAAACCCAAGAAACCCAGGGCGCCCTGGAGGCAAGCAGGGTGCTTCTTGGCGTGGGCCCCCGCTGTACGACAATGGCGGGGCCCCTGTGTCACACTGCGTGTGCGACCCTGGCTGCCAGCCGCCGCCGGGCGCGAGCGCGCAACGCGGCGGCCAGCCAGACCCATGCGGCATCGCGGGCGGTGGCGGCGCTACCGATGCCCATGGCGAAGGCCCCGCCCCCCTCCTCCTCCTCCTCCTCCTCCTCCTCCTCCTCCTCCTCCTCCTCCTCCTCCTCCTCCTCCTCCTCCTCCTCCTCCCCCTCCTCCTCCCTTGGCGTCCTCGCGGGCTGCGGCGCCGGTGCTGTGCTCCTGCACCCCGTGGGCATGGCAGGCACTCCAGGCTGCTGGCTGCTCGGCGCGGTGAGGGCAGCCTGCGCGCCACCCGGCCCGCGGCTGGCACCTGGCTGCCGGCGCCCTGCCGATGGCTTCGGCTGCGGCGTCTGCGGGGGCGGCCCAGACTGCGGCTGCGGCGGCGGGCCTCGCCTCGCCAACAGCGAAAGGCACGAGGGGAACGCGCGGCTGTCCACCATCATCAAGGTGCCCCGTCGGGCGCAGCGCGGGGCGCAGCGCAAGGCCGCTCACTGGCCGGTTCACAGGGCTGCTTCTCGTTCTCTGCGCTTGCCGTGTGCACAGTTGTCGTGTGCAGGATAGACCCCGTCCCCTGCTCAGGCAACCTGTAGCCTAGACTCCTGCTCAGCATGCACTGAGAGACCTTGGCGGCCTCTCCCTCGCCACTGCTGGCCGTGATCACCTCGGCGTGCGCTGTAGGCTTTATTGACACTTGTGCTGCCTGTCTTGAGCTCGCCAAGCTTGCTTGCGTCCTCGGCATCACGATCCCACTCGGCCGCGCTCGGCGTCGGCCTTCTGGCAGTATGCAAATATTGTGGCCGACCCAGGTCCTGATCAGGATAATACTCATCATCATCATCATCATCATCATCATCATCATCATCATCATCAACATCATCATCATCAGCATCATCATCATCAGCAGCATCACCACCACCATCATCATCAGCATCATCAGCATCATCATCACCATTATCATAATCAGCATCATCATTACATCATAACATCATCATCATCAGCAGCAGCAGCACCATCATCATAAAAACATCATCCTCAAGATGCCCATCATAATAATAATCGGCGTCGTCATCATCATCATTATCATCAGCAGCAGCAGCAACAGCATCACCATCATAAGGATCATCATCAGCATCCTCATCATCGTCATCATCACTGTCAGCATCATCGCCATCATCATAATCATCATCATCGCTGTCATCATCACAGTCACCATCATGATCGACCTACTCATCATCCTCCTGGGCCCGTCGCTTGGACTCCCCTACTCCTCCCTCCTCCC
>CAUYUJ010000825.1:229686-242749 GCA_963575745.1 Prorocentrum cordatum
TGGGCTCCTGAGAAGCCCAGCGGAGTTGGGGTACCCGCAGATCACCTCGGGACCTCGCGGCGCCTGGGGGGGGGGTGCGATCTGCGCAACTGTCGCCACTTTCGTTGTCTCCTGGGAAGCCCAGCGGGGTTGGGGTACACGCAGATCACCGCTGGACCTCGCGGCTCCCTGCGGGGGGAGCTGCGAACTGCGCGATTGTCAGCACTTTCGTGGGCTCCTGTGGGGCCCAGCGGAGTTGGGTTACATGCGGATCGCGTCGGGACCTCGCGGCTCCCTGCGGGGTGAGCTGCGAACTGCGCAACCGTCGCCACTTTCGTTGGCTCCTGGGAGGCCCAGTGGAGTTGGGTACACGCAGATCACCTCGAGACCTCGCGGCGCCTGGGGGGTTGCGATCTGCGCAACTGTCGCCACTCTCGTGGGCTCCAGGGAGGCCCAGCGGAGTTGGGGTACACGCAGATCACCTCGGGACTTCGCGGCGCCTGGGGGGTTGCGAACTGCGCAACTGTCGCCACTTTCGCGGGCTTCTGGGAGGCCCAGCGGAGTTGGGGCACACGCAGACCACCTCGGGACCTCGCTGCGCCTGGGGGGGGGGGGGGGGGGGGGGTGCGATCTGCGCAACTGTCGGCACTTTCGTGTGTTCCTGGGAGGCCCAGGGGGGTTGGGGTACACGCAGATCACCTCGGGACCTCGCGGCGCCTGGGGGGGTTACGATCTGCGCAACTGTCGCCACTTTCGCGGGCTCCTGGGAAGCCCAGCGGAGTTGGGGTACACGCAGATCGCGTCGGGACCTCGCGGCTCCCTGCGGGGGGGGGTGCTTTGAACTGTGCAATTGTCGGCACTTGCGTGGGCTCCTGGGAGGCCCCGCGGAGTTGGGGTACACGCGGGTCGCGTCGGGACCTCGCGGCTCCCTGCGGGGGGAGCTGCCAACGGCGCAACTGTCGGCACGTTCGTGGGCTCCTGGGAGGCCCAACGGAGTTGGGGTACACGCGGATCGCGTCGGGACCTCGCGGCTCCCTGCGGGGGGAGCTGCCAACTGCGCAACTGTCGGCACTTTCGTGGGCTCCTGGGAGGCCCAGCTGGGTTGGGATACACGCGGGTCGCCTCGGGACCTCGCGGCCCCCTGCGGGGGGAACTGCCAACTGCGCAGCTGTCGGCACGTGCGTAGGCTCTTGGGAGGCCCAGCGGAGTTGGGGTACACGCGGATCGCGTCGGGACCTCGCGGCTCCCTGCGGGGGGAGCTGTCAACTGCGCAACTGTCGGCACTTTCGTTGGCTCCTGGGAGGCCCAGCGGAGTTGGGGTACACGCAGATCACCTCGGGACCTCGCGGCTCCCTGCGGGGGGAGCTGCCAACTGCGCAACTGTCGGCACTTTCGTGGGCTCCTGGGAGGCCCAGCTGGGTTGGGGTACACGCGGATCGCGTCGGGACCTCGCGGCTCCCTGCGGGGGGAGCTGCCAACTGCGCAACTGTCGGCACTTTCGTAGGCTCCTGGGGGGCCCAGCGGAGTGGGGTTACACGCGGATCGCGTCGGGACCTCGCGGCTTCCTGCGGGGGGAGCTGCGAACTGCGCAATTGTCGGCACTTTCGTGGGCTCCTGGGAGGCCCAGCGGAATGGGCTTACACGCGGATCGCGTCGGGACCTCGCGGCTCTCTGCGGGGGGGCTGCCAACTGCGCAACTGTCGGCACGTTCGTGGGCTCCTGGGAGGCCCAACGGAGTGGGGTTACACGCGGATCGCGTCGGGACCTCGCGGCTCCCTGTGGGGGGAGCTGCGAACTGCGCAATTGTCGGCACTTTCGTGGACTCCTGGGAGGCCCAGCGGAGTGGGGTTACACGCGGATCGCGTCGGGACCTCGCGGCTCCCTGCGGGGGGGGCTGCCAACTGCGCAATTGTCGGCACTTTCGTGGGCTCCTGGGAGGCCCAGCGGAGTGGAGTTACACGCGGATCGCGTCGGGACCTCGCTGCTCTCTGCGGGGGGAGCTGCCAACTGCGCAACGGGCTCCTGGGAGGCCCAACGGAGTGGGGTTACACGCGGATCGCGTCGGGACCTCACGGCTCCCTGCGGGGGGAGCTGCGAACTGCGCAATTGTCGGCACTTTCGTGGACTCCTGGGAGGCCCAGCGGAGTGGGGTTACACGCGGATCGCGTCGGGACCTCGCGGCTCTCTGCGGGGGGAGCTGCCAACTGCGCAATTGTCGGCACTTTCGTGGGCTCCTGGGAGGCCCAGCGGAGTGGGGTTACACGCGGATCGCGTCGGGACCTCGCGGCTCCCTGCGGGGTGAGCTGCGAACTGCGCAATTGTCAGCACTTTTCGTGGGCTCCTGAGACGCCGAACGATCGCTCCAGGACGTTCAAGGTGGGCCCCAGACGGCCCAAGAGGCTTCCAAGACGCTCCAAGAGGCCTCCAAAAGGCTTCATGGGAGGGCCCCGAGAGGCCAAAACCACGAATTTTCTATGGTTTTTGAAGGATTTTGGCCTTCTCGTCGTTTCGGCTTTCTGGAGCTACAGGACGGCTCAAGATGCACCCAATACTGCCCCAAGACGGCCCAAGAGGCTTCCCAGAGGGCCCGAAGACTGCCAACGAGGCCCCAAGACGGCCCAAGACAGCCACTCTAGCGAAGAGTACCGACTATCGGGATTTGCCAGGGATTCCCGAAAGTTGAAGCCGATGGGATTTGTCGGCAATCGCCGCGCTTGACCCTCAAGCGCGGCGATTGCCAAGGATGCAATGGTCGTCGCTTTCGTGGGCCTCTTGGACGTCCAGCGGATGTTCAGCTATTTTGAAAGCGCCAGTTGATAATGCCACCTGTTGCCAGACGGTTGGGTACGTCCCTGGGTAATTATATAAGGAGGGCGAAATCAAAAAGAAAAAAGAAGAGAGAAAGAGAGAGAGAGAGAGAAATAATTATAGCAGGAGAAAACATACAGAAAGAGGGAGAGAGAGAGAGAGGGAGAGAAACAAAAATAGATAAATAACAAAAAATGGAGAGAGTGATGGACACAGACAGGGAGATGGAAAGAAAGAGGTTGAAAGAGATACTTGAATAGAGAGAGAGAGAGAGAGAGAGAGAGAAAGAGAGAGAGAGAGCCGGGCGACCCGTCTGCACCACCCCAAACGCTCCCCTCGCCCCCGTCCCTCCCACCTCGCATGCCTCACGACGACGACGGCGGCGAAGACGACGACGGCGGCGAAGACGACGACGACGATTAAGGACGACGACGACGACGACGACGACGACGACGACGACGACGACGGCAGACGGCGGCGGCGGCGACGACGGCGGCGACGGCGACGGCGGCGACGGCGACGACGGCCGCCGAGGCGCAGGCGAAGCCCGAGGACTCCGTGTGGCATCGGCCGTACACGTGGCCCCCGCAGAGCAGCGCGACGGCCTGCAGCAGGGAGGGCAGCCTCGTTCGTCTCCCGCCCCTCGCAGGCAGAGTAGCTGCTCGCAGGCAAACGTAGCTGCTCGCAGGTGGCCTGGACCCGCCGCGTGGGACCTACGATCACACATGGACGAAGGCACGCTTTCCCGTACGTCTGCGAGTTGGCACCTTGCGAGTCGCGGAACGCGCTCGGTGAAGAGAGGGAAGCCTCCTTCGTCTCCCTCCCCTCCCCGTCGTCCTTCCCCGCCGGCGACTGCGCGCGCGCCTGACAGCGCGGCCGGACGGCCCACCCCCCCCGCGGCTGCGTGCCAGTCTCCTCTGCCCTCCGGCCCTCTCCTGCGCCTTCCCCCCCCCTTTTCTGTTTGACGTGGGGCGGACTTCGACTGTGAGCGTAGCGTATGTCCCTCCCCTCCTCCTCGTCGCCTCCCTCTCTCTCTATTTCCCTCTCCCTCCATCTCTCTCTCTCTCTCTCTCTCCTCCCTCTCTCCCTCTCCCTCCCTCTCCTCCCTCCCTGTCTCCTCCCTCTCTCTCTCTACCTCTTTTGGGCGTGCGCACTGTTGCTGGCACCCAGGCGGACCGTCGCCCTCCGCCCTCCGCTGCCTTGCGTCGCCGCCTCCGCCTGAGGGTTGGCAAGATATAGTTTTGTTGTTTGGTTTTCTTGTTGTCTCTTGTGCTTTGGTTGGTTTTCCAGCCGTGGTGATCCGATTTGTTGTTGTTTCGTTGTTGCTTGTCTTTTGGCTTTCGCGTCTGCGACTCCCCGCTTGACAGGGGTGGAGGGGGATCAGTGGGAGAGAGAAGGACGAGCCGCCCGCTTCTGGGGGGAGCGAGTGGCGAGCAAGATGATTTTGTTTTTTTTTTCTGCCACACAGGGAACCTTCTTGCATTCCGCCACAAGGGGGATGCTTTTGTATTCGGCCACAAAACTATTCCCTTTGCATTCTGTTACATAAGGAATCTCTTGGAAATCGACCACAGAAGGAATCCTTCTGTTTTCTGCCACATAAGGAATCCTTGCGTATTCCGCCTCATTGGGGCACCCTCTTGTAATCGGCCACAAAAGGACTCCCTGTGCATCCCGCCACATGAGGAATCCCTTGGCAATCAACCACAGAAGGATTCCTTGTTGTGTTCTGCCATAGAAGGACTTCCTTAGTAATTCACCACAGAAAAACCCTTTCGTGTTCCGGAACAAAAGGAATCATTCGTATTCTGCCACAGAGGGAAGCCTTTGGCACTCCGCCACGAAGGAAACCCGCTGCATTCTGCTACAAGGGGATTATTGTTGTATCCCACCACAAAGCAAATCCCTTTGTTATCGGCCACAGAAAGATTATCTTTGTATTTCGTCGCACGAGGAATGCTGTTGTACTCCGTCACAACAAGAATCCTTGCGTTTTCCGCCACAGCGGGAAACCCTCTTGTAGTCGGCCACAGAAGGAGTCCCTTTAGAACCCGCCGCATAAAGAATCCCTTGGCAATCAACCAAAGAACAAATCCTCTTGTACTCTGCCACAAATGGAATCCTTTAGTAATCCCCCTGTGCCCAATCCATCCTCCCCTTGGGGGCTGACCCCCCGAAAAAAATTGAGCCTGGCGAAGGAAACAACTTTGTGCAGTTGTGAGTAACGCAGTTGTGAGCATCGTCTTCGGTGGAGATCCACATGTGGCAACGTTATGTGTGGGAGGTGTGTCGACATGGGTGCCAAGGACGCATGCGAACGGAGCCACTGGGACCTGCGGTGGAATTCCCTATGGGGCCACGAAATGTGTGGGAAGTGTGTCGACATGGGTGCCAGGGACGCATGCGAACGGAGCCAGGGGGACCTTCGGTGGAGCTCCCTATGGGGCCACGGAACGTGCGAGGGGTGCGCCGCCATAAGTGGCGAGGACGCGTGCGAACGCTGCCACCGGGACCTTCGGCGGAGCACCCCACGGGGCCACGAAACGTGAGGGGTGCGTCGAAATAGAGGTGGACCTGGTGCACGTAGGCGTTTTCGTGTACACAGGCGCTGTGGTGGTGCAGATCACCACCTACATGCTGCTACCTGCCCTCGGTCATTCCTAAACAGTCCCAGACGCCGCCTGCGCGAAACGTGACGCCATCGCCCCCCCCCCCCCAGGTGACGGCCGTCATCGCCCCGGAATAACAAGCAGACTCTAAGATAGCCCAAGAGGCTCCCAAGATCGCCCGAAGACGGCCCAAAGACCTCCAAGAGGCTCCCAACATGGCCCGAGAGGGCCCCAAGACGGCCCGAGACGCCTCCAAGACAGGTCAAGAGGCGCCCAAGACAGCTCCAAGAAGGTGCCCAGACGGTGGGGCCCCAAGAGGCCTCGATGACGCCCCAAGAGGCCCCCAGGAAGCCCCCAACCAAGAGGCCTCCAAAAGGCCCCCCCAATAGTCTCCCAAAGCGCACCCAAACTGCCCACCAGAGGCCCCCGAAAGCGCTCCGTAGAGACCCCGACAAGCACCCCCTCCTCCCCGTGCTCCTCACACTCCTCCTCCTGTTCCTCCACCTCGTCTTCATCGTCCTCTGCCTGCTCATTGTCCTTCTCGACCTCCTTCTGCCCCAACTCCCCCTCCTCATCCTCCTCCGCATGCTTTTCCTCATCCTTCCCGGCGTTCTCTTCCCCCGGTGTTCCGCAACACTACCTCGACCTCGTCCTTCTCCTCCTCCTCCTCCTCCGCCTCCTCCTCCTCCTCCTCCTCCTCCTGCCCCTCCTCCTCCCCCTCCTCCACGTCCTCGTTCTTTTCCTGCTCCTCCGACTCCCATTCCAATTGTCCTCCTACTACTGCTCCTTCCTCCCCCGTCCTCCCCATGCCCTTGCTCCCCCTCATCATCCTTCTCCGCATCCTCCTCCTCCCCCTCCTGCTGTTCCACGGCGTCCTCCACCTCATCCTCGTCCTGCTCATGCTCCTCCCCCGCTCCTCCTCCTCCTCCTCCTCCTCTTCCTCCTCCTCCTCCTCCTCCTCCTCCTCGTCTTCGTCGTCGTCGTCGTCTTCAGGGTCGGCGGTACCAGCCGTAAGGCCTTCACTATATGATAGTTGTGTAGCTGTTTCTTCGTGTGTTGCGCCCGTGGTGCTCTCACAAGCCCAGGAGTCGTCTTGGCGTGGAAGCTCGACGATGGGATCGGCGCGGGGGGGGGCCGAGCTGGAAGGAACGTGCATCGCTCAGTGGAGGACGCGGCAAACTGTGGAAAGCTCGAGCTCGTTGCTGGCTGGGTGTTCGAGTGAAAAAACAGCGGGCGTAGGCGGGTGTCCCGAAGGTTAGTGGAGGGAGTGGAGAGAAGAGGGAGGATGACGAGGGGGAGGCCAAGGGAGGGAGAAAAAGGAGGACACGACGACGACGACGACGACGACCACGACCACGACGACGACGACGACGACGACGACGACGACGACGACGACGACGACGACGACGACGACGACGACGACGAGAGAGGACAAAAGCTGATCTCGCCGCTGCGGTCCCACGGCCTCCTGGTCGTTGAGGCCCATCCTTCCGAACACGTCGCGCATGTGCTGCGCGAGGTTTTCCCACCCGACCTGACGCCGCGAATCTGCGCTCTCACCATCGACACTCCAACCCTCCCCTTGCCCCTTTCCTTGAGCGGAGGGGGAAACGGACACTTCAGGCAACAGAGACAAAACATAGGGCGACGAATTCTATATATACATATATATATATACATATATATACACACCCACTGCTCCCTGGCCAAGCCAATGTTGGAGGGCGTATACACAGCAACTGGGTTCAGGATGGGCATGTCCAGGGAGCAGTGGATATGTATAGATTTCGTCAACCGAAGAAGCAAAACAAGCCAACACCAAAACGCGACGGCACGAGGCCCGAATCTCACAAACACGGAGGGGGGGAATCTACATGCTTCCCTACGCCAGCCTGTCACATGGGACGCACAGAGGCACACCAGCACCACATGCCCTCCTTAGGGGCGCGAGTCCGACCCGAACATATAGCATAATCATGTTGTACTATATCGTGTCCCGCGCGGTGTGGCCAGAAAATGCCCGCCACGGCGCATATACTGTAAGATTTCTCGGTGCGCGCGTCGCCCATGGGGGGGGGACGCACACATACTACTAATATGTTGGGGCGACGCCGATCATATCCCGCTTTTTCCGTATCGACTGTGTGACCTTGCAGTAAAAAGCAGGTGCCACAGGTGTGTGATGATGAAAACTGCCAGCTTCCCGACTGGCACGAAGGGGACTCTACCATGCTGAAACAGGCCGAAAGGAACGAGGAGGAAAAGGACGAGGAGAACAGTGATAAGGTCGCCAGGCAGGATCCACCTTCCGTGGGCGACCCCACGCAGGTCAAAAGCCAGCGCAGGTCCAAGGCACGGGCGGGCTCCAGCACCTGAAGGGGAAGGGGGAATGGGGCGCGAGGGAGCACCAGGAGCAGGAGACGGGACGGGAGGGAGAGATGATAGGAAGGAAAAAAGGAAGGAAGGCACGGAGGGAGGAAGGCAGGGGAAGGGGGAGGAACAGGATAATCAGGATTACTAGAAGGGAGTAGAAGGATGATCCCTATGATCTGAGAGGACACTCTCAAAAAAGTGAGTCCGGGGAACCTCCCTGGCGCAATGCACCGCACACGCACGCACAGCAACGCAAGACAATAGATGCGGAGCATCGCGAGCAAACGCCGGAGAGACAGCGCATGATACAACGAGCCGGCGCAAAGCTGAGCAGCGCGAAGCAGCGCGAAGCAGCGCGAAGCAGCGCGAAGCAACGCAGAGCAACGCAGAGCAACGCAAAGCAGCACGGCGCAGCACGAAAGCGGCAGGAATCCGTGCCAGGCCATGCAAGCAAGCGCTGGCGGCAGCACGAAGGGCGGCAGCGGAGGGCGGCGGCGGAGCGGCAGCAGGGCGCGCCCGCGGGTCGAGACCCCGGGGAGCCGCAGCGAGCTCCCCGGGAGACACACAGAAATCCCTACAGAGCAGTTTTTAATACATCGGATTTTTTTTTATCAAAAATACGATTTTAATACATGATTAATTCACGAGCAAATTAATGCATAAACTCATGCTTGTATTTATTCATCAACCCTTTATTTGTGATGCATGGTCCGCACGCGGAGCATTATTAAAAACGGCATTGTACGTGCGAACATCGCTTCGGAAAGTACACACACACACGTGCCCACTTTTTGCGTCGGCTGCTAGGCAGACCGACCGCGCTGGAGGAAGGGTCAATGTTGGACGAGCAGATGCGGATCAAGTTGCGCTGCACGAGAGGAGGAGTGGAGGCGCCCAGCGACGGCGGGACAGGCCCGCTCACAGCGGGGCCCGGCGGCGCCGGGGGGGGGGGCCCAGCGGCGGCACGGCGGCAGCTGGGGACACGTGTACACACAAGCATAACAAGACAACGTGTGCAAGCATACGCGGCTTCGACGACAGCCCTCTCCGAATGACGTTCACTCATGATCCCCATCCGTGCCCCGCGCCTCTGCCTCTCAGTGGACCCCCTCCTCCCCACCTCCTTCTTCCCCCTCATCCCCCTCCCCTCCCCGTGGTTTCCGTACACTCCCCCCTCCCTATCCTCCAGCCCCCTCCCCATCCGCTCGTGCCGTTCGCCTGAGCCTAAGTCAGGACCTTGACGGCCGCGTGCCGTGCGAGATTTTCTGACAAAGCGCCAGCGCTTGGACACAGTCGTCCAGGGCGGCGGCCTGAGCTTCGAGTGCTCGAGACGGGCCCTGCAGGAGTGCACCAGACATGGCGAAAAAAAGGGAATCCCCTCCCTGCCCTCCCCTCGCGGTCCCTCTCTCCCTCATGACCTCTCCCTCCTTTCCCCTCTCTCCTCTCCCTGCCTCAATCCCTCCGCCCTCCCTCCTCCATCCACAGTCCTCATGCAGAACTCCTCCGACGCACCACCAGCGCGTCTACGGGCCGGCCTGGGCGTTTCGCCTCGGCTACCCTCGCATCCTCTCGCCCCGAAGCTGACGATGGTCGGCAGCTCCACGGGCGGAGGCTGGGTCCTTGTCGTGGTGGGGCTCGCGTCTCAGCGCCGCGCGCGTGCATCCTCAAAGCTTGCGATTGCTACCAAGATGGTGGTCGAGTCCTCTTCAGCATGGGGCTCTCGCCTCAGCGCCGCGCGCATTCGCGCCAGAAACCTGCAGCACTTCTGCGAGGCCGGGTCCTTTTCAGAATGAACCTCTCGCCTGAAACGTCCTGGCAACACTGGCCCTCGCCTTTAAGCAGCGCTCGTTCGTGTTAATAAATATGCTGCAGTTGTGGAGAAAAGGATCGGCTCGTTTTCATATCTGGGCTCTCGCCTGCGACTTCGTCAGCTTCAACGGCCACAAGCCGGAATCTGTGCTACAGCTGCACGGACGGAGGGAAGTGGCCCTCATCCCTGCGAGCCAGAAATGACAGCTTGCGCGGCATGTGCACTCGGGAGCGGCCAAGAGGGGGCTGTCCAAGAGGGGGGGGTGCAGATCATGGCCGGCGGCATGTGCGCGGCCCAGCGGGGGGGCCAGGGACGCAGTCACGAACTAGGAAGAGGCGCCATAAAATCCGAGGAAGAATCATGGCCCGCGCCATGAAATCCCCCCCCCCCCCCCTAGTCATCGCCCCCCTCTTTTCCGCCCCCGATGCACGGACGGGGCGAAGCCTTTGACAAAAAACGGGGCCCTCGCTGGACGGCTCGCGAAAAGCGTTAGGAGCCTACCTTGCCGCGCACCTCGCGACACACCACTCGCCAAAAAGGATGACGGGCGGCTGCTGGGCAGAACGGTGCTATCGCCCCACGCCTCCTCCTCCTCCTCCTCCTCCTCCTCCTCCTCCTCCTCCTCCTCCTCCTCCCCCCGTCCTCCTCCTCTTCCTCCTTCTCCTCCTCCTCCTCATTTGACAGGCAGGGTGAGGCGCTCGTCTTTCCAAGGTGCACTTCTCATCGTGGGAGGGAAGGCCTGTATGGACTTCTCGCGCGGGAACTGAGGACGGGAGGGTGAATCGCAGCATCGTTGCAGCATCCTCGGTTTACTTTGGCCTCTCCTGCCTCCATCCTTCTTGCTGAGAAAAACTTCTCCCTGTCGCACCCCGAGACGGGCCGGTAAGGCGAGCCTGACGTTTCGCCTGAGCTTCCCCCACCACGGAAGACTCTGAATATTGGAATTTGAAACAGGTTTACGGATGGAGGGCAGGCCGTTTTCAAAAAGGGGGTTCTCGCCTTCGCACCGCGCGCGTTCGTCTTAAACAATTATATGAACTTCACGGATGAAGGGCGGATCGTTTTCAAAATGAGGCTCTCGTCTTAGCGCCGCGCACATTCGTCACATCAGTTTACAATAGGTTGAACAATTCTTTTGGTCGACGTCCCAGAAGCGGTGTTTTGACACGATTCGGGATTGTCAGGGCGCCAAAGTCACGTAGATTCGCGGCGCTGACGTCCCCAAATTTGTGCCGTGGCAGAATTTACGTAGGATCGTCAGCTTGCAACAGTAACGTTCATTCGCAGCGCAGAAGTCCTGGCAATGGTGCTTTGGCACGGTTGAGCATTTTCAGACGGTTGTCTTTCAACGGATCTCTTCCCGCAGTGACGAAACATCCTCTTAGTATTGAAGAGAAGATGTATTGCAACATCTTTGATGAAGCTTGGGTTTGCACTGGTTTTCCTCCTCCTGCTCCTCTCCCAGCACCTGCGGAGATCTCCAGAGGACTGCGAGGATCCCCGGAGGCCTCCAGAGTCTACGAAGGCCCAAAAAAGACCCTTCCTCTCCCTCCCTCCTCCTCCTCCTCCTCCTCATCATCACCACCAGCATCATCATCAGTATCGTCGTCGTCATCACCACCACCACCATCGTCACCACCTTCCCCCACGCACGGCTCACGCTGCTTTTGCCAGCGCCCAGAGCGGCCATGCGGCCCTCCTCGTCCACCTGCCAGTCGGGGGTGAGGCCTCTCTCGGCACCTGCCCAGCCGCATGGGGGGCAGGAGAAGGGAGGAGAAGGAGGACTAGGAGGCAGCAGGGAGGGCGAGAGGCCTTGACACCCTGGCGTCGCATTTTTCCACAACGGGCGATTTTGCCTTGTTTCGGGCCCTGGGACCCTCACGGATCGATTCCGCTCGGAGAATGCCGCAGAAAGATGGGGTCTAGAACTCTGGTCGATTGTTTTCTACGATATTGCACAGGGAGGAGGAGGAGGTGGAGGAGGAGGAGGAGGAGGAATATGAGGAGGAATATGAGGAGGCGAAGGACGATGAGGAGGAGGAGGAAAGGGAATGGAAGAGGAGAAGGAAGAGGAGGACAATGAGGTTGAGGAGGAGGAGAAGGAAGAGGAGGAGGAGGAGGGAGGGAGGAGGAGGAGGAGAGGAGGAGGAGGAGGAGGAGGAGGAGGAAGGAGGAGGAGGAGGAGGGGAGGGGGAGGGGGAGGGGGATGGAGAGAGAGGAGAGCACGGGAAGGAGGTGACGCAGGACGGCAAGAGGGCAAGAAGCTCCCCCTCCTCCTCGGGACGGCAGGAGCGGAGAGGGTGGGGAGCCCAAAGAAGGATGGAGGAGGAGGAGGAGGACGAGGGAAGGGAGGAGTGAGGTGGAGGAGGAGGAGGAGGAGGGAGGGGCGAGGAGGAGGAGGGAGGAGGAGGAGGAGAGGAGGAGGAGGGAGGATGGGGCAGGAGGGGGGAGGAAAAGGAGGAGGGGAAGGGAGGAGAACGAGAGGGAGGGATGGACGTGGGAGGCCGAAGGACGGAAGGAGGCAGAGGAGTGGGACGAGATGAACCGCAGACGAAAGACCGGTCCCTCCTCCACTGGGGGGGGGGGGCCGGCAAGAGAGGAGGGCGCGACCCCTCCCGGAACCTGGCAGGCGGCCGGGGGCCACAGCGTGCTCCGCGGGGAGGTCGGTGCGGCCGCCAGTGAACTTGATCCTGCCGCTGCCGCGCCGGGATCGATCGTAGGAGGAGAAAGAGGATGGGGGATGGGGAGGAGGAAGATGACAAGGAGGAGGAGGAGGAGGAGGAGGAGGAGGAGGAGGAGGAGGAGGAGGAGGAGGAGGAGGAGGAGGAGGGGGAGGGGGAGGGGGAGGAGGAGGAGGGGGAGGAAGATGAGGAGCAGGAGGAGGAGGAGGAGGAGGAGGAGGAGGATGAGGAGGAGGACTCATGAGGTACGGTTTAGGTTTTTGCTTACCCGTCGGGTTCGTGTGCTCTCCAAGCCTCCTACCATTCTCCAGGACGTTCGTTCCAGACTCTTTTTTTATGTTTTGATTCCCAGAATATGGACACAAGCCCATCTGTTTCCCCTTTGTTTACTGGTGGGCCTCTCGCTCCTCTCCGCTGGTCTTGGTCTTGTGAGGCCTTCCTGCGAGATACACTGGACTTGGAAGATGAGGGGGACTAGTGGGATTTGCCGATGGGCCTGCGTCGGTACTATGTTCCCAGGGACCCTCACGTCATCTCATCTTACTCCATGGACTGCATGCTACATAACAGCCAGGATTCCGAGTGACTGCTGTGCGTTGTGTGTGCAAGGACCGAATCATTCTTCATTCCTTCCCCTCTGTCCGTCCACTGATTGCTGCTCAGGTGGGAGCTGGTGCTCAGGGAAGGGCCTCTGTGTGAGTGTCACGACGGGGCGAATTGCTTCCTCATGTGCACGCCCACGGCTTTAAAGGGCAGTAACTCAAAGGTGTTGGAGCTCCCGCTCCAACTCGTTGCCTGCACCA
>CAUYUJ010000825.1:242849-250349 GCA_963575745.1 Prorocentrum cordatum
CGCAAAGAGGGGGGAACAAGAGGGGGGGAGGGGAAGGGAAGGAAAGGGAAGACAAAATACCCACCAAAAACTGCAATGCATCTGTCCTCCGGCTAACGACGCCCAGCCGTGACTGATGAACCCCAAAAGCTGGCCCAGCCACAGACCATAAACCAACACCACACTATTGAATACACTCTTGAACACAGCCACAGAGAGACAGCCAACGCCGCAGAGCAGCACAGGGAGCGCCAGGGCGACGGCGAGGAAGAGCTACTGGCTGTCCGACGGCCCGACGGCAGCGCCCGCCGCCTGCCGCTGCCCAGCCCCGCCCAGCATCTCCAACGCCGAGCGCCGGCGCCCTGCCCGGCTGGCTGGGGCGCCGAACCTGGCCAGGCAACCGACGCGCTGCCGGCGTTGTCGGTGTCCGCTGCGGCGGCCGGAGGAGGAGGAGGAGGAGGAGGAGGAGGAGGAGGAGGAGGAGGAGGAGGAGGAGGAGGAGGAGGAGGATGGAGGAGGAGGAGGATGGAGAAAGAGGAGGAGCCGCCTGACGAAGGCCAGCCGCCGTGTGGAGCTGGCGCGCGGCGGCGGCCTGCGCGAGCCGCGGCCCAAGGCCTCGTCGGCGGGCCCGCGCCACCTCCCGCGGCTGCTCGTCCTCGGGCAGCAGGCGCCCCTGCCCGAGCAGCCAGGGGCGGGCCTCGGCGCCGAGCCGCCCTCTCGCCTGGGGGACGAAGAGCGTCAGCCTGGCGCCCGGGTAGCGGCGAGTGCTTCTCGCATCCCCGCGGCGGCTGGCCCTCCCGTCCCGCTTGGCGGTCACCCGCAGCTCGGCCTGGGTCCTGGCCGCGGAGTGGCGCACTGAAACGTCGAGCCAGCGCCGGCCGTCGTCGCTTTAGTATCCCAACTCCAGGATTGCGCTCTCGTGGCGGCCGCGGGAGGAGGAGGACGGAGCAAGAGAAGGACGGAAGAGGAAGAGGAGGAGGAGGAGGAGGAGGAGGAGGAGGAAAAGGAGGAGGAGGAGTAGGAGGGGAGGAGGAGGAGGGGAGAGGGAGGAGGAGGAGAGGAGGAGGAGGAGTAGGAGAAGGAGCAGGAGGAGGAGGCAGGCAGGATGCTCCTCGGGCCGCCAGTGTGCTCGATGGCGACGTACGCGGCGAAGAGCCGCGGGCCCCCCCCCAACGGGGACGCGGGCACGCCGTTCAAAGGCCCGTTGCCCTGCCTGCCTCCTCGCCCGCGCGCGGGCACGCTTCGCCTCCTGGCCGCTGCCTCCCTGCGGGGCCGCGTTCGGCGTGGCCCCGCGGCGCCCCGGGGGGCCCCCCCCCCCCGGCGCGAAACCGTCCCAAACCACTACCACCCCAATCCCTCTCCTGCCCTCCTCCAGCCCTGCTCCTCCTCTCCTCCTCCTCCTCCTCCTCTTCCTCCTCATCCTCATCTACTCACTCTATGCCTCCGCACTCATAAATCCTCATCCCCCTCTCCCTTCCGCATATCATCATCATCCTCCTGCCTCCGCCGCCCTCCTCCTCCTCCTCCTCCTCACTCCTCCCTCCTCCTCCTCCTCTCATCATCATCATTCATCATCATCATATCATCATCATCATCATACTCCTGCTCCTCCGCCCTCCTCCTCCTCCTGCCTCCTGGCTCATCCTCCTCCCCTCCTGCATCCATCCTTCCCAGATCTCATTCCTCCTCCTCATCCTCATCGTATTCCTCCTCGCCAAAACCCCCTCCTCCTCCTCCTCCCTCCTCCTCCTCTCCTCCTCTCCTCCTCTCCCTCTTCCCCCCGTCTTCCTCCTCGTCCTCCTCCTCATCCCATCCCTCTCCTCTGCCTCTTTTCTCCTCCTCCTCCTTCCTCCCTCTCCCACCTCCTCTTCTCCTCCTTCCTCATCCTCCTCCTCCCCCTCCTCCTCCTCCTCTCCTCCTCCTCCTCCTCCTCCCCTCCTCCTCCCCCTCCTCCTCCCCCTCCTACTCCCTCATCCTCCTCCTCTCCTCCTCCTCCCCCTCCCTCCTTCTCCCTCCCTCCTTCCCACCTCCATTCCATCCCTCCCTTCCCCCCATCCCTCCCTCTCCTTCCTCCCTTCTCCATCTCCGTCCGCCCTCCTTCTTCCCCATCCTCCCTCCTCCTTCCTCCCGCCCTTTCACCCTACTCCCTCATTCCTCCTCATTCCCCCTCCTCCCTCATCCCTCATCACCCCTCCTTCCTCCCTCCTCCCTCCTCCGCCTCCCCCTCCTCTTGGGTTTACCAACCATGTTCATAGTGTTAAACGTCGTCTCCGTACTGCTAGTTTTCGAACTATGCGTGCCATTCTTAAGATGTCAGGTAAAACTACCAATAAAATATTGCTAGAGTGCGAATCAGCGAATAATACGTAGTACTCCGAGTAGCCATATAACACAAGTGTGGATTTACTTGTATAAAGTGTTATCAGTGTGCGAATAATACAGATGCGCATGGACATATTGATATCATTACTGAGCATTGTGTAACAACACTGATACTATGGCAATAGCAATGATACCGAATGCCAAACCATGTATATAAACATATTGACTATTAATTGCAATGCGAAGTATGCATTTAGTGTTCATTGTACTACGAATAATGGTAACACGCATGATAGTAAGCATACACACGCTAACCCTAACAACAATCATGTGTATTATTGTTAGTGTTATGTATATCATCAACACAAACAACCGTGACAACAACACTAACGACAATAGCAGCAGCAACATACAACTACTACTACGATTAATCATGTTCGTATGAGTCGTGTTCTTATTATTTGTCTGATGATTATTATTCGTCTTTATCATCCTCCTGTTCCTCCTCTTCATCCTCCGACTCCTCGAATTCGTCCACGTCCTCGTCCTCGGCCTCGTCATCCGATTCCTCCTCCTCGCCCACATCATCCTCATCCATTCATCCTCATGCTGAGCATCCCCATCTGTCATCATCCCCTCCCTCATCAGTTCATCCCCCTGCTCATCCTCCTGTTCCTTTTCCCCCCCTCCTCCTCCTCTTCCTCCTCCTCTTCCTCTTCCTCCTCCTCCTCCTCCTCCTCCTCCATCCCTCCTCCTCCTCCTCCATCCCTCCTCCTCCTCCTTCCGTAGCCATTTTGGCTCAAGGCTTTGTGGTTCGCGCTGAAGAGAAGTGGACACCGCTAGCCCGCGGCATTGCCGGGGCCTTGTGCCCGACAGTTTTTTCCGCACCCATGCGTCGGCCTGCCCGAGCGTCACAGGCTCCATGGTGGCCACGGGGCGCCCACGCAAACCGGCGCGGCTCGCCCTCCTGCCGCTGCCACGGGGCCCAAGCAGCGCCGCGCTGCCCAGGCGGAGGCCTGGTTCTGCAGGCGGTGCGCCCACACGCCGACGAACACCTCAGGAATCAATAGCCCAGCCAAGGAGATCTGTGCCATGTGCAACTTGCCCAAGGGCTCCGCGCTCAGGGGCACCCCTCCCCCCAAGGTCCCTGTCCGACGCGCCAGGGAGGAGGAGCTGCCCCACCAGCTGGCTGAGCTCAAGGAGGAGGCGGCCGCCGCGAGTGCGACCTCTTCTGGCGCAGCTGGCGCGGCCGGGCCTCCCTGAGCCAAGCCTGAGGCCAGTGGCAAGCGTGAGCGACCCAAGCCTATCGAGAACATGCTGTTGCTGTTGGGACCTGATGACCAGGATGACGCGGCGAAGTGGACGGCTGCGCGGGACCGTCTACGCACCGAGCTGCAAGCCGGCAAACTCATCGAGCAGGGTGTCGACCCCCTCAACGGACTGCTCAAGAGCGACAAGGCCAAGAAGAACGTCGCCACTCAGCGCGCGGCAGCGGCTTGCACTGCCTTGGGCAAGGCGCGCGAGGTGCTCCAGCAGGCCGAGCAGGACGAGGCCAAGGCAGAGCAGCTGGCCATCGAGACCACGGCGAAGCTTCGGCGGGCAGCGCAGGTGGCGCTGCCAGCGGAGACCGAGGCAAAGCCGCCCATGGCGTCGTGCATCACTGGGCTCGAGGCGACTGTTGCTCAGTTTGATGCTGTCATCAGTGGCCTTGGTGGCACAGCCCAGTTCTCGGAGGACTTGCAGTCCATGGCGCAGGTGGTGGACAAGCTCAGGCAGGCCACGGCGGCGCAGGCGGCAAAGGTCGCAGAGCCAGAGGCCCAGGAGGTTGAGGGTCCGCCTCCGCCGCCTGCTTCCGAGCATTGTGACATGGACGCTGACGCTGGCGCGGCTGCTGCGCATGTGGGTTCGCTGGACGAGGCAACGTGTCGCGAGCATCTCAAAGCCTGCTGCGTCGAGTTCGAGGATGGCGACGGCGGCCCGCCTTCCGCCCGAGAGTTGCGCGAGCGGCCCAAGCGGCACCTCGACTCCGTCGCGCGCGCGTGGCCAAGAATCTCCAGGCAGCACACGCGGTGGCGTGGTGCGCTCGTGCTCGCCGGTGTCGTCATGATGTCGAATTTCGCTTGTGCAGGGGAGGGCCTGCTGTTGTCCCTCATGTAGATGGTTGGTTTTCCGCATCGCGACCTGCATGGTGATGTTGGCCCAATGTGATGCCGCGGACGCGTCTCAGTTGCAATCGGAGGCACACCACGCGCAAGGGTCAGCCATCAATGCCAGCCAGCGTACCAAAGCCAAGAGAATTTCGACAGCGGGCGGACGCCATCGCGAGGCTGGCAGAGATGCGCTGAAATCTTCCGCTGGTATTAATACTATGACTCCGACGACGATTGCCGCGTCAGCGACTATTTCGCACGGTGCATGGGCTGGCTCGCGCAGGACTCGACATGGCCAGAGTCTCGGGGGAAAGCATGACCTCTCGAGCCCCCGAAGAGTCAGCGGCCCAAGAAGTGTAAAAGCTCCACGGCTAGCACGCTGAATGCCAGTAACCTTGGGCCGCGCGTCGACTACCTTGCCGAGGCGAGTGCGCAGAATGTTCTTGCGCAAGAGTTGCATGTGCCAGTCGACCTGATCGCTGGTCGGCAGAACCAGCTAAGTAGTCCTGGTTACCGGTAACCGCGGCATGCGGAGTGCTGCCATACCGAACGAGGCTGGCGGTCCTGGGACGACGGGCGGAGTGGCGGTGCTTGCGCAGTCACGCATCACGGCCACGGCCCCGCCTTGCTCGACTGCGCCCGACATCGCCCCAGGACGCGCGGTGGCAGCGCGCGTACGATCCCTCTTACCTGGTGGAGAGGTCTGCGCGTCGGTCTGCTTCAAGGGTGGCGGGGGGCTTGGGTCTCAGAACGCACCGATGTTGTGGCGTCTGGTGGAGTACCTCAGCCCCCTCCATGGCAAGCAGATGCCCTGGTGATGATGATGATGATGATGATGATGATGATGATGATGGTGATGATGATGATGAGGATGATGATGATGATGATGGTGATGATGATGATGATGCTGATGATGATGATGATGATGATGATGATGATGATGATCATCATGATGATGGTGATGATGGTGATGATGGTGATGGTGAAGTGGAGGGGTCTCGAACATAGATATCAGCACCCTCAACCAGCCGGATTTGGCTCGCCAGCGTGGGAGCGGCGCATCCGTGCCCGACGCTGGCCGCGCGTCGGCAGTCGTCGGCGCCGGGTCACATCCACGATGTCGCCACCTGCTCCGTCGGCTGCTGCCCAGGCTCGAGGCGGGGGCCCGCGTGGGCGAGACGGCCGCAACGTTTCCGCAGTTGCCTGTCTCGCTCGAGTTCTGCAGTAGCTCTGAGCCAGCGTGAACCAGAATTGCCAGGAATCTCAAGGTCTGTCCTGCGGCGCCGCCCAGTGGTCGTTCACGGCCGGCTCGAGTTCCCGTGGGAGGCTGTGCTCCAGGCTGCAGCTCCTCCTCCTCCTCCTCCTCCTCCTCCTCCTCCTCCGCCTGTCATCCACCTTCTCCTCCTCCGTTCTCCGTCCTTCTCCATCTTCTTCCTCCTCCTCATCCTTTTCCTCCTCCGCTCATCATCATCATCATCATCATCATCATCATCATCATCATCATCATCATCATCATCATCATCATCATCATCATCATCATCATCATCATCAATCATCATCATCCTCATCCTCATCCTCATCCTCATCCTCATCCTCATCCTCATCCTCATCCTCATCCTCATCCTCATCCTCATCCTCATCCTCCTCCTCCTTCTCCTCATCCTCATCATCAGCAGCATCATCATCATCATCAGCATCATCATCATCAGCATCATCAGCATCATCATAATCAACAGCATCATCATCATCATCACCATCATCAGCATCGAAATCACCATCATCATAATCATAATCATCAGCAGCAGCATCATCATCGTCGTCATCATCATCACCACCACCACAACCATCAGCATCATCATCAGCAGCATAATCGTCAGCATCATCAGCATCATCATCAGCATAATCATCACCACCACCATCATCACCACCACCACAATCATCAGCATCATGATCATCATCATCAGCAGCAGCATCATGAGCATCATCATCATCATCATCATCATCATCATCATCATCATCATCATCATCATCATCATTAGAAGCATCATCAGCATCATCATCGTCATCATGCATAATCCGCATCAGCATCATCATCATCGTCATCATCATCATCATCACCATCATCAGCAGCAGCATCGTCATCATCATCGTCGTCAGCAGCATCAGCATCAGCATCAGCATCGTCATCGTCTGTCACCACCACAATCATCACCATCATCCTCATCACCGCCACCATCACCACAATCACCGTAACTATCCGTCTCCTCTTCTTCCCTCCCGATCCTCCTCGTCCTCATCATCATCCGCATCCTTCATCACCAACCCTCCCTCCCTCCTCCTCCTCCTCGTCCCCAGCCTCCCTGGAGTCCGGTGCGCGCTGGGCCTCGACGCTGTCCCGAGGGCCCGACGGCCCCGCAGGCCCTCGGCCCTGGACAGGGGCTGCATCAGAGCAGTCACCTGCCACCGGCTCTGGCCCCGAGAGCGAGCCGAGGAGCCTGGCGAGCAGAGCGACGGCGCGGCCGCCATCCTGTAGGGAGGGGGGGGGCCGTCGAGCCGGCGGCCCTCCCGGGCGCGGCTCGCCCTGGCCGGGCCTCCCGGGGCCCTGTCGGCGCCACGGCGCGAGCCGCCGCGCCAGACGGGTCGGGATGGACCCCTGGGCAGGGCCCGAGGCTGTGGGCCAGGCGGGAGGGCCGCCCGTGCCTCGACTGGCCCTCCGAGCTCGGGCGCGGGCCTGGCGGCGCGGCTGTCCAGCTTTTCCCTCTCGCCCGTGGCCGTGCTCTGCCTGCGGGCCCCGAGAACGCAGGAGCTGGTCCCGCAAGACTGCTGGGCAGCGCAAGGCGGCGTAATCGCTCAGACATGGAGTGGCTGCGATTGGAGACAGGGCTCTTCTGGTGCGCGAGCCCAACCCCCTGGCCAAAGAGCGGACCCGCTGAAGTTGGTAACCCCTGGCCGCAGAGGTCCACTCCAGGGATCTAGATCCCTGGAACGGTCTTCCTCCACAGCAGAGCAGACATCCTGTGATCAGAAAGTGCTCTGGCCACTGAGCAGA
>CAUYUJ010000825.1:252849-270349 GCA_963575745.1 Prorocentrum cordatum
TCATCTTCTTCTGCAGCGTCATCTTCATCGTGGTCGCGAGCATCGTTGTCATCAGCATCACCATCACCATCATTGTCATCAGCATCATCATCACCATCAACGCCGCCTTCATCGTCATCATAATCATCATCAGCACCATCATCATCATCATCACCATCATCATCATCATCATCATCATCATCCGCATCATCATCATCATCATCATCATCATCATCATCGTCGTCGCCGTCATAACAACAAGCATAATGAGCATCACCATCATCAGCAGCATCGTCATTTCCATCATCGTCATCATCAAAATCATCGTCGTCGTTATCGTCTTCGTCTTCGTCATTGTCATCGTCATCGTCGGCGCCGACGTCGACGCCAACGTCAATACCATCACTACTACCACCATCATCATCTTTCTCCCTCCACGGTGGGGGGAAGAATGAGGAAGGAGGAACGGGGCGGATGAGGGAGGACGAAGGAGGGAGAAGGAAAAGGGAGAAGGGAAAAGGAAGTGGGAGGTAAAAAGGGGACGGAGGGAGGAGAGAGATATCAAGAGAGGACGAGAGATGACAAGCCAGGTGCGGTCGCACTATATCTGACATCGTACCCTTCTCATCCACTCATTCTAACCGCGCTGAAATACGTGGTATTCGAGGGGTGCCCTAGACGACCTTGACCCCACAAATGGCCCCATCGTGTAATGCACCCTGCACCCAACGCATTCCTGCAGCAATCCCCACGCCGGGAGCTGCGCAAGCGTAACTGCAGCTCGCCTGTGGCCGCTGGGTCCGCGTGGGCACCCGCGTGGTGGCCAGGTCCTCCCAGCCGTTGGTGTCGACGCTGATGTCGCTATCTTCCTGCTCCATCCTGGCCTCGGCGGATGCGTCGGCGAGTAGTTTTTCGCGGGTAGCGACCTGGCCTTCGCACCAACTCCTCTCTGCCTGCAGCCTCTGGAGGGCCTATTCTAGGGCAAGGCGGGCGCGGTGCTCGAGGAAAGAGCGCCTCTCTCGGAACTCCCGCTGCACGAAGGCGCTCAACGGCTTGCACGTCAGCTGCGGGTCCTCGGAGCACCCGACGCAGCGCTACAGATCACTGGCGCCAATCTGGCGGATCCCGACCAGCGCGCCCTCAGCTGAGCTGCCTGGACCCACTCCTCAGCGGCCCGCCCAAGATCACCTGGCTCCTCGCTCCCGGTCCAGCTCCAAGCCACTGCGCTTGGCACCCAGCCGTCTGGTCCACCTCGCCGGAAGGCTTGGACGGCGGCCCCCCCCGAGCGATGCAGGTCGCGGGGAGCGACCTGGTCGCCGAAGGACCTGCACCGGGGCATCGCTGCGGACGTAAACTTGAGCAGCACTGGCTGGCGCGGGCAGCACCCGCAGCCCTCGGGGGCGCGCATGCCCTGGTGCTGCGGGCGAGGGGGCCCGAGCTGACGAACCAATCGCGCGCGTTGTCCCGGCCCTCGCGGTGGCAGGTGGACACGCCAAGCCCGAGGTAGACGCCGCCTGTGCGCTTGGCCGAGTGAGCTCGCCCAACGTCCCTGGCCCCACGTTGGCGCCGGCCTGGCCTGCAGCAGCCACGGCATGAGGCCCAAGGGAGTGCTGGGAGTAGGCGGCCGCCACCAACACCTCGAGCCCCGACGCCGCCGCGACGGCCACCCCGCTCACCTGGTGCTGGAGGCGGGCTGGCGCAGTCCTGCTGGCGACCTTGGGCCTGGAGGTCGCCCCTCCCGCCCGTCGGCGGCCAATCTACCGCGGCATTCGGCACTGCTGCTGGCGGCCGCCTGAGACACAACTCCCCGGACACCACCGGGGGGCAGAATGGGGCTCGCGTTCAGTCGGGCCTGTCCCCCTACAGGGGGATTTTCGACGAAAAATGAAAAATGCCAGAAAAATACATCAAAAGGTAAAAAAATAATCAAACAATAATCCTCAGACTATTTTTGGACTATTTTTTTACTATTTGTGGGTATTTTTTTATCTCTCGTTGACAATCCCCCTGCAGGGGGACACGCCCGACTTGAGGCTCGCGCCACTCATCCCGGACGGCCGCTCCACGGCGCAGGGGCTGCTCAGCTGGCCGGCGCAGGCCGCGCGCACCGCTGCAGCCTCCCGCCTGCCGGCGCAGGCATGGGCCACGGGAGCCCGGCCACGAGTTCCAGAGCTGGCTCCGCGCCTCCTGCGCGGCCCGTCGCTCTTGACCCTCGGCGCCGCAGGCTGGCCCCACACGTCGCCCCTCGGGCTGGCCCTGCAGACGAGCGCGGTCCGCCATCTCCCGCGGCAGGGCGCCGGCCAAGGCCCCCCCTTTCGGAAGAAGGCCCCCGGGCCGCGAGGATCCGCACCAAGACTAGGCCCCTCTGCGCCGACGCGGAGCACGCTGCGCGCGGCATCCGCGCGGACCTTCGCGGGCGCAGCCCCTCGGCCTGAGCTCCAGGGCTGGCTGCGGGTCACCAGCGCCGCCTGCCCCCCTCCCCGCCCTGCAGCGGCGGAGCCCCTCGGCGCGAGCTCCAGGGCCGGCCGCGCGCCGCCAGCACCGCCAGGCAGGACGGGCACTGCAGTCGGGACCGCGCCTGGGCCTCGACGGCCCCCGTGCGCGGGGGGGGGGGGGGGGGCACGCACGCGGCGGAGGGCCCCGTGGCTGCGGGCTGTGGGTCCACCTCCTCGCCGTCCTGCAATGCAGCGCTGTGGGTCGTGGCGGCGGTCCACCTCTGCAGGCCAGTGAGCGAGGTGGACCGGGCCAAGAGCCGCCTGCGACTGGGCTCGCCGCGCCGCCGTGCGCCGGCGCAGAGCTCCGCCGCCAGCTGCTCCGCGGCGAGGCCCGCGAGCGCCCCGGCCCAGTCGAAGCGCGCGCGCTGCAGCACCTCCATCTCGCAGGGCTCGCACCAGCGGCTTCACTTGCCATCGGGGTCTGACTTCTGACTCCCCCCCCCAAAGCCCGAGGTCCTGGATCCAACTCCTCGCGGCGCGCGAGGCCAGGCTCCCCTCAGCGCCCCCCGCCCGAGTGCGCTGGCCAGGATCGGAAGCAAAGCGTGCTTTCCAGGCCGCATGAAGTCAAAGCGCGCTGGACAAAAATGTTGACCACGTGGGGGCGGGCCACGGTTGCGACGACCGGCGGAGAAGGCGCCGGAGTGGACGCAGTCGGGCTGGGCGCGGGGAAGCCCGTCGGGAAAGCAGTCGGGAAGGCCGTCGGGCTGGGCGACGGGGATGCCGTCGGGGAAGCTGTCGGGAAGCCCGGCGGGAAGGCCGTCGGGTCTGGCGTTGGGATGGGCGAGGGGAATGCCGTCGGGGCAGCCGTCGAGGCAGCCGTCGGGAAGGCCGTCGCGCCTGGCGTTGGGTCTGGCGTCGGACTGATCGTTGGGCTGGGCGTCGGGAAGGACATCGGGAAGGCCGTCGGGTCTGGCGTTGGGTATGGCGTCTGGCTGATCGTCGGGCTGGGCGTCGGGAAGGGCGTGGGGCTGGGCGTCGGTCCTGGCGCCGGCGCGAACAGACAGCCTTGGGTGTAGATCGTGCCCTCAAGCATGGCGCTGGAAGTGCCCTCGCCACAGGTGCAAAGCCTCAAGCAGCCGCGCCCGCAGCCCGTGTGCGTTCCGTACCCGGTGTCGATGTTTGGCATCGTCCAGCAGGTTGCCCAGCCGATGTCGCCTTGAGTGCTCGAGGCGAGACTGCTGCAACACGGCTGACCAGGGCCGCATCCTGCGCGGGTCCAGAACATGCCAGGGGGTGCGCCGTTGCCGCAAAGCGACTGCCCAGGCAAAAGGGGAGGCGGGCTGGGGGTGTCGCCAACCTCGCACAGCTGCAGAAGGTTGGAGTCGAACACATCCTGGATTGCAGCCGCTGTGGCCAAAAGCGCGAAGGCGAGGCTTACCAGCACGCTCTCCATATCGACACAACTGATCTGCTGAAAGGTGGTAGAGGGGTGGCACGAGAAAGAACTCGGCACCACTTCCTTGAGCACAAAGAGGATATGGGAGGTGCAACCACTGCATGAGGGGGAAGCCTGGCCCGAGAAGAGGGCGAGGCGCCGCGATGGCCGCCGAACGTGGCAGAGCACGTCTGGATGAGAACGTGGTAACGGTCAGCAGCGCACGGCGGTGGCCTTGGATCGGGCAGCCCTGGACGAGGAACCCCAGGGTCTGGCGACCGACGGACGGCCCGTCGTGGGCCGCCCCCCTCGCCTCGACGCAGGAAAGGGGTGCGCCAGGGTCCGACCCCACCGGGAGGACCGTTTTTACCCCATGCCCCCGCCGCACCGCACCGGCCGTCCTGGGCGCACGGCGGGCCTGGTGGGCCGTCGAGGGCTCCTGGGGCGGCAAGCTGGGGCCGTGCGCGTGCGCGCGCGCGGATCTGCAACCGAAGCGAAGGTGCTGTCGCTCGATGTCTTGCACATCCAGATGGGCGCACAAGGACAAGGACGAAGTGAACCGTGAGGGACGAGCACGCGGGAGAATGGAGGAGGACTACGAAGACGAAGGGCAGTAAGATACACGTGGAAAAGGGTGTCGAAGAAGAGGGGATCCTGGTGACCTTTCGGGGATACATTACCCCGGGGTGCTGGCGCCGCCTGGAGCTGCCTTGAGAGGCCTTTGGGGGGGGGGCTCACTCGGGGTTTATTGGAGTTCTGTTGAAGGCTTCTGGGGTCTTCTTGGGCTGCCTGGGCGGGTCTTGAGGTTCTTTGGGGGATCTCTTGGGCCGTCTTGGCGCAATCGTGGGCCGTATTGGGGCTCTCTTGGCAGCCACTTGAGGCCCTCTTGGGGCGCTACTGAGCGCTCGTGGGGTCATCCTGGGGGCTTTGGGGGGCTCTAATGGGGCAGTCTGAGGCCTGAACAACACTCTCCTTTTTGTTCGAGGCGCCGAATAAGGGCGAACCAGCAGTCGGAACGCCAAACACACGCCGACCACCTATGCGGCACATTAAATGCATGCCGATAGGAATAGCAAAACGTTTGGGGGCCGTTTGAGGGCCGCTTGGGGTTATCTTGGGGCCTCTTTTTGGTCCTCTTTGGGGCCTCGTGGGGCCTCATGGGGGCCTCTAGGGGGCCTCTTGGGCTCTCTTGGGGGCCGCCTCTTGGACCGTTTTGGGGCACTCTTGGGCCGTCTTGGGACTCTCTTGCGCCGTCCTGGCGCTCTCTTTGGGTGCCTCTTGGGACATCTTGAGCTGACTTCTGGGCCCTCATGGACTGTCTTGGGAACCGGGAACCAAGAACCAGGAGCAAAAAGCCGTGAACTGGGAACCGGGAACCGGGAACCGAGTGCCGGGCACTGGAAAGCGGAACTGCAGCATGGGAACCAGGAATTGGGAACCGGGAGCGGGGAACCGAGAGCCGGGAACCGGAAAGCGGGAACTGGAAATCCTCCCTCTCACCTTCCTCCTTCTCCTCCCCCTCACCTTCCTCCTCCCCCTCCCCTTCCTCCTCCTCCCCCTCCCCCTCCTCGCCCTCCTCCTCCTCCTCCTCCTCCTCCTCCTCCTCCTCCTCCTCCTCCTCCTCCTCCTCCTCCCCTCCCAGGGCGAGCCTGCGTTCTCCGGGTCGCCAGCCTCCAAGGCGTGCCGCATCGTGGCGCCGTTGGAGCCCCCCGTGCCGTCCGCCTTGCAGTAGGTGCCGGACGAGTGCCTCGCGGGGCGGGCCCGCGCCGCAGGGGGGCAGCCCGCGTCGTGGTCCGTCAGTTGTCGTCGGTGGTTGGTCGTCGTTGCAGGACGGCGACGACGACGACGGCGACGACGACGACGACGACGACGACGACGACGACGACGACGACGACGACGGCGGCGGCGGCGGCGGCCGACGACGACCACGACGACGACGACGACGCGAGGGCCAGCGCTCGGCAGAACGTGGGAGCTCGAGCTCGAAGACGACGACGACGGCGACGACTTTTTGCCCTTTCCCCCTCCTCCTCCTCCTCCTCCTCCTCCTCCTCCTCCTCCTCCTCCTCTCCTCCTCCTCCTCCTCCCCCTCCTCCTTCCTCCTCCTCCTCCTCCTCCTCCTCCTCCCTCCTCCCTCCCCATCCCCTCCCCATCCCTCTCTCGCTCCATGCCTCCCCCTTCTCCCCTCGTCGTCCCTGGGTGGGGCGGGTCCACGTCGAGACGGCCTGCGCGCTGTCATCTGACACCGCGGCCCTGCACGATCGCGGCCCTCCAATCGTGCAGGTCGTGCCATGGCGGAGGAGCTCCAGCCGCGCACGGCGCTCGACCCGGAGCGCCCGCGCTGGGGGCCACCGCCGCCGCACGGACGCGGCCAGAACCTGCCGCAGGGCTGTGGTGCCAGAGTTGACTCCGTCTCCTGTGCTGCGCACATCGCCCTCGGGAGGGGGGGCACGCCACGAGCTGCCCACCCTCTTGGGGACACACGCAGATTGCCCACCCCCTTGCTTCTACATGCCCGCTCATTCTGGCCTCGCCTCACATCACCTCACGTTCGCTTCCAGGGGCGAGGGCACGACCTCCTTGAAGAAGGACAAGGACCGGAGCCATCAGCGCAGGGCTCCTCGTGAGAAAAAAACTGAAAGCGAGGGGCGACGTCGTCGTCGCCAGATCTGGGGGTGTCTTGAGGCCAGTTGGAAGAACGGCCGCGGCGCCATGCAAGGCGGATCAGCAGCGGCGCGTAGCTCCCATCGTCCCAGGTGGGCGAATCCATGACCCTCAGCAGGTCCTCGCGTACAGCCTCGCGCCGCGCCAACCTTCCTGACCTCCTCCTCCTCCTCCTCCTCAACCTTCTCCTTCTCCTCCTCCTCATCTTCACCTCATCCTCATCCTCCTCTGTGATGAATGCTGGATGAAAAGGTCTTCAGTACGGAATCCACATTGAAGCATCCTTGGTCAGGGCTCCTCAGCAAAGACTCCCTACTAAGGAATCCACAGTGCGGAATCCTCCATCATGAAACTGACCCATTAGTCCTTCGCAAGGAGTCCTTAGTAAGGAATCCTGAGTCAAGACTTCTCAGTAAGGAATGCTGGGTAAGGAATCCGCAGCACGGATTCCTTAAGAAGGAACTGGCCCAGGAATATCTAGAAAAGAATCCGCACTAAGGATTCCTTTGAACGAGTCCTTACTAAGGAATTCTCAACCAGAACTCCACGGCAAGGAATACTTAGCAAGGCATCCTCAGTGCCGACTGCTCAATAGCGAAACTGGCACAGGAATATTTAGTAAGGAATCTTTTTTATCAGGAACCCTCAGCACGGAATCTCCATTGAGGAGCCCCTGGCAGGGACTCCTCAGCGAAGAATCCCGAAAAAGAAATCCTCAGTTCGAAATCCTCCAAGGAGTCCTTACTAAGGAATCCGTACTGGGGAGTCCTTAGGACTCGTCAGCAAGAAATCCGGAGTAAAGAATCATGAATACAGACTCCTCAAGAAATCCTCAGTGAGGAACCCTTACTAAGGAATTATTCTAAACAAGTGCTCCTCAGTAAAGAAACCCTGGCAAATATTTCTGCGTGAAAAATCCTTATTACGAAATCCTTACCAGAACACCCGTACTACAACACCCTCACTACGGAATCCGTACCAAAGAATCCCTACTACATGCGGCACCCATTTTTCTGCGGAATCCTCACCAACAAATCCGTGCTACAACACTCTTACTATGGAACCCACACTAGAGAATCCATACTCCAGCATTTTACTGCGGAGCGCTCCGGCATCTTACTGCGGAATTTTCACTATCGAACCCTTTGCTGGGGAAGCCATCGGCAGGACCCCATAATACTGAACCCGTAATACCAAGCCCCATACTGCAAAAACCTTACTGAAGGAATCTTCGTCACGAATGCTTCGCAAGGGCTGAAGAACCTGTACGAAAAAAAACCCTTAGGAAAGAACCCATATTAAAGCACCCATGGCCAGGGTTCCTTGATGGGGAACCGTTAGTACGGATTCTTCAATAAGGAATCCTTGGCAAAGAAACAACAATAAGGAATCCGTTGTATGGAAGAGTTGCTGCGGAACCATGGGCAAGGATCCCCAACTACAGGGCCTTTACGATTGATCCCTTACTGAAGAAACATTTTGCCAGGAATCAGTACTGAAGCATTTTCACTGAGGACGTGCTTCACAGGGTTGTCCTTCGGAAAGACTCCTTGGTAAAGACCCCGTTGTATGATATTTGTCTGTAAAGAACCATCAGTAAGCAGACAACATTAATTAGCCCGGCGCCAGACCCAACCATATGCAGCTGTGAATACCGCATACGTGAATATCGTCTCCTGTGGAGCCTCCTATAGGGCCACGAAACGCCATGCTGGGTGGCGCGGAACGCATGTGATCACAGCCACTGGAACCTTCGGTGGAGCTCCATATGTGGCCACGAAACGCTGCACGGGAGCAGCATGCGAATATCGCCACTGGGGCATTCGGTAGAGCTCCCCATAGGGCCACGAACCGCCGTACGGGGCGGCACGGGACGCATGTGATCACAGCCACTGGGGCTCTCGGTGGAGCTCCCAACGAGGCCACAAAACGCCGTACTGGATGGCGCGGGACGCATGTGACCACGGCCACTGGGGCCTTCGGTGGAGCTCCTCATGAGGCCACGAAGCGCCGTGCTGGGTGGCGCGGGACGCATGTGATCACGGCCACTGGGGCCTTCGGTGGAGCTCCCCATGAAGCCACGAAACGCCGTGCTGGGCGGCGCGGGGCGCATGTGATCACAGCAACTGGGGCCTTCAGTGGAGCTCCGTATGAGGCCACGGAACGCCGTACTGGGTGGCGCGGGACGCATGCGTGCACAGCCACTGGGGCCTTCAGTGGAGCTCCCTATGAGGCCACGAAACGCCGTAGCGGGACGCATGAATTCACTGCCACTGGGGCCTTCGGTGGAGCTCCCAACGAGGCCACGAAACGCAATGCTGGGCGGCGCGGGACGCATGTGATCACGGCCACTGGGGCCTTCGGTGGAGCTCCCCATGAGGCCACGAAGCGCCGTGCTGGGTGGCGCGGGGCGCATGTGCTCACAGCAACTGGGGCCTTCAGTGGAGCTCCCTATGAGGCCACGGAACGCCGTACTGGGTGGCGCGGGCCGCATGTGATCACGGCCACTGGGGCCTTCGGTGGAGCTCCCCATGAGGCCACGAAACGCCGTGCTGGGTGGCGCGACACGCATGAATTCACTGCCACTGGGGCCTTCGGTGGAGCTCCCAACGAGGCCACGAAACGCAATACTGGGCGGCGCGGGACGCATGTGATCACGGCCACTGGGGCCTTCGGTGGAGCCCCCTACGGGGCCACGAAACGCCGTACTGGGTGGCGCGGAACGCATGTGATCACAGCCACTGGAACCTTCGGTGGAGCTCCCCTATGGGGCCACGAAGCGCCGTACTGGGTGGCGCGGAACGCATACGTACACAGCCACTGGGGCCTTCGGTGGAGCTCCCCATGAGGCCACGAAACGCAGTACTGGGCGGCGCGGGACGCATGTGATCACAGCCACTGGGGCCTTCAGTGGAGCCCCCTACGGGGCCACGAAACGCCGTACTGGGTGGCGCGGAACGCATGTGATCACAACCACTGGGGACTTCGGTGGAGCTCCCAACGAAGCCACGAAACGCCGTGCTGGGCGGCGCGGGACGCATGAATTCACTGCCACTGGGGCCTTCGGTGGAGCTCCCCATGGGGCCACGAAACGCCGTGCTGGATGGCGCGGGGCGCATGTGATCACAGCCACTGGGGCCTTCAATGGAGCTCCCTATGAGGCCACGAAACGCCGTACTGGGTGGCGCGGGGCGCATGTGATCACAGCCACTGGGGCCTTCAGTGGAGCTCCCTTTGAGGCCACGGAGCGCCGTACTGGGTGGCGCGGGACGCATGTGATCACAGCCTCTGGGGCCCTCGATGGAACTCCTTATGGGGCCACGAAACGCCATACTGGGTGGCGCGGGGCGCATGTGATTATAACCACTGGGGCCTTCGGTGGAGCTCCCTATGAGGCCACGAAACGCAGTACTGGGTGGCGCGGGACGCATCCGTGCACAGCCATTGGGGCCTTCGGTGGAACTCCCTATAGGGCCACGAAGCTGATCACAACCATTGTGGCCTTCGGTGGAGCTCCCTATGGGGCCACGAAACGCCGTACTGGGTGGCGCGGGGCGCATGGTCACAGCCACTGGGGCCTTCAGCGGAGGGTGGCGCGGGACGCATCCGTGCACAGCCATTGGGGCCTTCGGTGGAACTCCCTATGGGGCCACGAAGCTGATCACAGCCATTGTGGCCTTCGGTAGAGCTCCCTATGGGGCCACGAAACGCCGTACTGGGTGGCGCGGGACGCAGGTGATCACGGCCACTGGGCCTTCGGTGGAGCTCCTTATGGGGTCACGAAACGCCGTACTGGGTGGTGCGAAACACATGCGAACACATCCACTGGGGCCTTCGGTGGAACTCCTTATGGGGTCACGAAACGCCGTACTGGGTGGCGCGGGACGCATGCGTGCACAGCCACTGGGGCCTTCGGTGGAGCTCCCTATGGGGCCACGAAACGCCGTACTGGGTGGTGCGGGGCGCATGTGATCACATGCCACTGGGGCCTTCGGTGGAACTCCCTATGGGGCCACGAAGCGCCGGACTGGGCGCCGGGGGCAGAGGCACGGATAGGAGGAGGAAGGAGTGGGAGTAGGGGCAATCAATGATAAAAAGACATGATCAGGGAATCCGCTTGGTAAAGACTCCTTACTAAATTCGCCGGCCCAACGGGCCAGAGGCGTGCTAAAATCTCCGGTAACTACTTAACAGTATTTCTAGTTCGCGCGCGCGGGGCGGCCCCTGGGGAGCCCCGGACGAAAACTACCCCGGCCGATCCCCGGCTGATCCCCGGGCAACCCCCAGGGGGGAGGCTATTTTTCGCCACCCCTCACGAGGATCGTGGCCTCCGAGGGGGGGGCTGCCAACGACTACCCCCCCTCCCGCCCCAAGGGGCCCCCAAGAGCCCCTCAAGAGGCCCCAGGGGAGCCCAATACGCCGCCAAGGAGCCCCAATACGCTCCCAAGAAGCCCCCAAGAAGCCCCCAAGACGGCCCCAAGAGGCTCCAAATAGCGTTCCAGGGCTGGCGGAATGAGCGAAGCGATTAAATAACCCCTAACTACGTAGTCCTCACAAAAGAACCTCTTCGCAAGGAGCCCTTTCTCAGTAAATCCGCCGGCCCCCTTGTGGGGCCACCAGGCTGTAGGCGCGGGTTCGCGGTTTCCTGTACCAGTTGTAGCTTGTAGTTTCCAGTGTTACAGTTCTGCTTCTTGCTGGTTACTGTAACTAGTTGATTGACCGCGCGAGGGGGGGGAGGCCCAAACCAAATTTTTTAGCGTCTCCTGGGCGCGTTGTCTGAATTGCTGGGGGGGCTCGAAATCGACACCCCTCACGCAGATCCGCGGGGTCAGGGTCCAAAAACACAGGGATTTGCCACATTTCTGAAATTCGGTGCCACCCCTCACGCAGATCCGCGGGGTCAGGGTCCAAAAACACAAGGGATTTGCCACATTTCTGAAATTCGGTGCCACCTCTCATGCAGATCCGCGGGGTCAGGGTCCAATTATCCTGGCGAAGGACCCAACCAGATGCAGTTGCGAGTGCCGCAATTGTGAATATCTTCTTCGATGGCGCTCCCTATGGGGCCACGAACCGTATGAGGGGTGCGCCGGAACGTGGCGGGGTACACAACGCAAAGGAATACAATAGGTCTGATTACCAGAGAATGAACGCGGGTGACTCAGAGCGCGAGTGAGTCTGAGTGTGAATGGGACTGCGTGCGAGTGAGTATATTTGCATGAATGCGATCATGGCTACGCCTAGTGTAAATGAATACGAATGTGAATGGCTCGAGCACGCCTGTCCGAACACTCGTGACACTGGGCGTGGCCGCCGCAGGCAGCCTCCGCAGGAACCCCGACGGCAGCGCCCGCACGCCGCGACACCCATGTCGGCACGCCCCTTGCGAGGATAGGGCCCGCTTTCGTCCCTTCTTTTCCTTTCTCTTTGCCCGCGCACTCCAAGAATCCAAGGCTGCGGGCGCAGCGCAGCGCGGAGTCCCCGCGACGCGCGCTGGTCGCCCCAGGCGGGGTCCCAGCGACGCGCGCGGGTCGTCCGCTGCGCGGAGCAAAGAGAGCCGGCTAGCTAACTGGCTGGCTGATAGCGGGCAAGGCTCTGACCGCTGGGCAGAGCGACGACGGGCGAACGAGGCGCCAGGCAAAACGCAGCACGGAGTTCCCGCGACGCGCGCTGGTCGCCCTGAGAGGGTCCCAGCGACGCGCGCGGGTCGTCCGCGGCGCGAGGCCCAAAAATTAGTCATAGTAGTAGTAGTAGTAGTAGTAGTAGTAGTAGTTAGTAGTAGTAGTAGTAGTAGTAGTAGTAGTAGTAGTAGTAGTAGTAGTAGTAGTAGTAGTAGTAGTAGTAGTAGTAGTAGTAGTAGTAGTAGTAGTAGTAGTAGTAGTAGTAGTAGTAGTAGTAGTAGTAGTAGTAGTAGTAGTAGTAGTAGTCGTAGTCGTATATCGTAGTCGTAGTAGTAGTAGTAGTAGTAGTAGTAGTAGTAGTAGTAGTAGTAGTAGTAGTAGTAGTAGTAGTAGTAGTAGTAGTAGTAGTAGTGGTAGTAGTGCGGTGGGCGCATGGGAGCGCAGCCACGGGGGCCTTCGGTGGAGCTCCCTATGGGGCCACGAAGCGTGTGAGGGGTGTGCCGAAATCTGTGCGGTGGGCGCATGGGAGCGCAGCCACTGGGGCCTTCGCTGGAGCTCCCTATGGGGCCACGAAACGTGTGAGGGGTGTGCCGAAAATGTGGGCGGTGGGCGCGCTGTGCGGCGGGCGCATGGGAGCGCAGCCACTGGGGCCTTCGCTGGAGCTCCCTATGGGGCCACGAAGCGTGTGAGGGGTGTGCCGAAATGGGTGCGGTGGGCGCATGGGAGCGCAGCCACTGGGGCCTTCGCTGGAGCTCCCTCTGGGGCCACGAAACGTGTGAGGGGTGTGCGAAATGGGTGCGGTGGGCGCATGGGAGCGCAGCCACTGGGGCCTTCGGTGGAGCTCCCTATGGGGCCACTGGGTGTGCCGAAATGGGTGCGGGGGCACATGGGAGCGCAGCCACTGGGGCCTTCGCTGGAGCTCCCTATGGGGCCACGAAGCGTGTGAGGGGTGTGCCGAAATGGGTGCGGTGGGCGCATGGGAGCGCAGCCACTGGGGCCTTCGGTGGAGCTCCCTATGGGGCCACGAAACGTGTGAGGGGTGTGCCGAAGTGGGTGTGGCTGACGCATGCGGGCGGTGGCACTGAGGCCTTCGGTGGAGATCCCTATGGGGCCGCGAAACGTGTGACGGGTGATGATGGCGATGATGATGATGGTGGTGATGATGACGTCGATGATGTCGATGACGATGATGATGATGGTGATACCGAAACGGTTGCACACGTTTCGTGGCCCCATGATGATGATGACGATGATGATGGTGATCATGACGATGATGATGATGATGATGATGATGATGATGATGATGATGATGGTGATGATGATGATGATGATGGCAGGAGGGAGGGGGCAGCGGGAGGAGGAGTGAACGCGGGGCGCTGTCTCTTCAAAACGAAGACCCAACACCACAGGATGGTTGGGAAAACCACACGGGATTTGCCACATTTTTGAAATTCGGTGCCACCCCTCACGCAGATCCGCGGGGTCAGGGTCCAAAAACACAGGGGATTTGCCACATTTCTGAAATTCGGTGCCACCCCTCACGCAGATCCGCGGGGTCAGGGTCCAAAAAAACACATGGGATTTGCCACATTTCTGAAATTCGGTGCCACCCCTCACGCAGATCCGCGGGGTCAGGGTCCAAAAACACATGGGATTTGCCACATTTCTGAAATTCGGTGCCACCCCTCACGCAGATCCGCGGGGTCAGGGTCCAAAAACACAGGGGATTTGGCACATTTCTGAAATTCGGTGCCACCCTTCACGCACATCCATCGCAAGGCGTGGTAACCCAAACTGCGAGAACTCCCTCGGCCCTTTAATCGCAAGGTGTGGTAACCAAGCCCGTAAACCATACACGTCTTACCAATCGCCAGGTGTGGTAACCCCTCTTGTGATCAGTTGGTTTTGCTGATTGCGAATCGGCTTCGCATGAAGTTTCGATACTGCTTCACGACAGCGCCAAGGCCTCATGACTTAGCTCTTCCATGGCCCATTCTCCGAGAGAGGGGGCCGGCGGCAGGGGGCGAAGCCCTTACGGATCATTCGTTGAGGACCGTTTCCGAGCAAGCAGTGCGCAAGACGCCTTACTAGGGAACCCCTACTCACGAAGCAAACGCAAGAAGCCGCTGCTAAACAACCACAATCAGCACTGTAGACTCGTTGGCGAGAAACCCGCACGACAGCGCCAACGATAAGGAGTCATTCATGGTGGGGGGGCCTGAATCAAGAATCCGAGGTAGAAAACCGAGGTAAGGAATCGTTAGTAAGGAGTCCCCACGCACAGGTTTCTTGTAAAGGCCTTGATTCCATGCAGTTGATGCCAGAGACACATTGTTCCATGCATGTTTTGGCGAGGACGAATGAATCACTTCTGATTATCTAAAGAGGATCCGAATTCATGGATCCCCAATGAGGGCTCGCAACTCGGGGTTCCATAACGGGGGCGTCTGCCAAAAAAACACCGCTGCGGATTTGGGGCCACAGAATCCGCGTCAAGGACCCCGCGACAGCTGCCACTGCAGGTATTACGACACACCCTACTATCGAAATCTCGGCGGCGAGGCAGAATGGGCTACACCAGCGAAGGAGCTAGACGGGGGCACCGAAAGGCGAATTGGTCATTGCTAAAGCACCGAAAACACGCAAACGAATCGTGCAACTGGCGTGCGTGTTTCCGCTCGCTCGCGCGGGTAAATGCACTTTTGCGCGCGGCGTCCTCGCGGTGCGCACGTGGCCCGCTCGCGGTGCGCCGTGCGCGCGTGCATTTTGAAGGGCGCAGCCCGAAAAACTCTTTCACGAGGCACAACATCGCAAAATCTTGAGCCCAGGCGCAACCTTGAGTCTCAAAAGACTGCATGCAAATTAGCCTGGCGAAGGACCCAACCATATGCAGTTGAGAAAACCACAATTGTGGGTAGCGTCTCCGGTGGAGCTCCCTATGGGCCACGAAACGCTTTGCTGGGCGGGGGAGATGCATGCGAACTTTGCCACTGGAGCTTTCGGGAGAGCTCCCTATGGGGCCACGAAACACTGAGCTGGGTAAGGGCGACGCATGTGGACACCGCCACTGGGGCCTTCGGTGGAGCTCACTGTGGGGCCACGAAACGCCGTGCTTGGCACAGGAGACGCATGTGGACACCGCCACTGGGGCTCTCGGTGGCGCTCCCTATGTGGCCACGAAGCGTGTAAAGGGTGGGCCGAAACGGGTGCAGTGGGCGCATGCGAACGCAGCCACTGAAGCCTTCGGTGGAGCTCCTTACGGGGCCACGAAACGTGTGAGGAGTGTGCCGAAATGAACGCGGTGGGCGCATGCGACCGCAACCATTGAGGTCTTTCGGTGAAGCTCCCGATGGGGCCACGAAACGTGTGACGGGTGGGCCGACATGGGTGCGATGGGCGCATGCGAACGCAGCCACTACGGCTTTCCTGTGGGGCCACGCAACGTGTTAAGGGTGCTGCAAAATGCGTGCTGTAGGCGCACACGAACGCAGCCACTGGAGCCTTCGATGGAGCTGAAACGTGAGGGGTGTGCCGACCTGGGCGCGGTGGGCGCATGCGAACGCAGCCAATGAAGCCTCCGGCGGAGCTCCCTATGGGGCCACGAAACGTGTGCGAGCTGTGCCGACATGGGTGCGGTGGGCGCATGCGAACGCAACCACAAGGGCCTTCGGTGGAGCTCCCTGTGGGGCCACGAAACGTGTGCAGGCTGTGCCGAACTGCGTGCGATAGGCGCATGCGAACGCAGCCACTAGGGCCTTCGGTGGAGCTCCCTATGGGGCCACGAAACGTGTGAGGGGTGGGCCGACATGGGTGCGGTGGGCGCATGCGAACGCAGCCACTGGGGCCTTCGGTGGGGCCCCCTATGGGGCCACGAAACGTGTGAGGGGTGTGCCGACCTGGGCGCGGTGGGCGCATGCGAACGCAGCCACTGAAGCCTTCGGTGGAGCTCCCTATGGGGCCACGAAACGTGTGAGGGGTGTCGACATGGGCGTGGTGGGCGCATGCGAACGCAGCCACTAAGGCCTTCGGTGGAGCTCCCTATGGGGCCACGAAACGTGTAGGGCCTTCGGTGGAGCTCTATATAGGGCCACGAAGCGTGTAAGGGGTACGATGAGGGTGAGGATGACGACGATGATGTTGATGATGACGATGATCGCGATGATGGTGACGATGGTGATGTTGATGATGACGATGAACATGATGACGATGATGATGGTGATAAGAGGAGGAGGGAAGGGGCAACGGGAGGAGGAACACGGGACGCTGACTCTTCAAAACGAGGACCCAACACCACAGGATGGTTGGGGAAACATGTTTGTAAAATTTGCGAGCGGTTCCCCCCACCTCACAAGCATCCGTCCGCGCCTCCCAGACTTGCAACACGTCCCCTCCACTTCCCTTTATCCGATTATTCGAGCTGCCCGACACCCTTCACCAAATCCCACCAGCCCTCGGGGCGTAGGTGGTTTAGGGCCGCTCCTCTTCCAACCCCCTCCTTCCCCCTCGGGGAAGGGTTTACCCCTCCCCCGCCCCCCTCCCCTGGACCTGGACGGGGGGGGTCGCTGGCAGTTGGAACGCTCAAGATGGCCCGAGACGGCTCCAAGAGCGCCTCGGAGAGCCCAAGATGACCTCCAAGATGTCTCAAGATAGTGTCAGATGCCCCAAGATGGCTCCGAAGATGCCCCAAGAAACCCCAAGACCGCTCCGAAACGGCTCCAAGAGGCTTCCGAGACCGTCAAGGAGCCCCCTAGAAGCCAACATTCGTCAAAGACCTAAGGAAAATCAATGATTTGTGCATCGTCGTCCGTTCGCTTTCGATTGCCTTCTGAGGCCTCAAGATGGCTCAAAGATGGCCCAGAGCGCAAGAGACCATTGTTGGTGCCCCCGAGGGGCAACCCACATTGGAGAACCCCTCTTGTGTGATCGACGTCCTCGAAGGTAGCTCCAAGAGCGCCCCCAAGGCTCCCAAGAGCGCCCGAAGAGGGCCCCAAGAGGCGCCCAGACGGCCCCAAGCGGCGCCCAAGAGGCCTCCAAGAGGCCCCCAAGAGGCCCCCAAGAGGCTTCAAGAGGACCCCCGAAGCACCCAAGATGCCCTCCCAGACGCTCCAAGAGGCCTCAACAAATTTCCTGGCGAAAGGCCCAACCATATGTAGTTGTGAGTAACGCGTTGTGGGTGCCGCTTCCAGTGGGCCACGCAGGGCGTGATGGGGCGTGCCATAATGGGTAAGGGAAACGCATGCGGGCACCCCCACTGGGGGGCCTTCGGTGGAGCTCTCTATGGGGCCACGCCGCGCTGTAGTGGGTTGTGGAGACGCATGTGGGCGGTTTCAGTGGGACCTTCGCTGGAGCCCCCTATGGGGCCACGA
>CAUYUJ010000825.1:275349-287849 GCA_963575745.1 Prorocentrum cordatum
TCGCTATGGTCACCGACATGACCTGTACAATTAGCATAATCGTCATGATCAGCAGCATCCTCACCAGCAATGTCATACTCGTGTTCATCAGCATCAGCATCACCATCATCATCATGATCATCATTATAAGCAGCAGCATAATCAGCATCATTAGTATCATCATCAGCATCAGCATCAGCATCAGCATCATCATCATCATCATCATTTACAGCCGCAGCATCATCATCTCCATCAAAACCATCATCAGCAGCATCATCATCACCATCATCATCCCCGTCTTCGTCATCATCATCATCATCATCATCATCATCATCATCATCATCATCATCATCATCATCATTGTCATCATCATCAACATCCTCATCCTCATCCTCACCATCCTCATCATCAGCATCACCATCATCAGTATCATTACCCATCATCACGACCGTATCATCACCATCGTCCTCACCACCACCATCATCATCCCTTCTCCCCATCATCCTCCGACATCCCTCCCTGTCATCCTTCCAATCCCCCGCCTCCTCCCCCTCCAGATACCTATATCCCTCCTCCCCTCCAATCCCATCCTCCTCCTCCCCCTCCCCCTCCCCCTCCCCCTCCTCCTCCCTTCTCCTCCTCCTCATCATCATCATCCTCCTCATCCTCCTCATCAGCATCATGGTCAGTATCATGATCAGCATCATGATCATCATCATCATCAGCAGCAGCATCATCATCATCACCATGATCGTAATCATCATCATCATCATCATCATCATCATCATCATCATCATCATCATCATCATCGTCATCGTCATCATGCACGCTGGGCGAGCCTCGTACTCGGACTCGGCGTATGTGTACAGGTTGAGCACGAGGTCCCCGAACGCCAGAGAGTCGCTGCCGCCTGCGCGCCCAGGGAGGACGAGGTGCACGAGGAGGACAACGACGACGCCGACGAGTGAGAGGAGGCGGAGCAGGGAGTAGGGGGAGGAGGCGGGGAGGAGGGAGCAGGGGGGGGAGCGGGAAGAGAAGCAGCGGCAAGAAAGAGGAGGATGGAGGAGGAGGAGGAGGAAGAGGAGGAGGAGGAGGAGGAACTGTCTCCTCCCTCCTTCCCTCCGTGGAAGGGAGGAGCGAGGAGGACAAGAAGAGAGGAGGACGAGGAAAAGCAGGAGGCTGGAGAGGTGAAGAACGAGAGGAGAAAGAGGGGGTGGAGACAAGCTGGGTGCGCTCGCGCCATGTCTGACAACCCATCCCTCCCTCCCATTCCTTCCCATTGCGCTGATTCCCTATCCGCGGACGCTGGGACCTGGGGGACTTAATGTGGGCCCTGTGAGACATGCGACAGCTCTGGGACCTGCGGCACCTGCGGGACCTGTCGGGCCTGTTGGACATGTTGGGCCTGCTGGGCATGCGAGACCTGCAGAACGTGTGGGGCTTGTGGGACCTGTGGAACCTGTCAGACCGGTGGGACCTGTGGGGAGACCTGCGACACTTGTGGGTCCTACGGGACCTGTGGGACTTGCGGTGCCTGCGGGACCTGCGAGACCTGCGGGATCCAGAAAGGTGGCCCACGCTGGAGCGGGAGCGCCATTCTGAACAACGGGAGCACAGCGCCGATCCGAAAATGAGGCCCGCGCTCCGGCGAGGGCACCAGATGTGAAAGACTCTAAACATTCGGTTGGTAAAGAGAAGGCCAGTTCGCGAAAGTCCTGTACGAAAACACAACGCGGAGCGATCGAATTCAGAAAATACTGATAAAAAGCTCGCTCGCACAAAACATGTGATAAAAAACAAGTACGAGGAGGGAGGCGGCCGCTCTCCGAGCTTACTCGGAGGAAAGAGAGAGAGAGAGAGAGATAAATCAATAAAGAAATAAAGACATGAAGAAAGAAAACAAACAAAAAGTAGTATGCAGATGGTGTAACTGTCGAGGGGGGTCCCATGCCGCTGCCTCCCCGTTCGACTGTGGGAACGATCAGACCGAGTCCGCCGAAACATCCAGGGCACGTTCTCTTGCTTGTTAAAGGACTAGGGTGCACCCATTTTCCTCTGGGAGTTCCAGAGGGGCCTCAAAGGAATATCCTCCTCTGCAGTATCCACTCTCGTCAGCGAGCGCAGAATGAGCCTCCGCACCCGATCGGATGGGCAGGCAGCGAAACATCCAGGGCACATGACCAGAATGCTAAGATAGTCTCCGGCGGGAGCTCGGTTTTGAGAAGGACCCGCCGTCGACCCCTAAGCTGCAAGATGCCGCGCGCGGGTCTGATCTTCAAAGAGAGCCACCCCCCGCATGTGCAGCAGAAGATTCCCCAGAACAGTGCTTGCGCTTAGGGGTTCTTACTTGTCTTTCGAAGGAATCCCACCAGCCCTCTGGACGCAGGTGGTCTAACGATGTCCTTCTTTCCTCTTCCAGAAACCCCTTCTTCTCCTTCGGGGAGGGGTTCATCACTGTTCCCTATTAATCTACACCCCCTCCCCCAGGCGACGGGCATCCAACCAGGAACCATGAGGACACCATGACGACCCGCCCCCCACCATCCCTGTCAAACAAAACGCACTCTGCATCCACATGTGGAGCATGCGCGGCCAACCCAATGCGCCCCCCCCCACCATCCCTGTCAAAAAAATCGAACTACACTTTGGGGCAAAGCCTTAAGTCAGATTCGTGAGGCCCGAGGGAACTTCTTATTGTTTTTGACAGGGACGGCGGGGGTGTCAGCATATTCCCTGCTGCGCGCAGGGCTACCATCCCTGACAAAAAACAATACAACAAGCACCTCGCGGCTAAATCTGGATCATGCGCGGCCATCCCGCGATCACTGTCAAATGGTTTTTACAGGGAGAGCGGGGGTGGTGGCGAGTGGCCTGCTGTTCGCAGGCCCACCTGACACAATGATGGGCATTGGTTTTCGACAAGGATAGTGGAGGCCGACATGTTTCCCGATGTGTGCTGTCAAGTGCGCAGGCGCACCTGATGCACAGTGCACGTGCCCCAAACGTGGCGCACCTGGCGCGGCTGGAGTGTGCGGCACACATGGCGCACTCGGAGCACGTGGCGCATCTGGCGCACCAAGCGTGCCTGGCACGCTCGGGCCCCAGGGGTGCCTGGCGCGCGTGGCGCCCATGGCACGCGTGGCGCACCTCGCCCAAGCGTCGCGCACCTGGGGTCGGCTTTAGTTCCCAGTAGCTGTCCATCCAAAGACGACCGCTGAACATGATCACGCTCGGGTGTTACTTATGTGTTGGGATGTCGAGTGGCAGTCAGCTAGACGGCTTGCGGGCGGGTGGGTAGCTTGACCCCTCCCCCTACCCCCTCTCATGGACTTGGACGGGGGGGGTTCGCGAGGTGCCAGAGGGTCATTGTTTGCCCAAGATGGCCCCAAGAGGGCCTCAGAGAGCCCAAGATAGCCTCCAAGATCGCTCAAGATAGCCCAACATGGCTCAAGATAGTTAACAACATGCCTCCAAGAGGCCCTTAGAGGGCCACAAGACGGTTCCAGGAGCTTCTGGCGACCCCTGAGGACCTCCCCGAGAAGCCAAAATCCTCCAAAAACCTAAAAAGAACATCTCTGTTGTAAGCCTTCTAGCATTTTCGCTTCCGATGCGCGTTTGGGGACTCAAGATGGCCCTAAAATGGCCCAAGAGAGCTCCAAGAAGGGCCCCAAAGGCCCCCAAGACTGCCCCAAGAGCGCCCAAGATCGCTCCAACAGGGCCCCAAGAGCGCCCCAAGAGGCCATTTCGATGGCCCCGGAGGGGGGGGGGGGGGGGGGGGGGGGGGGAATCTAGGACCCCCCCTCCTTTGATCGAATGTCTCCAAGATGGCCCCAGGAGGCGCTCTGTAGCTCCCAAGAGGGCCCCAAGAGAGCCCCAAGAGAGCCCCAAGAGGATCCCGTGAGAGCCCCAAGGCGCCCCAAAAGAGCCCCAAGATGACCCCAAGACCCCGCAAAGGGCCCCAAGAGGGCCCCAAGATGCCCCCCAAAAAGCTCTGGGCCCTGGGGATGGCCCGAAGAGGCCCTCCAAGGCCACCCCTTTGCTCCCCGAGAACTCTCTGATGTTGCCCGCCTCGTTTCACTACACGTGTGTGTCTCTCTTCGTCTCTTCTCCCGCCAGCTCATGGGCAGGGCTCCTGGATGGACGGGTGGGCATTCGCCAAGCGTAGACACCTGGGCATGTGCTCCGAGGCCCGCGCCGCGCTCGGGCCCGCGCCGCGCGCTGCCGCCTGCGTGTGGGGGGGGCGCCGAGGATTCGCCGCGCGTGTGCCGCCCGTGGCCGCCACGCCACGCCGCCTGGCTGAGCCTCGGGGCTTCGCCGCCTTCCGGCTCCTCGCCGCCCGCTGCCGCCGGCGTGGGCCCGTCGCGGATCCGCTGCCTCCCCGCCGGCTGCCGCCCGCTGCTGCCCGTCACCAGCCCGTTGCCGCCCGATGTGCCGCCTCGTCGCCAGCCCGGGGCGGCGGCGGCGAGGGTGCGGCACGCTCCGGCCGGTTGCCGCCCGATGTGCCGCCTCGTCGCCGCCCCGTCGCCGCGTCGTGCGCTCCCGCGTCCGATGGGGAGGCGCGGGGCGTCGAGAGCACTCCAGGTTTCGTGATAAAAGGAAGGGGGTCTCGACCCTCGCAGGCGAGAAGTCTTAGACCCCCCCCCCCCCCTGGGAGAACCCTCCAAAACATCGTCCCCAGACCCCCCCAGGCCCTCCAAGATAGCTTGGAAAAGACCCCCCCCGAAATGAGACCCCCCTCCCTTTATTACGAAATCTGGAGTAACGAAAAGCTGGGTCCCATGGATGGGGACCAGCTTTCTGTCGGCGTCGCTGTGGACGCGAGGCGCTGCCCCGCAGCTGCCACCCCACAGCTTGCAGCACAGACTTCCCACCCACATGCCTCACACCACGCAGCTTTCACCACACAGTGTCCATCGCATAGCCTCCACCCCACATGGCTTCCACCGAATAGCTTCCACCACTACAGTGCGAAAGCTCACCGAGCGGGGCGCACACTGGCAAGCTTTGTGTTTCGTATTTCCAATATGCTGCGCCAGTCTTGGCTGCATCCCACCTCGCGCTAGGAATCTGCCAGAAGGAACTACGCTCGCGCAAAGGCCTTCATTGAGAACACGCCCAGCAAGGAATAGAGATTAGTCACGAAATTAAAGAAGTGCCAAGGATGGATTATGAAGCCACGAGTACGATTCATGAAATCTCAGCAGCAGATGATAGGTTTATGTGCCTGAAACACCAGCGTGTCCCTACCGAGATCATGACTGTAAAGAGAAGCCACCCTCAATCCATGCAACTGTGGGAAGCGATCGAACGACTGCGCGCGCCGCTAAGGAGGAGCCGCTCTCCGTTCGCGTAAATGTTGGAGATGGTTACGACGAATACGCGCGCGGCTAAAGCGAGAGCCACCTTGTGATAATCCCAGCCTTTTAGGGCGCGAGCGTTTTTGGGCGCTTCCTAATCCATCCCACTTATTCCCCTTTGGGGAAGGGTCCATCACTGTTTCCTAATGACGAACACCCCCTCCCCCAGGCGGCCGGCAAGCAACCAGGTACAATGCCAACCCACCACACTATCCCTGACAAAAACCAATCTGCCACCGTGCATCCGGGCACGGAGTGAGCGTCCTCAGATCCATTGCCTAACCCCCTGAGCGTCAGTCCTCGATCCTAAAGGGTTCTTATGTAACCCAAACCCCAAATTCTCATATTTACCTGGGCTTGTCGCGTGCTCCAAAGATGGCCTCAACACGGTCGTGAGGGCATCGAGAGGCCCCCAAGGAAGCCCAAGAGGGCCCCGAGTCGCAGAGAGATCGCCCCAAGACGCCTAAGATGACTCAAGACGGCCCAGGAGGCCTCCAAGATGCCCCCCAGAGGCCTCCAAGAGGCCTCCCAACAGGGCCCCCAGAGGTACAAATTCCGTGGCTTCCCTCATGTATTTGAAGGATTTGAGCGTTCTCCCCTTCTCGGCTTCCCGACGCTCCAAGACGGCTTGAGAGGCCCCCAAGATTGCCCCAAGAGGGACCCAGAGGCATCCAAGAAGGTCCCAAAACGGCCCCAGAGGGCCCCAAGACAGCCCAAGAGGCCCCCATGACTGCCCAAGAGGCTCCCAAGACGGCTCCACGAGGAGGCCCAGACGGGGACCAGAACGGATATTTCGAGCCATCGGCCCCGAGAAGCCTGCAGGAGGCTCCAAGAGGCCCCAAACAGGCCCTTGACCCTAAGAGGCCCCTAGGAAGCCCCAAGAAGCCTCCAAGAGGCCCCCAAGAGGCGCCAAAGATGCCTCAAGACTGTCACCAAGAGGCTTCTGAAAGCACGCGTAAGAGCCCCTAAGAAGCAGTCAGGAGGACTCTGACCCACAACCCAGGCACGGTGGCGGGATAGGCCGAATGCCATGAGATCCGCTGCCCCCTTCTGCTTTGGCAAAGGGGTGCCCGGCGTGCCAAATCCTATCGGTTTTGGTTTTGGCTCTTTTTCCAAAACTCTCCCAGTGGGTTTCGGCCCGTCCCGCCGGGGTCCCGGGATTTTTTCCACGGACCTCACTTCCCCAATTTTCTGCCCCAGACGGCTCCAAGATGGCCTCCAAGATGGCCAAGATGGCCTCCAAGATGGTCCAAGATGGCCTCCAAGTCCGCCCAAGATGGCCCAAGGCGGCCTCCAAGACGGCCCAAGAGAGTCCAAGACGGCCCACGACGGGCCAAGAGGCTCCCCAGAGGCCTCCCAGACGGCCCAAGAGGCCTCCAAGATGTCCTCCAGGAGGGCCCGAAGAGGCCAAAATCATTGATTTTCCTTAGGTTTTTGAAGGATTTTGGGATTTTTGTTCTTCTCGGCATTCCGACGGCTCAAGACGGCCCAAGAGGCCCCCAAGATCGCCCAAGAGGCCCCCAAGAGGGCCCCATGACGGCCCAAGTGGCCTCGAAGATGGCCCCAAGAGGGCCCCAAGACGGCCCAAGAGGCCTCCAACACGCCCAAGATGGCCTCCAAGACGCCCAAGATGGCCTCCAAGACGGCCCCGAAGCGCCCCAAGAGGGTTCCCCGTTGGCCCAGAAAGGCCCCCAAGACGGCTCCCGACGGCGTCAGACGTGCCAGGAACCCACCAAGATGGCCGAAGTTGGCTCGAAGCTGGCCCAAAAGGGCCCCAGAGGCCCCCAAGAGGGCCTCCAGGAAGGCCAGAAGAGGCCAAAAACATTGATTTCCCTGAGGTTTCTGACGGATTTTGGCCATTTGCTTCTTTTCGGCCTTCCGACGGCCCGAGACGGCCCAAGAGTCCCCAAAGATCGCCGAAAGATCACCCAAGAGGCCTCCAAGACGGCCAAGATGACCTTCAAGACGCCCACGTGTTCCCCGAAGGCTTTCCAAACCGATTCGGGGAACACTCCAAGATGGCCTCCACGATGGCCAAGATGGCCCAAGATTGGTCCAAGACGGCCTCCAAGACGGCCCAAGAGAGTCCAAGACGGCCCACGACGGGCCAAGAGGCCCCCAGAGGCCTCCCAGACGGCCCAAGAGGCCTCCAAGAGGTCCTCCAGGAGGGCCCGAAGAGGCCAAAATCATTGATTTTCCTTAGGTTTTGAAGGATTTTGGAATTTGCTTCTTTTCGGCATTCCGACGGCTCCGACGGCCCAAGAGCCCCCAAGATCGCCCAAGAGGCCCCAAGATGGCCCCAGACGGCCCAAGTGGCCTCCAAGATGGCCCCAAGAGGGCCCCAAGACGGCCCAAGAGGCCTCCAACACGCCCAAGATGGCCTCCAAGACGCCCAAGATGGCCTCCAAGACGGCCCCGAAGCATTCCAAGAGGGCCCCAAGTCGGCCCATAGAGGCCCCCAAACGGCTTCCGACGGCGTCAGACGTGCCAGGAACCCACCAAGATGGCCGAAATTGGCTCGAAGCTGGCCCAAAAGGGCCCCAGAGGCCCCCAAGAGGGCCTCCAGGAAGGCCAGAAGAGGCCAAAAACATTGATTTCCCTGAGGTTTCTGACGGATTTTGGCCATTTGCTTCTTTTCGGCCTTCCGACGGTCCGAGACGGCCCCAAGAGTCCCCAAAGATCGCCGAAAGCTTGCCGAAGAGGCCTCCAAGACGGCTAAGATGACCTTCAAGATGCCCACGTGTTCCCCGAAGGCTTTCCAAACCGATTCGGGGAACACATGGTCCGATGGCTTGGCAGGTCTGGCCTCAACGTTCGGCCACATAGGCGCTTCCACAAAGGCAGGGGGCGGCTGTGTTTCGCCGTAGGCGTCTTCGATCCGCCGCCCCCTGTTGGCTTGCCACAGGGGCGCCCGGCGTGCTAAATCCTACCGCTCTTGGTTTCGTTTTTTTCTGAAAAAAACTCCCCTTGGGGTTTCGGCCCGTCCCGCCGGCCACCCGGAAGGCCCAGAGCTCTCCAAAACAAATCTCCCATGTCGGCTCAAGATGGCCTCCTTGGCGGCCAAGATGGCCTCAGATGGCCTCCAAGATGCTTCCAAGACGGCCGCGATGGCCTCCAAGACGGTTAAGATGGCCCCAAGATGCCTCCAAGACGGCCCAGAATGCACCAAACACGGACCAATATAGCCTCCAGATGGCCCAAGACGGCTCCAAAGTCCCGACAAGGCCTCCAAGACGGCGCAAGAGGCCTCCAAGACGGTTCGAAGAGGTCAAATTTATGGATTTTGACATTTGCGGCCCGTGAGCCTTCCAACGGCCAAAAGCGGCCCAAGAGACCCCCAAGGTCACCCCAAGACCGCCCAAGAGGCCTCCAAGAGGGCCCCATGACGGCCCAAGAGGCCCCCAAAACGGCCCCAAACGCCCCCGAGACGCTCAAGATGGTGTCCAAGACGGCACCGAAGCGCCCCAAGAGAATCCCAAGAGGGCCCAGAGAGGCCCCCGAGACGGCTTCCGACGGCGTCAGGAGGACCAGGCAGGCCCTAAAAAGGCCAAGGAGGCCCCCAAGAAGCCCCCAAAGGTACCCAAGAGAAGCCCAGTGAGGCTTCCAAGACGCCTCCACAAGGCCCCAGGAAGGTCTGCAAAAGGCCTCCCAAGAGGTCTTCCAAGAGGCCTCCAAAGAGGTTTCGAAGAGAGTTCCTCCTCCTCCTCCTCCTCCTCCTCCTCCTCCTCCTCCTCCTCCTCCTCCTCCTCCTCATCCTCCTCTCCTCCTCTCCTCCGCCCTCCTCCTCCTCTCCTCATCCTCCGCCTCCTCCTCATCCTTCTCATCCTCCTCCTCCTCATCCTCTTCCTTCTCCTCCTCTCCGCCTCCTCCTTCTTCTCCTCATCATCAGAATCATCATCATCCTCTTCCTCCTCCGCCTCCTCCTCCTCTCCTCTTCTCCCCCTCCCCCATCATCATCTCATCATCATCATCATCATCATCATCATCATCATCATCATCATCATCATCCTCATCATCATCACCATCATCATCATCATCCTCATCATCATCTCCAGCCTCGTCCCCATCCTTACGCTCATCCTCATTATCATCATCCTCCGAATCATCATCATCATCATCATCATCATCATCATCATCATCATCATCATCATCATCATCATCATCATCAACATCAACATCAACATCAACATCAACATCAATATCATCATCATCATCATCATCATCATCATCATCATCATCATCATCATCATCATCATCCCTCTCCGGGTCCTCCTCCTCCTACTCTTGGCCCCCCGCGCGTTCCCCGAAGTTTTCCTAACCAACTCGGGGAACAACTGGCCCGATAGCTTGGCCGCTGTCGGCCACATAAGCGCTTCCAAACAGGGCAAGGGTCGTCCCAATCTGTGCGTGGCGCGACGCCAGCGGCTGCCACGCCCCCTGGCTGGGGCCAAGTTCGCCCGAGCCGCAAGCGGCGGCCAGGTCAGTCCCCGATGATCACCTGAGCCCCGATGCCCCCGAGTTTCTTGGCCAAGCTCCGCTCGGCGCAGCTCCGCCCGGCGCGGCGCTCTGCGAAGTCCCGCTCGGCGAATGTGTGCAAATTCTGCGCGTGCCTCTGCTGGGTGGACATGGCCGTGCTGGCTGGCGCGCATGGACCTTTCAGCCGGGCATGTCCATTTTGGCTGGACAGGGCAGGGCCATGCTGGCCTCTCCAGGGCATGGCGGACGTGGCCCTGCCGCGAAAAAAATAGTTGCTGGGCATGGCCCTGTTACGTACCCATATCTGAGAAGTCCCTCGTGGGATTGTTCCTCGTTCCGCGCGCGTACGCATGCTCATTGACTCCTCTCATCGGTGCCCTTCGTCTCCTTCATGTTTTCGCAGCTGTTGCGCTTCGCGTGACATGTGCCCTTGCTGTATCTCGCAAAAGCATCCTTCGGTAAATCGTCCTGATCCTACGAATCGTCTCGTTTATGATGTCATTATGTTCTCGCTGCCCCTGCAATTGGCATGCAAGCGGCCGTCCTGCTACCTATCGAAGGCACCTGTTGGTAGGTCGGCCTTGCACCCCTTTCACTTCTGCGCCTCCTTCTGCCTGTCCTCGGCCGCCGTCGCACAGCTCTTGCATTTCGCGTGCAAGTATTTATCCCCACACTTGTCGAAGGCATGTGTTGGCAGTGCCTTTTTTCCGCAGGCTGCGCATTTCCGCGTATCTCATTTCACTCCAAGTTCGAACTGATGGCACTTTTTATTCAGGTCGCCGGTTTCCGTCAGCTCAAACTCCCTCTTCGGCAACATTATATTGCAGGTGCCCTCGCACTTCTGACACTCCTTCAACTCCTTCGGCTTGCATGCGCCACAAATGTACCCCTCGCCAGAATATCTGGCCTTCGGGTTCAATCTTTTCGCTCCACACAACGGGCATGGTCGATACTTGCGGTCGTCGCACAGGTACTCCCCTTTGGCTAGACCGGTGGCTTTCACGGCGTCCACGGGCCTGTTCGCGATTCCCTTGTCCTTCAAGCACCGCGCGCAGGGCGGGTAGGCATACTCGTAGCACGTCTTACAGGGAGTCTGCCGTCGGTTCGCAAGCACGTCTTTGACCTCCGACACCTGACACTCCCACAAACACTTAGCCTTTTCCGCACGTCCATGATCTCGTCGGCACCCTCGCGTTCCATGGCCACGCACCTCGCGCACTTCGCCTCGCCGCACGCGCCGTGGCATTGCGTCATTGGCCTTGCCATCGTCGTTGCAATCGTCGTCGCCAGCATCGCTACCATCATTATCGCGTCTGCCGTTGTCGACGTTGCCACGATACCGCGCCCGCCCAAATCGCCGACTCGCACTGAAGTGTCCGCTGGGAAGCGCCCAGCGGTCAGCGCCACCGCGGCCGCGTCGGTAGCGCCAAACTGTCTGGCGTTGCGCGCGCGAGCATGCGCCGGATAGCGCGACCGCAGAGATGCTCCAGCCAACTCCAAGCACTGATGGCAATCGCCGCCGCATGGGTTTTGCAAACCAAGTTGCGGGTGAGTGGGTGGGCGGTTGGGTGCGATGATTGCGCGAGCAATGGAGTGGACAACTCACTGCGAACAGAAGTTAATTTCACCACACCACACCGACTGCACCGCACCACATCCACCACAAGGCCGCTGGGCACGGAATGGGCGTGTCTCCATGTCCTGTGTCCAATCGTCAAAGCCTCAATCTGAAGGAGCCCTGGGTCACACAAATAAATACACACAAATCACAGGATCCCCCATCTTTTCCCATATGTTCTAGGCTCTTGTCTTCCCCCCCACCTCCCATGTTTTCCCCTGTTTTCGGGGAGTCGACGATTCATTGTGTCTGTGTGCTTTTTTCTCCCTCCTGGCAGTCCTCACTCCAGAGGGGGCTGATGGCCCCGAACCCCACATGCTCACATCTGCCCGGGACTCCCCGCGTGCCGCCAGGGGCTCCCCGCAGCTTGTCGCGGGACTGCTTCGGGCCCCAGGAGGGCCCCAAGACGGGCCGAGAGGGCCCCCACGAGGCCCCCAAGACTTGGCGGCGCGCACAAGGGGGTGGGGGGAGGGGGGAAGGCTTCTTAAAAGGAGGCTGCTTCTTAGAAGGCGCCGGCATTACATCTACGAAGAAGGCCCGCGCCTTCTAAGAAGCAGGGGTGCTTCTGAGAAGCCCTCCCCCCTCCCCCCACCCCCGTGGGCGCGCCGCCAAAAGACTGTCCAAGAGGGCCCCGAGTCGCCGGAACATCGCTCCAAGGCGCCCAATGTGGCCTCAAGATGGCCCAAGAAGCCTGGAAGACGCCCCAAGAGGCATCAAGGAGGCCTCCCTAAGAGAGCCCCAAGTGAAGGATTTTGGCGTTCTCGCCTTTTCTGTTTTCCGACGCTCCAAGACAGCCCACGAGGCCCCCAAGACCATCCCAAGACGACCCAAGACGCCTCCATAAGGGAGGGCCCCGAGACGGCCTGAGAGCGCCCCAAGATGTCCCAAGAGGCGCCCAAGACGGCAAAGGAGGGCCCCAAGACGGCCTCAGAAGGGGCCCAAGACAAGGAACACGAACCGAAACTCTGAGCCTTCCGCCCAAAGAGGTCCCCAGGAGGCCTCAAGAGGCGCCCAAGAGGCCCCCAAGAGGCCCCAAGAAGCCCCCAAGAGGCCCCCAAGAGGCCCCAAGA
>CAUYUJ010000825.1:297849-302849 GCA_963575745.1 Prorocentrum cordatum
CGAGGGCAGAGCTCGTGCAAGGGTGGCCGAGCTGGGCAGACAGCTGGACGTGTCCACGAAGTGCGAGGGCGAGGCCTGGGCTATATGGCGCGCTTCGCCTGCGGCGGATCGTGACCTGCTCCAGGCAGACACCAACCAGCGGACGCCTGCAGCTGCACGGAAGCGATGAAGCTGCAGATCACGAAGCAGACGAAGCTGGCCGAGGACAAGAAGTTGGAACATGAGAAAGTACGTACAGAAGTTGAGGAGGCTGAGAAAGCCTTGGCGGACAAGAAGGTCAGGTTGGTCGAGATGGGGTCCCAGGCGCTGGAGGTTGCCAAAGCCAGCGTCACGCCTCCTGGCGATAGCGCCCAGGACCCAGCAGGTATCGGCCAGGACAAGATCACCGCAAGTGGGTTGGATGCCCCAGAGCTCGGAGAAGTTCTGCGACGCCTGGGTGCGGGGGATAAGGCTGAATCTCTTGCCGATGGCGTTGCCGCAGCTCTCCCGCATATTATGGCGAATGCGCAGCTCACTGTGTTGGGTCGGTCGACTGAGCCTGCGCTGCCACAGCAGGAGCCCATTGACGCCGGAGCCGAGGAGCTCAGGCGGCAGGAGCTTCAGGACCGCAAGACGCAAAGAGTTGCAAGGGGTCGCGATGGAGCCCGTCAAGGAAATGCTGGAAGCTGTTGGGGCCCCTGTTCCAGAGGAAAGAGCCTGCAGCGCGACAAGCAGTCACGAAGCTCCTCGACTTCAGGCAACGCACGCGGTTCGGGGCGTTCCGGATGTACTAAATGGGTTGCGATATCACTGCTCTGCGTGAGATTGTCGCCGGACACGATGCCTGCAATGGAGTCTGTTATGAGGTCGACTACGGCCTCCAAGTTTCCCCCTGGCCCAAAAACGATGGCCCGCGGCAACCATGAACCCCATTGCCTCGCAGGGCCCAAGCAGACACTAGGTTTGCCAGGGGTTATTTGCCAGGGGCTTCAGCTGGAGGAGCTAGGGTAATGGATGATGTCTCTGCACCGACTGAAGAGGACGATGACTGCGTTGGCCATGAGAGCGAGACTTCTTCACGGAGTCCCGCTGACCTTTCAGGAGGCAGTGCTGTTCCACAGAATGACAATGACGATGTTGCTCGGCGCGTGACAGAACACATTGCGACGTTGAGCGCTGGCGCGGCGGGAACGCTATTGCAGCATCTTGAATATGCGCGCGATGCTGCGATTCTCGTCCAGAAGCACAAGTGCGATGAAGATATGCTGCCAAAGTTCCACAAGCAACTTCGAGATGCAGGTTACCATGGCGCATTCTCGGCAGCGAACAAGGACGGCAGCTGATGGACTTAGTGCGGGAATGGCGGCAATTGTTCCCACGTGCGTTATGATCACGGCTCCGCCGCTATTCCCAGATCCCACATTGTGGCCATATCGCATCGTGGCTGTCAAAGCATGTTGGGGACGCAAGGGAGGACTGGTGGTGGTTTCTCTGTATTTGCAGGACCATGCTGGGCTTGACTGTGTCAATATGTGGCAGCTCTATGCGCTCGCGACGCATCCGGGCCGATTGAATGCTGAGTGCAGGCCATGGGTTGTCGGAAGAGGCTGGAATGTTGAATCGCATATGCTTAAAGGGCAGGCATGGTTGGAGCAGATTAGAGCAATGTTCACGGCGCCTGTTGGAGCGACACGTCGTGTTTGTCTTGGGGCTGAAGGACGCACACATGAATACGTCTCATTAGCGGAGTCTCTGGCATCTCGAGTTGGACCTCTTCAATGCCATCGCATTCTCCCGCGTCGCTACCCTTCTCGGGAATCGATACTCCACTATTGCTTCGCCTGCCCGTCGAGCCCAAGCAACTGCCGCGCGGGCCCAACGCAGGCTGCTCCCGGCACCCCACGGACTGGGTTCTTGTCCAGCAGGCCATCGAAGGGGCCCATGACCAGGCAGCGCTGCAGCACGCTTCGGACATGACGCTCATGGATGTTGAACGCGAGCTGCGCGATCGATATGACAAGGTCGGCTCAGGCAGTGATGCTTTCTTGGGCAGAGGAGGCCCAGTCAGAACGAAGTATACTCAACCTAAGTGGCAGCCGAAACTGGTTAGGCAACAGCATGGACAGAAGCTGCGCGCTTGGCTGCAGGCTGCTAGGCGGGCGAAACATTCGATCAAGGTTCGAGCCTTTTTGGCGCAGGATGGTGCAAGAGTTCTTGGCTACTGGTAGTGGGCATTATCATTGTCGCATGTTCGTGCCAGACTACTGCAGTCCTCATGAGGGAGCGGCGGTGCATGAGCCGACAGCGATGTCCGCAGGATGGCAACGCGCACGGCGGCGTGGCAGGCAGACGAGGCACTGCGAGGAGGCGAGCACGACGACGCCAGTGCCCCATGTTCGAGCGCATGGGACAATCCAAAGGTTAGCCAGGTCACTGAATGATGCCATGCACTTACTGATGACAACTCAACATGCTCGAGAAGTGAGGTGTCACCTGGAGGACTGGGCGCCGGAGTTCTTCTCAAATGATGGTGCGATGATTGCCCGAGGGAAAAAGCCCGATGGAGGAACGAGGTTGGCAACCCCTGTTGAAAGCTTCGTGAGACTATGGTCGCGAGCCAGGCGCCCCATTTCCACGGAGTGGATGGCTTCGCACGCGAAACTCCACATACGGGGGGAGAGGAGAGGATTTTCATCCAGTCCATCGGCCTACGAGCACAACTTGCAGGCTGAGATCGCTCACAAGCTCGGCGAGACGTCGATCACGGTGTTTCTCATCACTTGGGACATGCTTTGAGACGGCATTGCGAGATGAAGTTCCCACTGGGGCTCCTCTGGTTACTCCTGGGGTCGCATACTCAACCGAGGGCCACAAGTGCGTTTGGATGTTGGAGCAGAGTATTCCAAGCATGTCCAGGGACCCTGGCAGGGTGCACGCACGCGACGACGCTCCTCGCTAGATTTACTTACAGGGTCGCCATGAGGGTCACCTAGGTCAGCCCCAAGGTGGCCCCCCGCACACTGGTCGATGACACGACGCTGCCATGGATAAGGCCCAAATATGATGATTATTAGGGGCCCAGTGCTTCGCGAAGGAAACCGCCAGGCTTGGGCTCCGCTCTCAGGCCAAAAGAGCTGGGCGGGTCTCGACGGCTGCGCCCGCTAAGTATGGGCATGGACGTTTTGCCAAGAGTATCCACCTGAAGGCCAAATCTCGGGCTGAGAATCTCGGGCGCGAGCTCAGTGGGCCCCGACGAACTCGCAAGCAGGCGAAGGCAAGGTTGAAGCAGCTACAAGACCGTTTCCCGAGACTTAAGATGCTGCGACGAGGCGCAACAGACTGGCTACTTTTTGTGGAGGACAAGTCAGTCACCTGCTGCAGCGCACGGCGCGAGAGTAGCAGGAATCAACGACCAAGAGCTGAATGAGCTCCGCCAATATGCTGATACCCTTGCTGGCAGAGCTGGCACGTCTTCTTCTATTACGCGAGTGCTCGCTACACAGGCAGACGCCATGTACGACCCGACGTTCGAAGCCACGATAGCCCTGCTGAGAGCCTACTGCGGATTCGCATGGGATCAAAGGATTAGCCCTTGGAGACTTCAGCGAGCGTAGAGCCAGGTTCGAGGTGCACTCCAAGAGCGAAGTTCATGGACGGCTGCACAGGGTCCAATCGCGGTGCTGTTCGCGTCTCTTGCCAGGATAAGTTGGAGCATGGCGTCCAGCACTGCTCTTGTCAGCGACCTGGGCCATGCCATCGGCATTATGAAGCGGTTCAGGGGTCGAATCACCCCCCTGCGTTCTAAAGGGTTTTGTTTTGTGGGAGGCGGAGTGCATCGTTTGCTTGCTGTTGGTATCGGCGAGGTATACCCGCTATGATTTTCTTCGGCGCTGCCTCCCACTCCTCTCTCTCTCTCTCTTTTTGTTCTCTCTCTCTCTCTGTCCGCCGCCGTCCGCCTAAACTTCAGCCTGAGCAGACCTAAGCCTCAGCCTAGCCCCGCTTAAGCCCTAGCCGAAGTTTAGCCGAAGTCTAGCCTAAGCCTCAGATTCAGCCTCTGTCTAGAACAGGCTCTGCATCTTCAGCCTGGCCTAAGCCTGGCCTGAGCCTCAGCTTCAGCCTCGGCCTAGCCCAAGCTTTAGCCTAAGCGTTGCCCAAGCCTGGCCCAAACCCAAGCCCAAGCCTAAACTCCAGCCCCCGCCTGGCCTAAGCCCCAGCCTGAGCCAGGCAAGCCTAAGCTTCAGTCTAGCCTAAGCATAGCCTAAGCCTGACCGAAGCCTCAGCCCAAGCCTAAGCCTCAGCCTAGCCTGAGCCTCGCCCAAACCTCAGCCTGAGCTCCGGCGGAAGCCTCAGTCTAAAACAATCCCAAGCCTAGCCCAAGCCTCAGCCTAGCTTCAACCAGAGCCTCAGTCTCAGCCTAAAGCCTCAGCCTGAGTCTCGGCCTGAGCCTAACCGCAGCCAGCGCCTAACCTGAGCCTCATACCTTCAATTGCAATTACAATACTGGGGTATTGCTACTACCTCATCACTATAGCGGTTCTACGATCACTGTACTAGGGTACGAATATTCCTACAACGCAATTGCTGGTACAACAGCTCGACCATATTAGAGTGGTGCTAGGCTATTAAAGTGTTACAAGGCCGTGTTGTTCCCACAGCCACCACTACGTTGTTACCACTACTACTGTTCCAGAGCAATACTACGACTTCAGCAGAATGCGATTAATACAATACTACTACGGCACTGCGCTGCTAGGGCACAGCGACCGTGCTTGAGTACTCCAATGTTCAACCTCCATTACGACTACTGCCAGCAGTAGAGCAATACCAGTACAGTGCGAAAGTCGCACTTATGCCATATTACTGCTGCAGTGTTGCATTACGGCTATTACAGCGTCTACTACTACTGTCACAGAGTCACCACTACAGCACTACATTATGATAACGCCGCAGCAGTTATTTTGCCAAGCTGCGGCAGCGGAGCATTCCTTTTAAGTATTGCAGGCAATCATTGAGTACTACTC
>CAUYUJ010000825.1:305349-310349 GCA_963575745.1 Prorocentrum cordatum
ACCTCATCTCTCCTGCGTGTCCTGATTGTGCGGCCAGGCAATCCACAGTGAGGCATCAGATGTATCAGTGTCCAGATTTCTATGTAGCTGCAAGGTGGAGATCCTGACCTCGATTGAGATCCAGCCTTGGATGGGATACGTTCTCACCTTCTGTCAAAAGGCCAGGCTGCGGACTTTGACTATTTTGAAACGGCGGTCGGAATGCCCATCAGTCCCCATGTGCCTCCGCACGTGGAAGACAAGCTGAATGTGTTCTTATGGGGGGGAGGCGTGTCCAACCTCCTGGGAGAAGACGGTATACACGGATGGGTCCGGGATGGCCACAAGTTGGCAAGAACTTCGGCGCTGTGGGTGGTCTGAGGTACAAATTGGTGGCGACGGCATGCCTGTTAGAGCTATACATGGGCCCCTGTGGGGGCCGATTCAGACGGTGGGAGGGGCGGAGAGGTTCGCGGTATTGCAAGCATTGCGCCACTTCCCAGTTGTGTCTTTGGTCGTCACAGACCTGCTGAATTTAGCCAAGGAAGGCGCCAGTTGGTCTCACCAGCAGGCCGACGACCAGGCCAGCTACGCTGACATCTGGCGGTCTATACTGAGCTTGGTACACCTCCGAGATGATGCTCCGAAGTTCTAGTGGTGCCCGTCTCACATGACCCCAGGGCAGAACATTGAATATGCTGCCAGATGGAAGGTGCGGTGGGAATATGTACTCGGCAACATGTGGGCGAACTTCTTCGCGAGGAAAGGTGCAAGAGAGCATGCGCTACCGAATGTGCTGGTCAAGAGCTTCGAGGCCCACCTAGCACAGTCCAGGTTGCAGGCCAAGTTCGCTTTGGCGGCGGCCAGGATGGCTGCTGGGGATGGGTGCTCAGGACGACCAGAACTACTTCTGAGGGATTGTGTGAAGGCTGCGCCTGGCCTCCAGCTTGCGTCTCACAATGTCGTGCTTCGGGGGGCCCAAATGTGTTCCAGCGTAGGGGCTGTCTCGGGATGGCTCGCACGCAGGCCAATCTCGGGAAATTTCTTGGGACCCCGTGTCGGCCTACGGTCCAGGAGAGGCTGAAGGCTTCTAGCGATGCGGAGCTCCAGCGAGCTCCTGTGCTTACACCCTGCGAAATGCTTAAGGAATCATGGGTTAAGAAATTCATAGTCTCGGAACTTGAAGAAAAAACCCACCATTCCCATTAAAATCTTGGGATTTACATTGAAACGTTAAGAATAATCGAGACTCTGGCCGAAAACTTAGGTTTTCCTAAGCATCGCCTAAGGTGTAGGGCCCATGCGATGTCCGTGGCGCTCCAGCTGGCCGCTGATATTGGCGATGCTGAGGAGGTGCAGGCCCATGTCGCCGGGGGCACCTCCCTCGGCGATAAGCCTGCGCCCGCCGATGCAATCGTGGCGATGCAGGGGCACCAGGCTGTGTTCACTCCTTGGGCCACGGTTTGCGCGCGAAGCGGATCGCATCGGGTCTCGCAGGGCAAGGTTGCCGACTGCAGGCTGCACGGGCAAATGTCTCGGACCCTCTCAGGGCAATGGGGGCCCGCTACAAGCAGACCCATGCTGTAGCGGCATTTTTTCCCTTGTCGCAATTTCGTCTCCGCTCCAATGCGTCACTAGCCACGGGGCCTCAACCGCCACCCCCACAACTCCGGAACCGGGTACTGCGAGGGCTTTGGTTTTGGCCGCACAGTGCCCGTGGGCCACGATCAGATGATGAATGCCGCGCCCCCTCCCGAGTGGCACAGCGTCCAGAGCCAAAGGCATGCTGTGGCGGCAATTCGGGCTGGGAAGCACCCAAAAAAAGGGCCCCCCCTAAGACCCAACTAAGTATGTAAGATATGCCCGTGCTCCCGTCCCTGACGGGTGCACGACCCGGCCCAGCGCTGGTCCTCCTCCTCCTCCTCCTCCTCCTCCTCTCCTCCTCCTCCTCCTCCTCCTCCTCCTCCTCCTCCTCCTCCTCGTACGGGGACGGAGGCGGGAAAGAAAGCTTGGCCACAGGCTCGGGCCCCCCCCCGCTCTTGAGTCGAAGTGGCATACAGATGCGCTCGTAGTTCGATGCGCGAAACCTGACCAGCCTCCACTCCCCCCAAGTCGGATGGAACAAGCCGCCCCCCCCGCCAGTGGAAGGAAGGAAGCCCCGCTCGTGGGTGGAACGAGCCCCGCCCCAGGACCCGTGGAACGAGGCACCCGCTCGTGGAAGAACGCGCCTCCCCCCGGGGGCCTATGGAACGGGCCCCCGCTCGTGGAACGAGCGTGGAACGAGGCCTCCGCTGGTGGAACGAGCGCCCCTGGCAGCGAGCGCCCCCCTCCCCCCCGGGGCAGCGGAACCGGGCACCCCGGGCGCTGGAAGGGCGCCTCCCCCCAAGGGCCACTGGAATGGACCCCCCGCCGCCAGTGCAACGAGCTTCCCGCCATCCGCCCAGCGCAGGGCGAACAAAGGCTCTCCCAGCTTCGCGCTCCGCGCTGCGCGAGGCGCGAGGTGCGAACAGCGTCGAGCTCTCGCGTCGCCTCCCAGGGGAGAAGGGGAGGATGAGGAGGAATCGGAGCCGAACCGCGAAGCGCGAGTAACTTCGCGCCCTCGAGGGCGACCTTGGTCAAGGAAGCCCACGCCAACGTGGGTCACCACCCCTGGGGATACGCATGGCTCGCAGGCCCCGCGGGCCGTCCTTGTAGCTGATGACGCCCTTGCCCCCGGTGTCCTTCTCCCGCAGCAGCGAGAACACCTGGGGGGCGGATCATCGATCCTCCTCGATGAACCTCCTCCTCCTCCTCCTCCTCCTCCTCCTCCTCCTCCTCCTCCTCCTCCTCCTCCTCCTCCTCCTCCCTCCTCCTCCTCCCTCCTCCTCCTCCTCCTCCTCCTCCTCCCTCCCTCCCCCTCATCCTCCTCCTCCTTGAGGCGATGGGGGCCAGCAGCGGCGGCAGGTTAGGATGACCACCCGACGTCAGAGAGCTCGAGGTTCCAGGTTTTCGGACGTTTCCGTCGGTTCTCGGCGGCTTTCCAGCTTCGGGATGCCTGCCAGCGGCTGCGTCTCGCCGACAGCGCTCCGAGGGTTCCCTCATCGTCCCGAACGGCCGCCAGAGAGCCAGCTCCCACGAGTGTCGCAGGTCGTCCCGTCCCACAGGTCCCACAACTCCCACACATGTCCCAGAACTCCGACAGGCCCGACAAGTGGCGCAGGTTTCGCAGGCCCCAGAGGTCCCATAGGTCCCACGGGTCCCACAGGTCCCAAAGGTCCCCGATGTGTCGCAGGTCTCACAGGTCCCAAAGAGGTGCTCCAGGTCAGGTCCTGCGGGTCCCATAGGTCTCGAAGGTCTCGAAGGTCTCGCAGGTCCCTCGGGTCCACAGGTACCACAAGTCCCATAATTCCTACAGACCTCGCACGTCTCGGCCCGCAGGTCGCCCCACAGGCCCCACAGGCACAGGTCCCACAGGTGTGGCAGGTCCCCTCGATCCCACAGGCACCACAGGTCCCAAAGTCCCACAGGCCCCACAGGTCCCAAAGGTGGCACAGGTCTGGCAGGCCCCAGCAGATCCCACGGGTCCCGCGGCGGATCCTGCAGACGTCACAGGTTCCTGGTGCGTCACGGGCCTCACGGGCCCCACAGAGGTGCCACAGGTCATGTCCCGCCTGTCCCACAAGCCTCGCAGGTGCCACGGGCCCCACGGGTCCGCAGGCACCGCCAGTCCCATAGGTCGTACAGATGTCGCAGGCTGCGCAGGTCCCGGAGGTCCCACAGGTCCCACGGGTCCCACGGGTCCCACAGATGCTGCAGGTCTCGCAGGTCCAACAGCTCCCAGCAGGTCTCGCAGGTCCCACAGGTCCACAGGGCCCACAGGAGTCGCAGGTCCACTCGGTCCCACAGTCCACGGAGGTCCCACAGGTCCCACAAGTCCTGCAGGTGTCGCAGGTCTCACAGGTCGTATTAGCCTACAGTCCCCACCTGCCTCACAGGGTCCGCAGGTCGCACAGGCCCCACAGTTCTCGCAGGCCAGGCCCCGCAGGTCCCACAGGTGTCGCAGGTCGCACACGTCCCACAAGCCACCGTTGCTGTTTGTAGAGTGCTTTGCTGGAACAATGTTCGAAATTCCACTCGCGCTCGTGCGCACCCCTTGTTCCGCCCTCGCCAAGTCAGCGCTCCTCAACGCTCAGCTCGATCCTCGAGCCTCGATCCGCAAACCTCCATCATCCAACCAGTCATATCCCTCAACTCTCACCTCGACGCTGAAACCTCAACCCTCGGACCTCACTCCTCCAACGTCACTTCCTCAACCTCCTCGACGCCTGACCGTCCCATCCTCCCTCTCCTGCCCTCTCCTCTTCCTGCTCCTACTCCTGCTCCTCCTCCTCCTCCTTCTCCTCCTCCTCCTGCTGCTCCTTCTCCATCTAATCCTCCATCTCCTCCGCCATCGCCTCCTCCTCAACATCAGCCGCCTCTTCTTATTATCATTAGTGGCAGCATAATTATTAGTATGAGCGTCATTCGTATTAAAATATGCATACGGTTAGTACTATCAGTCATTGGTATCCTTAGTATGCGCCGTATGATTAGTATGATTCGTCTTCTTCTTAGTAGTACTAGTGTTCGTGAGATTGCTTGGAATAGTATTATCAATATTATGGTTCGTATGATTGATGATATTCTGTCGTGATACCACACGATTATTATAATGTATAGTATTCCTCTTCTTCTTCCTCCTCCTCCTCCTCCTCCTCCTCTGCCTTCTCCTCCTCCTCCTCCTCCTCCTCATCCTCCTCCTCCTCCCCCTCCTCCTCCGCCTCCCCCAACCGTCAAGGCCTGCGACATGATGGTCCCGCGGCTGGCCATGACCTGGAGGCGCCGCTCGGGACGGGAACGGAATGGGCAGGGGCAGGGCTGCAGGAGAACAGGGGAGGCAGCAGGAGGGAGGATGGAGGGCCGAGGAGGAGGGGCAAGGAAGAGGAGGGGGAGGGACGAGGAGGACGAGGAGAGGAGGGGGGAGAGGAGGGGGAGAGAAGAGG
>CAUYUJ010000825.1:315349-322528 GCA_963575745.1 Prorocentrum cordatum
CAGTGTTACTACTATCACTAGTACCACCCCTACGACTACGACTACTACTGTTACTACAGTCACTACGGTTACTACTACTACGACGACGACTACTACTACCTAGACTACTACTACTACTACTGTACTACTACTACTACTACAACTACTACTACTACTACTACTACTACTACTACTACTACCTACTCCTACTACTACTACTACTACTACTACTACTACTATACTACTAGTACTACTCCTACAACTACTACTGCTACCACACTACGACTACTCACAACTACTACTATTACGAAACTTCTACTACGATAAACGACTACCTACTACGACTGCTACTACGACTGCTCCTTACTACTACTAACTATTACTAACTACTACTACTAAGACTAATACTACTAAACTCAAACTACTACTAACACTACTATTACTACTTGTACCACCACTACTAGTATTACTACTACCTGCTACGACTAATATTGTCTACTACTACTACTACTACTACTACTACTACTACTACTACTACTACTACTACTACTACTACTGCTACTGCTACTGCTACTGCTACTGCTACTACTACTATACCACCACTACTACTACTACTACTACTACTACTACTACTACTACTACTACTACTACTACTACTACTACTACTACTACTACTACTACTACTACGACCTACTACTACTACTACTAGTACGAATACGACGACGACGAGTACTACTACTACTACTACTACTACTACTACTGCTACTACTACTACTGCTACTACTACTACTACTACTACGACTAACTACTACTACTACTAAGACTATGGAGAAGGGCGACCGCAGGGACTACTGTAACTACTTCTACTACTGCTACAAGTAATACTCTACTACGACTATTACTACACTACTACGACAACGACTACGGCTACTATTAGTCTAACTATTTACTACTACACTACTACCACTACTAATAACTACACTACTACTACTACTACTACTAAAAACTACTCTACTACTACTATACTACTACTACTATTACCTAACTACTACTACTACGAAAAAAAAAAAAAACTACTAAAAAACTACTACTACTACTACTACTACTACTACTACTACTACTACTACTACTACTACTACTACTACTGCTACTACTACTACTACTACTACTTCTACTACTACTACTACTACTACTACTACTACTACTACTACTACTACTACTACTACTACGACTGCTACTACTACCAGTACTGCTTCTGCTACGGCTACTAACATTGGTACTATTACCACTACGAGTGATACTGATTCATGGCGCTCATCGGGCTCATGGCGCTCATGGTGACCATAAGGCTCATCGGGCTCAAACGGCCCACGCCTGCAGGGCTGACGGGGCTGGGGGTGATGGGTCTCATCGGGCTCATAAGGTTCACATGGCCCAGAAGGCTCATATGGCGTACAGGGCCCATGAGGCTCATAGGGCGTATAAAGCCCATAGGGCCCTATGAGCTCGAAGGGCTCATAGCGCTCAGAGGGCTCATAGGGCACACAGGGCTCAGAAGGCTCGCTCGTGAGGGTCATGGGGCTCATAGGGCCCATAGGGCTCATAGGACCTCACATGCCTCATTGGCCCTCAGGGCCCATGCGACCCACAGGGTACGCAGGGCTCATGGAGCACATAAGGCCGAGAATACACATGAGCACATTGGGCCCGTAGGGCGCATGCGGCTCATAGAGCTGCGTCCAGCCGCGGCCCAAAGGGCACCCGAGGACAACACAAAGCGGCGAGGAACCAGATCCAGCCTCGTCGTCCCGCGTCTTTTGGAGCGCTGCCAAGAGACCTAGACCTCCGGCGTACTGGTGTTTCCATGACGCGGGCGCCCAGACCTCGACCCCGACCAAAGGGCATGTTTACAACCTGTTTTTTTGTTTTCCCGAGCAAAGGACCCCAAAGGCTCCGAAAGGACTCCAAAGGGGTCCCCAAAGGACCCCAAAGGGGTTCCCAAAGGACTCCAAAGGGGCCCCGAAAGGACCCCAAAGGGGCCCCGAAAGGACCCCAAAGGTGCCCGGAAGGACCCCACAGGACCCCAAAGGGGCCACGAAAGGACCCCAAAGGGGCCCCAAAAGGACCCCAAAGAAGGACCCCAAAGGTGCCCCCAAAGGACCCCAAAGGGGCCCCGAAAGGACCCCAAAGGGGCCCCGAAAGGACCCCAAAGGGGCCCCGAAAGGAACCCAAAGGGGCTCTGAAAGGACCCCAAAGGGGCACATTCACTGATTCCACAGGTAGAATCAATGAATGTGCCATTTCACTGATTTTACCTATAGAATCAGTGAACTGCCCAATTCACTGATTCGAAAGCTGGCTTGGGGAAAACCAGTGACAACGCAAGTTCACTGACCACAACTTCTGGTTTCACTGATTGCTCATGGCCCCCTCCCCCCCGTCCCTGGTGTTCCTCGGCATCTTCAGTCCTCATCCGGGCACTCGCCCCACGGGATCCCGAGCAACTTCGACCAGATGGCATCCCCTGATGGCCCCATAGCGCTCCCAAGAGGCGACGACTGCTTTTTGCAGGGGCCCCCAGGGGGCCCCAGGATCCCGAACGATGCTCGAGGGGAGGCCCCAAGAATGGCCCAATAGTCCCTGGGAGACAGCGATTCATGAGAACGAGGAGGAGGAGGAGGAGGAGGAGGAGGAGGAGGAGGAGGAGGAGGAGGAGGGAGGAGGAGGAGAGGAGGAGGAGGAGGAGGAGGACGAGGAGGAGGAGGAGGAGCAGGAGGACGAGGAGGAGGAGGAAGGGGAGGAGGAGAAAGAGGAGGAGGAACGAGGAAGGAGGAGGAGGAGGAGGAAATGGAGGAGAAGGAGGAGGAGAATAACTGAGAGCAGAAGGAGTACGATAAGGACCTGCAGGATATCGATGCCAAAGCACGGCGCAGAAAGACCCCAAGAGGCCGCCAACTACGCATGCTCCGCAGGCTGACCCAGCTTCCACGACCGCTCGGGGACAGCTCCAACTCCGACCACGGAGTCCCACCAGCCCTCTGGGCGTAGGTGGTCTAGAGCAGATCCTCTTCCACCCCTCCCTCTTCCCCCTTGGGGAGGGGTTTACCCCTCCCCCTACCCCCTCCCCTGGACCTGGACGGGGGGGGCCGCGGGTAGTTAGAGCGTCCAAGATGGCCCAAGACGGCTCCAAGAGCGCCTCAGAGAACCCAAGATGAGCTCCAAGATGGCTCAAGATAGCGCAAGATCGCTCACGATGGCTCCTAAGATGGTTCCAAGAAGCCCAAAGACGGCCCCAAGATAACTCCAAGTGGCCAAACAGCTCCCCAAGGAGGCCCCGAAGAGGCCAAAATCGTCCCAAAACCTAAGGAAAATCAATGATTTTTGCTTTCTCGCCTTTTCGCTTCCGATGGCCATCCGAGGCCTGGAGATGGCTCCAAGATGGCCCAAGAGGGCCCCAAGAGAGCCCCAAAAGAGCCCCAAGACGGCCCCAAGAGCGCCCAAGAGCACTCCAAGAGCGTTCCAAGAGGGGTCCAAGAGGCGATTTTAGGGGCTTCCGAGGGGGGGCGCTAATTCACCCCCCCCTCTTGTTTGATCGACTCCCTCCAAGATGGCCCCAAGAAGCGCCCAGGAAGCCCCAAGAGGTCCCAAGATGGCCCCAAAATGGCCCCAAGAGGCCCCCAAGAGGCCCCCCGGAGGCCCCCAAGAGACCCCCAAGAGGCCCCAAGAGCCCCCCCAGATGCACCCAAGATGCTCCAAGAGGCCTCGGCGAGAATGCCTAATCATTGATTCTACACAGGTTTTAGCCACATGGAGGCCTCTTGGGGGGGGGCACGGATTAAGATGACTCCAAGAGCGTCTGGGAGAGCCCAAAATGACCTCCAAGATGGCTCAAGATATCCCAAGATGTCTCATAATGGCTTCCTCTGTGTGCTGCCCACTTCTCTGATCGAGGCAATTCCTCTGGGCATCGTTTCTGGATGGGCTGGTGGGGATTCGCGAAGCGACAACAATTCCAGGATGACCCAATTCGGCGGCGAGTGAGGGGGGAAGGAGAAGGCCTTCTCAGAAGGTTCGGAAGGTTCCTAAACTCTCCCCGAAAACAACAAAAACTCAGAAGGCGCGAGGGCTTCTGAGAAGTCCCGCCGCCTTCTGAGAAGGCCTTCACCTTCTCACTTCCCTCCCTCGCTCGCCGCCGACCAATAGCACTCCGAAGAGGCGACGATTTCACAATGCATGAGGGCCCAAAGGAGCTGGAGGCACCAGACGCAATGGCCCGACAGCGCCCAGGGGAAGCGACGGCTGCTCACGTGCAGAAAGACCCCAAGGAGCCCCAAGAGGCAGCGCGGCTCTCGAGGCGACCGTCGTGAATACCCAGAGCACCTCCTCCAGATGATGCGGACGTAAAGAAGAGGAGACTGACGAAGAACTAGTGAGCACCAGCAGAGAGGGAGGATGAGGAGATTAATTCAGGAGGGGGGCAAGAAAAAAGAGGTTCGGAGTGGAGGAGGGGGTCCTCCTCCCGCCTTCCAGGGAGGGATGGGCGGCCCCCGCCCCCGGCCGTCGGAGAGGTGGGGAGGAGCTCGAGACGGCCTGGTGCTCCAGTTCCGATCCCCTTCCCTCTGGCAGCGCAGGTACAGTCGGGGGCTTGACCTAAGGAACCCCAAATAAGGAACGAGGCCCCCTTTTTCCCATCAGTTAAACTTCGATTTCCCATCGAAAACATAAGGAACCCCTGAGGCAAGCTGTGAAACAATTAAGGAACACGGAGCCCCTCCACAACGAAAAGGGTTCCTTCTTCAGGGCCCCGACTGTACTGCGTCCTGATGCGAAGGCAGGTGGAAAATGCCCGGCGGGCGGGTCCCGATCTCTGCCCCTCTGGCAGCGTTGGTAGAAGACGCTCTTGACAAGGTCGTCATCTGGGGCTCCTCGGCCATCTTGGCAGTGGGCAGGTGGATCCTAGAATGGCCTCCGACGCGCGCCAGCTCGATCTTGTCGTCGCGCGTTGAGCAGCGCAGGACCAAGGATAGCCATGCAGTTGAGGAAACGCACTGGCGACCCTCCCCGAAGACGCGCAGGGCCAACAGGGCCAGCGTGCGTTCCCCTGCGACGCGGTCGTTGCTGGAGACACTGGTGACGAAGGCCTCTCAACTATGGCCGCGCGTTGGTTTCAGGACCACTGGCGCGCTCCAGTCGTCGGAGTCGAGAGCCGGCCGCGGCGCGGAGGTGGTACTTTCCAAGGGTGCGACGCGTTCGCGGCGATCCCTGGATCGAGCTTCTCGCATTGAGCCTTGGTCCAGCTGATGCGGTGGCTGCCGAAGCGCGCATCAGCTTGCGATCTGGTTCGTTCGGGCTCCTGTTGCTCCTCATGGACACGCTCAGCTTCGACGGCTGACACGGCCGCCGTCTCGTCTGCGACCTCCGTGCCGAACGGAGTGGGCCCCTGCCATGAGGAGAGCCCTCGCGGGAGCTCCCAGCTGTTCAGCCGGCAGCGCAAGGGCTCCTCGGGCGCGCACGGCAGATGGAAGTGCCAATTGCGATCGAGCAGCGTCGGAGGCACAGCGCACAACCCGTGCACACTGTCGAATGCAGCGATGGGCGGGAGCTCCCAGAGGCCCCCCAGGAGACCCACGGAGAGGGCCGAGAGCGACAGGCGGCCCGAGGGATGGCCGAGGCCACAGCCACAGCGGCCAAGGGGGTTCGCCCCGCCGCGTCGGCTGCAGCCAGCGTCGGCCCGCGGCGCCCAATCGGGGTCGCACCCGCGCAGCCGCCCTTGCGGACCAGAGCACCCAGTGGCCTTGCACCCAGAGATCTGACGCTCCAATTGGAGCGGGCGGTCTTTGGCCGTTTTCGGCCGGTGCGCCCTCTCGCCAGGCCTCAGGAGCGTCAACAAGCGGCTCGGGACGAGAAACCCGACCCAGGGAAGTGGTCCAGACCTCCAGGGCCCACGCCCCCAAAAAATTGGAGCAGCTGGATGTCTGGGCCTGCGGACCAGAGCGCCCGGTGGCCTTGCAGGAACGGCAAGGACAGCCATGCTCGTGCTTCGCGCTACGCGGAGCGCGAATGAAATGAGGAGGAGGCGGAGGAGGAGGAAGAGGAGGAGGAGGAGAAGGAGGAGGAGGAGGAGGTGGAGGAGGAGGAGGAGGAGGAGGAGGAGGAGGAGGAGGAGGAGTAGGAGGATGAGGAGGGGTGAGGAGAGGGGGGGGCGAGGAGGAGGGAGGAGGAGGAGAGGAGGAGGAGAGGAGAGGAGGGAGGAGGAAGGAGGAGGAGGAGGAGGAGGGAGGAGAGAGGAGGAGGAGGAGGGGAGGAAGGAGGAGGGGGAAAAGAAGAAGGAGGAGAACAACCACAGCGTGCCAAGGCCGTGGCAGCGTGCCAGCCCACAAGAGAAAGCGCAAGCCGCGAGCCGCGAGCGGCTTTGCACCCCCTTGTCGCGGACCCTGACGGGCGGGTCGGGCTGGCGGATGCTGCTGGGCGGATCGGGCGCTCACAGGCGGGCCGGGAGGGCCCCAACGTGCGGGCGGGTCCGGAACTGGGTGGGAGGCGGCACGGTCACCCACGGCCCCGCTGGAAGAGGGACGTCAGGCTGGCTCCAGCCGTGTCGACCTGGGCGTCGGTGCTTGACACAGCGTAGATTGTTCGATCTTGAGCGGTTGGCCTGCCTCAGGCCGCCTGTGAGCTCGCCGACGTCGATGAAGCGCATCGACGTGGCGCGAACCTGCCGCAGGGAAGCGGGTGGAGACGTTTCAATAGATAGCGCGGGCCGCCCAGGTATGTTACCCCGAGCTGAGGCGCCTGTAGGGCAGGGTCCCCAAATGGGCTGCGCCCAGAGCAGGACGCCGAGAGTGAAGAGGACGAGCAGAAGCAGCAGGGGGAAGAAGGATACGAGGAGGAAGAGGAAGATCATGTGCATCTTTGAGACTCACCAGCCACAAAAGCAGTTCGCCCTCTGCCCGCGGGGGGTGCTGAGGTCGGAGCCTTCCCCCCCCCACGGGCCGTGAACTTGACGCGGCCGCTGGAACTTCTACGCTGCGAAGCGGGGGAAATCCGCAGACCCTGTCGGCGTGTGAGGGGCTTCCGTTCGAGGCGTCGTCGCCGTCCTCGCCGTCCGCCTCCTCCTCCTCCTTTTCCTTCTCCTCCTCCTCCTCCTCCTCCTCCTCCTCCTCCTCCTCCCCTTCCTCCTCCTCCCATTCCTCCTCCTCCTCC
>CAUYUJ010000825.1:322628-345128 GCA_963575745.1 Prorocentrum cordatum
CCTGCCCCACGTGGGCTCCCAAGCTGAAGGGGCCCCAGGACACACGAAGAAATACACGCAAAGAACAATGTGCCCCATGTTTCCACATGTCTTCTGGGGTTCTGTCTTCCCCCCCCCACTTCCCATATTTTCCTATATTTTCGGGGGAATCGAGGATTACAATTGTGTCTGTGTGTTTCTTTTCCTCCTGGCAAGTCTGGGCCAAGGGAGAAAAAAAGAGTGCGCAAAGGAGGGGTCGGGGCGGGGAGAAGGCGGACGAGCCACCGGGAAGCGCCGCCCGGACGTGTCACCCGCGAAGCGAGAGAGAGGGAGGAGCGAGCCCCAACGGGCCCCAGCGAGTGGCAGGAGAGGCGTCAACTGCCTGCGGCGCAGCACGTGCTGGCCTACGCTGGGGATGGGGGGGGAAGGGGGAAAGGGACGAGGAAGTGATGGAGGGATGGGGGGAGGAGGAGGAGCGCGGAGGAGAGGGAAGGACAACGGGTAGGAGGAGGAGGGATGAGGAAGGATGGGTGAGGGCGGATGGAGGAGTGGGCTTGGGGGCACCTGAACGGAAGAGGTGAGGGCCTTAGAGAAAAAAGCAGCAAGGTACCAACTCGGTGCATTATAAAACTGGATCCTGGCTCATGGCCTCATGCCGAACAGGCTGTCATGCGAAGCTTGCCTCCGCGACCGAGTAGACGGATCGTACTTGATCCTGCAGGCCTCCGAGAAGGGAAATGCGTTGAACGCATGCCTCCGACGGTGTCGCTGCCTGCTCATGATCATCTTCGCCCAATAGCCCTCCGATGACAAACCCAGCCCGCCCCAGGTGCTTGACGTAGAAATTCAAGTACTGGGCACCCTGCTCCGTGCGACCATGAACCACCTTCACCTCGACCTTTCCGAAAATCATCCAATCTGAATGTTCGGTAGCGTGCGCGCCCAGAGCTTGGAATTGGAGGCCACCGGTCCGTTTCGTCTTCGCCTGCACCCATGCCCCTGTGATGTTCAGCTCCTGGAAATACATGTCCGCGCACTGACCTCCCAACCGGGCCGCGTCGGCCTCCACGCGCAGCAACGACTTGTCAGCGCTCTCTCCCCGCGGAATGTGGATCAGAACGTGCCTGCCGGGCTGCATCACATCGAACCGCTCGCCATGGACATTCTGCAAGTGGGGATCGCCCGTGGCAGAGATGGCACCACTTGTGACTCCAACTGCTCCGGCTGCTCCCGCCGTCATGGGAGCAAATCCGGATGCTCCCGCCGTCGTGGGAGATACTGGAGGATTCGTCGGGGACGGCGAGGGGCTGGGCGTCGGGCTGGGCGTGGGACTGAGCGTGGGGCTGGGCGTGGGGCTGGGCGTCGGGGATGGCGTTGGATAGGGCGTCGGGTAGGTCGTTGGGGAGGGAGTCGGGGATGGTGTCGGGTGAGGCGTCGGGTACGGCGTCGGGTACGGCGTCGGAGAGGGCGTCGGAGAGGGCGTCGGACTCGGAGTTGAGTTGATGCCCCCGCCGCAAGCGCAACAAGCCATCGAAGCGTCAACGCCATTGACCGCCCAATTCTGAAACGTGCCATACCACGACCTCCACCCAGGTCCGTAGCCTCCAGACGAAGAGCAAGCTTGTTCAGCTACATACCACGAGCAAGTTGCTCCGTCAGAGCTGGCCCAAGTATACGGTGTCCCGTACCCTTCAACACAGGCGCGAGAAGAGCTGTCGTCAACGATTAGCTGCAGAGATTCGACGTCGACGATCACGAAGAGTGCAGCCGCGATGTTTTTGATCCAGTGCATCCTGAATGACCGCTGGTACCTTCTACAGGAAGGATGGGATATGTGCGATGTTCGGAGTGTGTCAGGATAGCCAGAGGGCTACGAAAAGGAGAATGAAGGGGAAGACAAAGGGTGAACCAATAAAACGTATTGCGTGTCAGTTTCGCTTCCGTTCCCAAGTGAGAGAAATGCTGGGGAACCCCCAAGGCAACGTTTCGGCGCACCTCTGGAACCTCGATGGGCCCCAAACTGCCCCTGGAGCGCAACAACCCCCCCCCCTCCCACCCCCACCACACACACACGCACACACACAAACACAAGCACACACCCAAACACAGACACACACACACACTCACACACACACACACACACACGCATGCACGCACACACACACATACACATACACACGCAAGAGAACAGCGCTTTCTCAACAAGACCAAATGGATCTGTCCTCTGCTCCGCCGCTGCTGACCAACATCTAAGTTTACGGTGTCCCATGCCACTCCACGCAAGCAAGCCCTGGAGGAGCGCGTCAGGCCCTACCGTGGTGCCATCAGCGCCTCTCTGCAGAGCCTGGGCGTCGATAAGTTTGACGAGCGCAGCCACGATGTGCTTGACCCAACGCTTCCTGAATGCTGAACGACACTTTGTTCGTCCTGAGGCAAGGATTGGACATGCGCGCCTAGAGGACGCCAGAACTGCCCCAAACTACAGTGGGACAGAGAAGGGGAAGGATGCGGAGGAAGAGGGGGGTGGGGAGAGCTGGGGCGCCCCGGGCTCGTAGCCCATCGCCACTGCGAGTCGGACCACAATCTCTGCATCTGGCGACGCCCACCCGTCTTCCTGGAGATGTCCTGAAGCTGGTCCTGCGCTCTGCGTCCGCCCCCTGGTTCCATGTGTACCTCTGGCTCGCCCCCCCCCACCCTTCCTTCCAATTCCGCTTCTGAACCCCTCTCCATTGAGAATAACAGCACGAGCGTGCAATACGCGATGTTCATCGTTGCGCCACGTGAGCCAAAGCGCAGCTTGCAGCAGGCCCATGTCTCTTCAGAGAGTGCCCCCTTGAGGTCGCAAGGTCTTGTGCTATTTCTTTGCGCAAGCTGTATACATCACAAAGAGGGTGCCTACATCGACAGAACACTTAAACACAATTTTCACACATTTATGCGGTAGATGGGTACGTGTTTTTTTATATATATATATATATACAACTACGTATGCAGTGAATTCTGAACATATCTTCTGGGTAGTCTTTGAATGAGAAGTGCTGGCTTCTGAAATCACGTGCGTTTTGGAATGAGGGGGGTGGTGACCCCCTGTGCTGGGAGCGATTTGACCCCCCACAGATCAAGAGGGAGAGGGGGAAGTAAGTTCACCCCCTTTCCCGATGCAAAGGGGGGTTACGACAACCTTCTCGCCACCAGCGTGCCGGCGGCGAACCACGACGGCCAGCGACTACTAGACCAACGACGACGACAACGTCGACGACGACGAGGTCGACGACGACGACGACGACAACGTCGGTCCTGGGGGGAAGCACCAGCCGATGACGACCGCAACAACGACGACGGCGGCGACGCCGATGACGATTGTCGTCGACGTCGTCGGTGCCTTCGTTGTCGATGGTGTTTGTTTCTCGTCCGCCAACCTTGCCTTATCAACGAGGGAAAGCTAGATTCGATGTGCCGCCCGCCCACCTGACTGAAAATTCCGCAAGCTGTCGTTGTCGATGTTTTGTTACTTTGCTTTGCCACCAACCAACTCTGCCGTATCAAAGAGCGGGGTTACTTACAGTTGTCGGCATCGCGGTTGTCGATGGCGTCTGTGCATCCCTAGTCCTGCCATATGTACGACCGAAATTGAATAAGATTACATGTTCCGCCCGCCCGCCCCGACAAGACATCCCGGACGATGTCGTCGACTGATCTCGGATGTCGTCGTCGTCGTCGTGGCCGTCGTCGTCGATGCGGGTGTCGTCGTCGTTGCTTGCTGTCGTTGGAGGCATCATTCATTCGTCGCTGTCATGGTGATTGACGCGTCGTTGTGATTGTCGTGGTCGTCGTCACCGTCGTCGCCAGGGGGGGTGGGTGGGTTGGAAAACCACGTTTTCTGGGAACTTGCAAAAATAGAAAAGCGATCTTGAAACGCGCTCCCTGTGTTTTCTGTCGTGCAAGAAGGCCTGTGCTAATAGTTTCTCGAAGCTGGCTTGAGGACCCACTACGTTCACTTGAGGCAACCTCATGAAGCAAGGAGCAGCGCAGCGGAAACAAAATGCATATGAAAAGCAGCGTGGTAGAGCGAAACTGTGTCGACGCGCATTTGTCCTCGACGCGCCCAAGTGAACACGACGCCGACACCACGGCAATCCCACGGCAAACCCTGTGTCCCGCGCCCAAGGAGACGAAGCCGGCATCGCGGCAAACCCCACGGCAAACCCACCGCGCCCAGGCTAGGGTAACGAAAAATGGCATAAACATAAAAACTCTGAGGTCCGCGCGGGTTTCTTGGATCGGCGCTGGGCCCCCTGGCGGCGCCTCCGGCGCGGAGCGCGCCAGGGAGGGCGGTCGAGCAATCCGCGCGGACCTCCGAGTCTTCATGCTTATGTGTTCGTTCTTTCCCCTCTAAAGGCGGCGTCTGCCCTGGTGGCCGCGGCGCCCTCCTCCCGACGCAAAGGCCGCGCGCCAACGCTTAAGTCAGGCGTGTCCCCCCACAGGGGGACTTTCGACGAAAAATTAAAAAATACTCAAAAATATTCCAAAATGGTCAAACAATATTCCAAACAATGAAATCACCCGACTATTGTTTGACTATTTCTGAATATACCTCCTGTAGAGGGACATGCCCGACTTAAGCCAACGCGCACGGCGCGGCGAAAGTTGTGCTCGCCGGCACGGAAACCCTCGACGCCGGCGCTGCTCCTCGCAGGGGCGAGGGGTCGGGAGACACGAGCGTCTTCGGCTCCAGGGGGGGCCTCGCATCTGGTCGAGTAACTGACGCGTTACCCTCCTTCTCCTTCTCCTCCTCCTCCTCCTCCTCATCCTCCTCCTCCAATTTATCCTCCTCCTCCTCCACCAACTTCTCCTCCTCCTCCAACTTCTCCTCCTCCTCTTCAACTTCTCCTCCTCCTCCAACTTCTCCTCCTCCTCCTCCAACTTCTCCTCCTCCTCCTCCTCATCCAACTTCTCCTCCTCCTCATCCTCATCCAACTTCTCCTCCTCCTCTTCCCCCGAAACGCCGACCGCAGCACGTCAGCTCGGTCTAAAAATCGACCAAGACATCGGCCGGCGCCCCTGTGCCGTGCAACGTGAAGAAGCAGCAGGACCGAACCACACCGGTCGGCAGCACCTGGCGCAAGAACCATGGCCTGTGATCGGCGGGAGCAGCGCTGGGAGATCGGTGGCAAGGGAGGATCACACCCGAGCTCGTGACGGTCGGGCCACAGAGCCGACTGGATGAGGCTCTCGGGGGGAATCCCCGGCGGACGGCGCCAGGCCGCGGAACATCTTGGCGTTGCGCTCCCCGCGGCATCGCGCGTTCATCTGCGCGCCATCGCGCCGACCCCTGGCAGAAGGGCCGCCGCGCTCGCCCGGGCCGTGGCGCCCGAAGCGCGATCGTCTTCGCACCTCCGCGGGGTGACCTCCATGGTTCTGTTTTCCGCCGCCACCGCCATCAGTTGGAGGGGGGAAGGAGGTGGAGGATGAAGAGGAGGAGGAAGAGGAGGAGGGGGAGGAGGACCCCCTCCCCCCTCCTGCTTGTGGTGGTGGTGGTGGTGGAAAACAGGCCCACCAGACCTGGGGGTCGCAGGGTCGAGGGCGGACGGAGGGAGCGCCGAGCGAGAGACAGGCGGCAGCGGCCGGCAGCATCAGGACCACGGCCGGACCAGAAGTTGCTTTTTTGTCTCGAGGGGCGAAGGACACCGGAAGCACACACAAACTGGAGGTCCGTGCGGATTTCTTGCATCCGCGCTGGACCCCCTCTCTGGCGCTGGCGCTCGGAGCGCGCCAGGGGCGGCGCCAGAACCAAGGCCGAGCTGACGGCGATGTTGCTTAGCGGTGACGCTGGGAACCAAATGGTAGGGAATCACAAACCAGACTTTCCTACATGTCCAATCTGCGAATGGCCTCGATCGAGCCCGACACGGCAAATTGTAGGAAAGCGCGAGCCACGCGGGCCCAGAATACCGAAACCGACATCGCCGTTGCCTACATCACCGTTAGCCCGTCTGCGGCAGAAGCGCCGCCAGGGGGGGCCAGCAAGCTTATGGTTATGCAGTGGTTTGTTCTTCGATGTTACACCCCGGCGACAGCGCGAAGCCAGCCTGGTGCCTCTGCGGCTGCCTCTCAACGCGTGCCGCGGAGGAAGTGCGGCACGGGAAGGAGGCGCACAGCGGAGGCGGCCGCAGGCCGATTGAGGGGTGCTTTCTGTGGGCAAGCCACGACACTGGCGCCCTCTGGAGCACTACCGCCGTGGGCCGGAACGCACTCTCGGAGGAAAGAGACATCGCACGTGCAGTCGGGCCTGGGCCAGGAGAACAGCCCTCGAGATCCTGGCCCCCTCCGTCGGCCAATACGGGCGGGGCATCCAAGGGTGCCCTCCCCAGGGTGCACAAGAGCATCCAACAAGCACGAAGAATACGAGGGTACCCTCCCCGAGCCGACCTCGATCTTATAGAGGGCGCGCCGCGGGATGACCCCAAGGGAGGGGGGGGGACCCCCCCCCCCCCCCTTCCCCGATCCGTCGTCGGGGACCCCCCCCCTCCCCCCCTTTCCCGATCCGTCGTCGCGGACACCCCCCCTCCCTTCCCGGTCCGTCGTTGGGGAACCTCCCCCCTCTCCCCCCTTTTCAACAGGGGGGGGAGGGTCCGAACAGCCCCCCCCTCTCCCCCTTTGGCCGCCAAATTCGGCCCCCCGCCCTCCCTCCCTTTCGCCACGGCGCCCCTGGTCTCCGGAACCCGACCCCTGCCTGCTTCAACACTGATCCTCACCCTTACCCTAACCCCTAACCCTAGCCCCAAGCCCAAAGCCTAGCCCCAAACTGCACTCACTACTCATTACGCCCTACTCACTACACACAATTCACTACTCGCTACTCACTACTCACTTCTCACTACTCATTACTCACGACTCACTACTCACTACCCACGACTCACTACCCACGACGCACTAATCACTACTCCCTACTCACTAGTACTCACTACAAACTACTCACTACTCACTACCCACTACTCAATAGTCACTACTCACTAAACACAACTCACTACCCACTACTCGCTAATAACAAATCACTACTCACTACCCCACTAACCACTATCCATTACTCACTACTCACACTTCACTACTTACTACTCACTACTCACCGCCCACAACGCACTACTCACGATCCACTAGTCGCGAGTCGCTACTCCCTACACAGTACTCACTACTCAGTACTCACCACTCGCTACTCCCTACGCCCTACTCGCTACCCAATACGCACTATTCACTTCCCACCACTCACTAGTTACTACGCTCGCACTACTCAGTACTCACTACTACGTACTTCCTACTAACCACTCCCAACTCATTACTCACTACCCATTACTCCCTACTCACCACTCACAACTCACTACCCACTACCTACTACTCACTACTCGCTACTCCCTACTCGCTACGCACTACTCCCTACTCACTACTCACTAGTGACTCCTGACTACTCCCTCCTCACTACTCACTACTCGCAACACCCTGCTCGCTACTCACTAGTCACTACTCGCCACTCCCTACTCGCTACTCCCTACTCGCTACTCGAAACGCACCACTCACTACTCACTACTCTGTACTCACTGCGCACTACTCACTATTCACTACTCAGTACTCACTCCTCGCTGTTCGCTACTGTTTACTCCCTCATCCCTACTCCCTGCATACTACTCGCTATGCACTACTCACTACGCACTACTTATTCCTCCCTTCTCACTACTCACAATTCCTTATTCACTACTTCTTTCCCACTACTCACTACCCACTACCCACTACTCACTACTCACTAATCTCTACGCGCTACTCACTACTACCACTACCCATTACCCACTACTCACTACCTCACTACTCACCACTCACGACTCACTGCTCACTATCAAAGACCCACTACTCACCAATCGCTACTCAAAATACTCGATGCCCTACTCACTACCCGAGAAGCCCACTCCCCAGCCCCCTGTTCGGCGCAAAGGTGGGAGAAGGGGGGGGGTCGACCCCCTCCCCCCCCCCTTTCCAGCGCCAAGGGGGGGACGGGGGGGTCCGGAACCCCCCACCCCCCCACCCCTTCGAGGACGGGGGGGGGGAGGGGGGGGTTAAGACCCCCCCCCTTAAGGGGTGGAGGGGGGGGTAGTCGAAAATCCCACCCCCCCCCCTTGAAGGGGGGGAGGGGGGGGGTGGTTCTGCGAGCACACCCCCCTTGTTGTGTATTCAGGGCCATCCACTGGCGCGCTTTCGATCTTATACCTCGGTCCGGCTGTATTGGCATAGACGTATAATATTTCGGCGGTCCCCGCGGATCTCTTCAATCGGCGCTGGACCCTTCTCTGGTGCGCCGAGCGCGCCAGGAGCGGCGCCAGAGGCGCCGCCACGGAGCTCCAGCGCAGACCTCCGAAAATCTGTGAATGTCTATGTCATCACTCGCTCCCCGGATTATCCAATCTTCATTTTTTTGTTAGCTATTAACAGAACCCTCACCCTTTGGGAGCGGACTTGGGGTAAGAGGCCAATCCCATGAGGGACTCGGGGGTCTCGTCAGCAGATGCACCAGGCCACACCACCCATCTCCACTACCCCTGACGCAAAGGCGGGGGCCCGAGACAGGCTACGTCTTCACCGTGCTACCAGGGTCACGGGGTCCTTCTCTTCTCGATGCCTTCGCCCGCAGGATTCGGCAGAGCCCTGGCTTGCGCAGCGTCCTGGGCAGCCCAGGGCCTTGGGCGGGGCCGCCAGGGGCGCGCGCGGGACAGAGGACTGGCGCGCGCCACGGCGGGCAGCACCGGGGGCAAGGCACGGCCGTGGGGGGCAGCCACGGGGGCGGGGCCGAGGGAGCCAGGGGGGGGGGAAGTCCCGGGCACTCGCGGCGCCATCAGCCCGGGCCACTGGAGACCAGACCTTCTTCGGTCGCGACCGGTTCTAAAGGCGGCGCCCGGACGGAGGACGGCGCCATGCAAGCATCGGGCCGCAGCGGATCGCCGGAACATCGGAGTCGGAATCGAATCGGAGCGAGGCGGCCAGAATCGATATCGCATCGGATCGATCGGATCGGAACGGACCCTGCGACGTGAAGAGATGGTACTGCACATCCTTGATCAGGGCACCTCGCCTGCTGATTGCTTCTGAGATGGGCTGGCGGGGATACGCGAGGGGCAACTTTCTCCAGGCGCTCGATGAGCAGCACTTTCCCAGGCGCTCGAGTCCACAAAAGACCCTTCGGTGCAGGCGCTGACTGAGGAGCAAAGGCGTACATTCCTAGATGAGACAGCGCAGAATGCGGCAATCCCGATGAAGCCCAAACATCCGACGCAACAGCAGAAGACTTCCCGTCAGCTGATGCAGAATACCAAGCCGGCGCACAGAAATCAGGCAGACACCGAATGCACAGAACACGTTGTGCTGTCACCTGCGCTGCTACCGTTCGCTCGCAGGAGCGGCTCGCGACGACAGGTGCAAGCGACAGCGCGTCTAGTACAATGGCCTCTCCAGTGCAGAGCGAGACGGCTCCGCGGGATGTGACAACGCAGCCTGGTGATCAAAATGGAATCAGCCGGCCCAGTGGGCCTGATGATTGTGAGACCGCCACCGAGGGAGACAAGTGCAAAAGGTAAGCGGACCTCACAACATCTAGGACGCGTGGGCGAAGAACGCACGGGCTCCTCCTGACCCCCAAGGGAGCAAAAACGCACTGGACAGACGGAGCGCCCAGACGCCATCCGAGGCGGCCCCAAGTGAACGCAAGAGGGCCCGAGGAGGACATTGAGCGGGCGGCTCCCATGAGCACTGAATGCTGTCTCCTCCTCCTCCTGAACCTCCTCCTCCTCCTCCTCCTCCTCCTCATCCTCCTCCTCCTCCTCCACGGAACGCCACGGGAGATCACACAAACCATCCAAAGACGCACCACGTGTAGGTCGGGAGAGAAGAGACTTAAAGAGGAGAAGGAGGAGGAACAGAGGAGGGTAAGACGGAGGGGGGAGAATAACGAGGTCAGGTAGTGCACTAGAGTAAAGATTTACAGGGGGGAGCAGGAAAAGAGAGGAGGATGAGGAATAGGAGGATAGGGAGAAGGGGCGGTGAGGCGGGGGGAAAGGGCAGAGGATAGGGGGAGGAGGGGCACGAGGAGGTTAGCCCCCCCCTCGAATCGCTGCCACGTTATGCAGCCTTCCTTTCCTGTCGTGTGTCCACCTTGGCGACGATGCCGCTCGCAGGATCATCACAATTTGTGACATCGCTGAGGGGGCCCAGGCCCGGCTGTTGACCCATAATAATCGCCTTTAGAATGCCGGGCTTCATGCGAAGGGCCTGTGCTGTGGTCTTTGCCTTTTATGCTTCGGTCGGGCATGTCCCCTACAAGCGGGTCTGGGACAAACAATGAAAAATACCAAGAGAAAATTCACAAATACGGAAAAATAAACTAAAATCGTCCCCATACTATGTTGGGACTGTTTTTTGAATACTCGTCCTCTAAACTTAATGTGGCACGCCCGACTTACTTTTGTGCCCCCACTTCCTGAGCCGACGCCGGATGCGAGCCTGGTCATCTGAGATCCTGGAAGCTCGCGGCCCGCGCGTGGCCCCGCCCCCCCCCCCCGAGCACGTGCCCGGGCCGCGGTCGCCCGTGTGAGGATGGCGGAATGCGATGCTGGATGAGATCTGCTGCACGCAGGCATTTGTCTGCGCCGCCCCGCTGTACGCCGCTTCGTCATGCCCCGAGCTCGTCTGGATCTTCCCGTGCTGCCCACCTGACTGGTTCTCTCTCTGTCTCCCTCGGCCACGTCAGGGGATTGCTTGAAGGGCAGTGCTTGATGGGCAGTGCTGCACGCAGGTAGGCGCTTTTCGGTTCGGTGTTTCGACATTTCGGCGGAAAGGGGGGGGGTCTGGCTCTGGGCCTCTGCTTAGTGCGGCTGTTTGCGACAGGGCGTCCATTATGGGAGAGGGACTCCACCTGCTCGAAACAGGCGCCAAAAACAGCCCAGATTCACTCCAGGCGGGGGGAAAGGGGGATGCGAGGGCCCGCGCCGATCGGAAAAAACCATGGATAAACAACTATCACCAGGCATGCTCTGCGCCGCGCCGCTGCGCGCTGCTTCGTCATGCACCTGCTCGTCGGGATCTCCCCGTGCTGCCCACCTCACTAGTTCCCAACCATCCTGTGGTGTTGGGTCCTCGTTTTGAAGAGACGGTGCCCCGCGTTCCTTCCTTCCTTCTTTCCTTCCTTCCTCCTCCCCCTCCTGCATTCTCCCATTATTCCACCTCCCCTCCTCCCTGCTCCCATCCCTTGCCTCTGCACTCCGCATGTCTTCGTCGTCGTCTCCCCCACCCAGCACAGCGTTTCGTGGCCCCACAGGGAGCTCCACCTAAGGCCCCAAGGGCGGTGTCCGCATGCGTCCCCCCCACCCAGCACAGCGCTTCGTGGCCCCATGGCGAGGTCCACCTGAGGCCCCAATGGCGGTGTCCACGTGCGTCTCCCCACCCAGTACAGCACTTCGTGGCCACATGGGGAGCTCCACCTAAGGCCCCAGTGGCGGTGTCGACATGTGTCTCCCCCACCAGATACCGCCTTTCGTTGCCCCATAGGGAGCTCCATCTAAGGCCGCAGTGGCGGTGTCCACATGCGTCTGCCCCACCCAACATTGCATTTCGTGGCCACATAGGGAGCTCCACCTCAGGCCCCAAGGGCGGTGTCCACATGCGTCTCCCCCACCCAGCACAGCGCTTCGTAGCCACATAGGGAGCTCCACCTAAGGCCCCAAGAGCGGTGTCCACATGCGTCTCCCCCACCCAGCACCGCGCTTCGTGGCCGCATGGGGACCTCCATCTAAGGCCCCAGTGGCAGTGTCCACATGCGTCTCCCCCACCCTGCACAGCGTTCCGTGGCCCTATAGGGAACTCCACCCAAGGCCCCAATGGCGGTGTCCACATGCGTCTCCCCCACCCAGCAAAGCGCTTCGTGGCCCCATCGGGAGCTCCACCTACAGCCCCAGTGGCGGTGTCCACATGCGTCTCCCCACTCCCCAGCACAGACTTTCGTGCCCCATAGGGAGCTCCACCTAAGGCCCCAATGGTGGTGTCCACCCGCTTTTCCCCCACCCAACACAGCGTTCGTGGCCCCATAGGGAGCTCCACCTAGGGCCCGGGTGGCGGTGTCCACGTGCGTTTCCCCAACCCAGCACAGCGTTCGTGGCCCCGTAGGGAGCTCCACCTAAGGCCGCAGTGGCGGTGTCCACGTGCGTCTCCCCACCTAGTACAGCACAGTGTTTCGTGGCCCCAGAAGAAGTTCCACATAAAGCTTCAGTGGCGGTGTTCACATGCGTCTCCCCCACCCTGGGAGCTCTACCTAAGGCCCCAGTGGCGGTGTCCACCTGCGTCTCCCCCACCCTGCACAGCGCTTCGTGGCCCCATGGCGAGGTCCACCTGCGGAACCAGTGGCTGTGTCAACGTAACAGCACTTCGTGGCCCCATAGGGAGCTCCGCCGAAGGCCCCAGTAGCGATTCCCACGCGCGTCTCCCCACCCCGTACAGCATTTCGTTGCCCCATGGGGAGCTCCGCCGAAGGCCCCAGTGGCTGTGTCCACATGCGTCCCCCCCACCGAGCGCAATCTTTCGTGGCCCCATAGGTGGCTCCGCCGAAGGCACCACTGGCGGTGTCCACATGCGTCTCCCCCGCTCAGTACAGCGTCCTGTGGCCCATAGGGAACTCCACCGAAGGCCCCAGTGGCAAAGTTTGCATGCGTCCCTTCCGCCCAGTATAGCATGTCGTGGCCCATCGTAGACGATACCAAAGACGATACCCACAAAGCCAGTACTCACAACTTCATCTGGTTGGGTCCTTCGCCAGGCTAATTGTTTTGTTTGTTTTGTTCTCTCTCTCTCTCTCTCTCTCTCCCTCGGCCACGTCAGGGGGGATTGCTTCTGCCTGCGGTGCCCAAGGCTTGGAAGGTCGAGGCACGACGCATCGGGCCATGGTTGGGTCGAGCATGTCCCCCTACAGGCGGACTTGGATGGAAAGATGAAACGTAAGCAAGGCATACTCCCAAATGGCCAAAAAAAACAAAACTCCACACATCCTCCCCATACTGTTTTTATATATATATATATTTATATATATATATATAAGAAACTGTGCTTGACCATTCCTCCTGCAGAGGGACCTGCCCGACGCGTCAGGCCACGGCCCGGCGCCGCCCTGCCGCTGGGATTGGCACCCCCTCGCCGTCGCTCGGACGTCCATGTCCCGTGCATTCTTCGGCTTCGTGCGTGTGCGTGTTTGTTGCTCGATGGTCCAGGATGCTCCTCGGTGGTTCTCGCCGGGAAAAAAAATGCACGCGTCCGAGCGATGCCAGGCCCCCTCGCGGGACCATGCCTGGCCGCCGCAGGGCCGCACCCCCAGAGACATTCCCCGAGCCGGCGCCCGGCGGCGGGGGCCTGCGCTCTCGGCCGCTCTCCCCCCACACAGGGGGGGGGGGGGCTCTCCCCGCCGATGGGCGAGCGCGCTCCGCGACTTGCAGCGTAGCTGCTCGCGGATGGCCCGCATCCGCCGCGGGGGATCTCTGCGCTCCATGGCATCGAGGGAGCCATGCTTTTTGTTTTGCTTCTGTTCCGGGCGCTTGCGAGTGGGCACTCTGCGAGTATAGTGGAGCGCGCTCGGTGGGACGAGGCCCGGCAGCTGGAGCCCCCCGTCCCCCCGTGGCTGCCTGCACCGACAGGCCCAGACGTGATAGCGTCGTAAAAAAATCAGGACGGCACATTGTTCACTATTTCCGGTCCTTGGGGGCCCTTTCTCGAGCAGGGACCGACTGTCCCGGCATTCCTATAGTCATGCCACGAAATGCTCTTAGAACCCAAAAGCGCTCTAAGAACAGAAAAAGCAATGCTCTGAGAACGCTTTTTGGGCAGAACCCGATGCGAGGAAATAAGACGGACTCCGCCAGAAGTGTTCTAAGAGCATTTCGTGGGAACCAAAAAAACTCTCAGAACATTGTCTGGTGGGGCTACCAATCGGTCGGAAGAAGTAGGTAGAAACATGAAGCAGGAAGGCGTTGGAAATAGATTGGGTTTCCGCACGCCTCCTGAAGAGGAAGGAAGAGGGAACACCACTCGACTCCTGAAGTAGGAAGGCGCTGAAAGCAGATTGGAATCTGGGAATCCAAAAAATACCTACTTTTGAACGACCGATGGGTATAGGCACGCCGGGACGCTTCGCCACTGCTTGATCCTTGGCGGCCCCCTCGCCGGGGCCCCGGCACCCTCAGAAAACTAACGACTCGGCAGGAGGAGCCGGCCACGGGCAGAGGGTCTGGCCTTCCCGGGGCGCCGCCCTGCACAAAAATCGGCCCGGCGCGTGTCGGGGGGGGGGGGAGGGGGAGGGGGGGGAGGGGGAGGGGGAGTGGGAGGGGGAGGGGGAGGGGGGGGAGGGGAGGGGGGGGGGAGGGGAGGGGGAGGGGGAGGGGGAGGGGGGGGAGGGGGAGGGGAGGGGGAGGGGGAGGGAGGGAGGGGAGGGGGGGCCCTCCGAGAGATTCCCGGGGCCCTGGGCCCCCCCCCCCCCGCCTCCTGCGCGGGGCCTGCCCTGGCTCGCCCCCCTGTTCTTGAGCAGGGACCGACCGTCCCGGCGTTCCTACAGTCCTACCACGACATGTTCTCGGAACCCCAAAAATGCCCCAAGAACCAAATCGATGTTCTTCTAACATGCGCCCGATCTGTTAAAACAAGACCGTCCCAACCAGAAATGTTCTAAGAACAGTTCGTGCAAACCATCCAAGGTTATTGGAACATTCTTTGATAGGACTGTAGGCGAGCCAGGACGCTTCGCCACTGCTGAGGTGCTTAACGCAGTCACGCTCTGAAAAAAAACAGCGCCCTAACAAATTATCCTGGCGAAGGACCCAACCATATGCAGTTGTGGGTACCGCCATTGTGAATGCCATCTTCGGTGGAGCTCCCTATGGGGCCACGAAGCGCTGCACTGGGTGGGGGGAATCTGGGGCCACGAAACGCTGTACTGGGTGGGCGAAAATGCCAAATGTGATATTTCGGGACGCGTGCGGACGGCGGCACTTGGGCCTTCTGTGGAGCTCTCTACGGGGCCACGAATAGCTGTACTGGGTGGGCGAAAATGCCAAATTGGGTATTCCGGGACGCATGCGGACGGTGGCACTGGGGGCTTCGGTGGAGCTCCCTATGGGGCCACGAAGCGCTGTACTGGGTGGGTGACAATGCCAACTTGAATGTTTCGGGACGCATGCGGACGGTCCCACTTGGGGCTTCGGTGGGGCTCCCCATGGGGCCACGGAGCGCTGTGCTGGGTGGGTGAAAAGCAAGGAGGAGGGAGGAGGGGGAGGAGGAAGGGAGGGAGGGAGGAACGCGGGGAGCTGTCTCTTCAGAACGAGGACCGATAAGGCTCAACCACCATATGGCCGACTGCGTATTTCCTGAACCCAAAAACGTTTCCATCTCTTGGAAGAACGAATTTTGCTTCCGCCGCCTTCGGCCAGCCTTCCGCCAGGCGGAAGCGGCCTCGTTGTACTTCCGCCGACCTTTCGCTGCCTTCCGCCGAGGAAGAGATGACAACTCCTTCTGTCCTCGAAGGCAAGGCCCATTCTGGAGCGCCCCATATGGCTCCTCGTGTCGCTCGCGCCCGCGGGCCGATGGCAGGTCCGCTCCTCCAACAGACTGGGTCTCGCACGTCGCACCTCTGACTCGCTTCCACTTGGCGCGGACATGTTGTGCAGCCCCAACGGGCGAGCGAGTGTTGTTGCGTGTGGTCTCAAGGACAGTCTCAAATCACAAGCCTCAATAAGGCTCGGAGGCTTCATCCTCCCAGGAATCTCCGCCACTGTCAGCGCTGCGGCCTCTCTCAGTGGAGATTCGCCCAATCTCTGCCACCCATTCTAGATCAGGTGGAGGTGGAGGAGGAGAAGGAGGTAAAGAAGGAAGAGGAGGTGGAGAAGGAAGAGGAGGGGGGAGGAGCAGACGGATCGCCTGTCCAGACATGCGCCCGCGAAGCGAAAACCCACGGGCCCCAGCAAGCGGCAGGAGAATCGTCGACTGCCTACGGCGCAGCAGATGCAGGCCTACGCTGAGGATGCACGGGCCAGATGGAACGAGAAGCGGAGGAATACGCGGGGGGGGAAGGGGAAGGGCATAATCAAGGATGGAGGGAGACGAAAAGAAGGCTGAGGCGCCTGAATAGGAGGAGCAAGGTGAGGAGAAGCTGAACCACTGCCAGAGGAGGAGAAGGAGAAGGAGGAGGAGGAGGAGGAGGAGGAGGAGGACGAGGAGGAGGAGCAGGAGGAGCAGGAGAAGGAGGACGGTCCAGGAGGAGGAGGAGGAGGAGGAGGAGGAGGAGGAGGAGGAGGCGGAGGAGGAGGATGAGGAGGAGGAGGAGGGGGGGCGAGCGAGTAGAGCAGCAGGGCGAGCCGCCTGGGGTGGGCGCGGAGGGAGGGCAGGGAAGAGCAGGGAACGGGGAGGAGCGGGGGGGAGGTGGGGGGAAGGGGACTGGGGACGAGGAGGAGCGGGGAGCAACAACGAGAGAGCGGCGCCCGTGCACCGCACCGTGGTAGGACTTCCTCCTCGGGCCTCGCTCTGAGGCGGCGCGGTGCCCAGAGACCGTCGGCCCCAAGGGCCGAGCCGCGGAGCACCGTGCCGCTCCCGGGTCGAGGATCGGCGACGCCTCGGGAGACAGGAGGGCGCCGCGGTGCACGCGAGCTGCCCGCGGAGGTCGAGGAGGCGGTGAGGATGCCAGGGCCCGGGAAGGCCACGTCGACGCTCTGCGAGCGGGGCGCGGCCAGCGAAAGCGGCCAAGGATGGGCCGAGGATGTAGTGATGCAAGGGTGCCCTTGGGAAGGTTGCACATCCTTACTATGCGGGCCAATTGTACAGGGCAGTTTTTAATACATCGGATTCATACATACATACTTATGAGTTTTAATACATGGTTCATGTATGACTAAATGTATTCATGAAATCATCGTTGCTTGTAGTACTTGATCCCTGCATGTTTCATACATGATCCGCACGCGGAGCATGTATTAACAACGGCAGTGTAAGGAATAGTTGAGAGGGAGAGGAGGACGGGCAGGTGGTGGAAGAGGCGGCCGGTGCCGAGGCAGCACGACGGCCGTGGGCCCGCCCCGCAGCCGGGATCTCCTCTTTGAGGAGGGATCCGCCTCCGCGCTGGGACGCAGGACAAAGACAACAGTCCGGTACTGTGCGCTGCTGTTGGAGGCGATCGTCCGCTACGAATCCGAGAGTACATGAATCCCATTGCATATGTTCTCGAAATTCAACAAGTCGTTTAAGCTCTAGTATTTTTTTCCATGATATTCGATCTTATTCCCGCTCGCCATCTTGATCTCAGCTCGATCGGGTACCTTTTACTGTCAAAAAGCATGCAGGCGGGATCGGCCGTTTCAAGTCGTCGTTTCCAGAGCGGTATGGCCAGAGACCGCCCGCAGCGGGGCCTGTACTATTGGCTACCTACCAGACCACCCCAACCCAACCCGAAGACCGGAATTTCGGGTTGGGGGGGGGGGTAAGGGTTCCACATGTGTTTTTTCGATGTTTCCCGACCACCCCCCCCACTGGAAATCGAGGGTAAATCTGAGCCTTCGGGTTGGGTTGGGGTGGTCTGGTGGGTGGTGAACTATAAATGTCGCAGCGCGCGCGTCAACCTTTTGGGGGCCGATGCGCACAGAACTGGCAGAAGCATGCGGGGGGGGTGCTTGCGCGCCCGCCGGTCTCACAGGGACAGCTGCCTGCCCCCCTACAAGAGGAGTACTCAAGACGGGTCAAAACAGAATGGTCAAACAATAGCCTGGGGACGATCTCTTGACTACATGTTGATTCTATTTTGGGAGAGCTGACCTGACGTGTGCCAGTCGGGGCTGGGATGGCAGGAACATCCGACAGAGTGTCGCGCGGGTGCCCAACTCTGAAAGGGAATCGCCCTCCATCCACTTAGCTTTTGAGCAAGCGGCAACTCTTGACCTTACACTTCGGACCACTCGTAGAAGTTACACGATGTCGCTTCGTGCGATCCCCACCTGAGGTCGCGAGGCGGGATGCACCGGCACACGCTGGGCTCGGCGGCCGCGGCACACGTTCGTCAGTCGTCGACGGCACGAGGCAAGACACCCAAGGAGCACCGCCACGCTGTGGGCCTGGCCTCCGCGCGCGCGATGCAGGGTGTACGAGACGGCTCGAAATGTGTTCAAGCTGTAAGCCTAACTCCTCCTCCTCCTCCTCCTCCTCCTCCTCCTCCTCCTCCTCCTCCTCCTCCTCCTCCTCCTCCTCCTCCTCCCCCCCCTGTTGGAGGGGGGGGGAGGAACCGCCCTCCCTCCGTGGACCTGGCGCATGCTGCGCAGACGCAGGAGCGCTCGAGAACGTGTGCGGCCACCTGGCGAGGGCCGCCTGCCCCGGCGAGACCCTCCTGTCGTGACCACCGTCCATCCGTGCGTACGCAAACTCGCCCAGCAACGCGCAGCACTTCAGTGAAGGCATTGGAGGAGGGCGGAGGAGGAGGAGGAGGAGGAGGAGGAGGAGGAGGAGGAGGAGGAGGAGGAGGAGGAGGAAGCGGAGGAGGCGCCTCGAACGTCACGGCCGGCCCGCCCTACCCGCACGCCTGGTGGCGCGGCAGGCAGTTGTCAGGAAGAGGAGCGGAGGCGAAGGCGCAGGGGATAGGCTTAAGTCGGGCGTGTCCCCCTACAGGGGGGGCTTCGACGAAAAAGGAATGATCCTGGCGAAGGTCCCAGCCATACGCAGATGTGGGTACCGTAATTGTGAATATCGGCTTCGGTGAAGCTCCCTATGGGTGAAGCTCCCTATGGGGCCACGAGGCGCTGCACTGGGCGGGGGGAAACGCTGTACTCTGTGGGTAGTGATGCGAATTGAGTTTCCGGGACGCATGCGGACGGTCCCACTGAGGGCTTCGGTGGAGCTCCCTATGGGGCCACGAAGCACTCTACTGAGTGAATAAAAATGCCAAACTGGGCTTCCGGGACGCATGCGGACGGTCCCACTGGGGGCTTCGGTGGAGACCCCTATGGGGCCACGAAACGCTGCACAGCGCGGGTGAAAATGCGAAATTACACTTCCCGGACGCATGCGGACGCTGGTACTGGGGCCTTGGGTGGAGCCCCCTCTGGGGCCACGAAACGCTGCACCGGGTGAATGAAAATGCCAAAATGGGTTTCCGGGACGCATGCGGACGGGGGCACTGGGGCCTTCGGTGGAGCTCCCTATGGGGCCACGAAGCGCTGTACTGGGTGTGCGGGACGCATGCGGACGGTAGCACTGGGACCTTCGGTGGGGCTCCCTATGGGGCCACGAAGCGCTGTACTGGGTAGGTGAAGCGCAGGGAGGAGGGGGAGGAGGGCCACGAAACGCTGTACTGGGTGTGCGGGACGCATGCGGGACGGTAGCACTGGGACCTTCGGTGGAGCTCCCTATGGGGCCACGAAACGCTGTAATGGGTGTGCGGGACGCATGCGGACGGTAGCGCTGGGACCTTCGGTGGGGCTCCCTATGGGGCCACGAAGCGCTGTACTGGGTAGGTGAAACGCAGGGAGGAGGGGGAGGAGGGCCACGAAACGCTGTACTGGGTGTGCGGGACGCATGCGGACGGTAGCACTGGGGCCTTCAGTGGAGCTCCCTATGGGGCCACGAAACACTGTACTGGGTGTGCGGGGCGCATGCGGACGGTGGAGAGGAGGGGGGCGAGGAGGAGAGGAGAACGCGGGGCGACGTCTCTTCAAAACGAGGACCCAACACCACAGGATGGTTGGGGAAAATACTCAAAACACATCCCAAAGATGTCCCAAAACATTCAAACAATAGTCCCCAGGCCATATTTTGACTATTGTTGATTATTCCCTCTGTAGAGGGACAGGCCCGACATAAGGATAGGCAGGATGATGGGGGGGCGAAGGATGGGGATGAGGATGACGAGCAGCGGAAAAGAAGAGGGTGGGGGAGCAGCAACACATAGGGAGGAGGGAGGAGGGGGAGAGCAGGGCGGCTGGGAGGAGCAGGGCGGATGGGAGGAGCAGGACGGGGAAGAACATCGGAACAAGAGTCAGGAGGAGCAACAGCAGGGAGCAGGGGGGAAGGAGGGGGGAGGCGGGAGGGGGGCTGAGGACCGCGGGGAAAGGACGTGGAGGAATCGGGGGGGGAGGCAGACAGGCGGGAAAGGAGCGTAGAGCCGCTCGGGCTCACTTCGCGCCGCGGATGTTGACCTTCCCCGCCTCGCGGTTGCCCGTGGCGGCCCCGTGGGGGCAATTCCCCACGCAGCTCATGATGCAGGGGAAGTCGGACGGCGCGCACGCCACGGTGAAGCACTTGTCCGCACACATCATCGAGGTGATCTGCGAGACTGCAAGGGGTAGCATCAGCAGCGCGAGGAGGGCGCTGCGGAGGGCCACCATGCTGAAGTGTCTCCGAAGAGGATCTGCGAAGTGTTCGGGTGCCGGAAGCAGGTGGTGCGCACGCACTACGCCGAAATGCTGACGGGGGGTAGTAATGCTGATGACGAGGATGACCACGACAACTACGAGTGGCCATTCAGCGCCAGGGGCGGGCCAATATTGGCCACAACAGGGCGTAGAAAAGAAATGACGATCGTTCGCACGCCTGTATCCTATGACCTGGCCTAAACCCAGCTTCAAAACCCAGATTCGTGTGAAAATCAATGGTCAACCAGAGAAGCAATCCGCAGGCCCTTTTCTGGAGAGTGCCAGACTGACGGAGACAGCGCAGGACAGCTGCTGCGCTGATAAATCATGAACGGTTGCTCATGTCCAGTCTCTTGTCATGTGTCTCTCCAGGCCCGTCCTTTTTCTGCTGTCATCTCGTGTGGTGGGCCCACAGCGCCAAGCGAGACCACTCGGGAGTGGTGGACTCAGCGTCATAGTCGCCCTTACACTATACATCGCATGTGGACGACACCGGAAGGCCATGAGGCCTCCAAGAGAGCCCCGACAGGAGAAGGCGGCCCAAGATGGCCGCAATAGCATCCCAGGAAAATCCAGTGGGGCCCTTAAAACAGGCCACGAGGGCCCACGGTCGCCTCCGAGAGTGTCAGAGAACAGATATCGCCTATTTCTGCTCAAGACAGCTCAAATTGCTAACGAACTGATGTCTCAATGCTCCAAGACAACTCAAACTGAGGGCCTAACACGTTACCCCATCATTGCCAAACGTAATCCGGAAACGTCCCCAGGCGGCCCAAACATTCAGCCAAGGTCCCCAAGCATGGGCCAACTAATCCAACATATATTCAACCCGTCACAAGAGGCCGCATGTCCAGCCCCCAGAGTTCACAAGGCACTCCAAAGATTTCCCAGAAGGCGACGACGGCAACGACGACAACGAAGGTGACGACCACCTCACGAATCGCCCTCCTCCCTGTCGAGGGAGGTACACTTTGACCTCCCAGACCCGAGCTCCTACACAACTCATCCACGCCCAACCCGCTGGGGGAGATTCCTGTGACCAGAAGATATGTGGCTACTCCCGGACGCGCAACCGAGGAAGGCCAGTAGGAGGGCCTATCCAGGCATGACGCAAACCTGTCCGGGCATGTCCAGGGACGGCCCACGAGGCTCGCAGGGCGCATGCAGCCCCGAGAAGGCCCGAGCGTACCCGGGAGGGCCAAGCCGGACTCGGGAGAGCACACGAGCTTCGGGAGGGGGTTCGGAGCCCAGGTGGCCTCGGGAGGCTCCTGGCAGGCCCAGGCGGGCCCAGGAGGCCCGTCCACGAGGGCCCGGGAGGCTCCGAGATCGCCCATGCGGTCCAACGGGTGCGCAGGCCGTTCCAAAAACGGAGGCCCCAGGACAGGGCCCCAGCAAGCCACAGGAGAGCCAGAGCGGCCCGAGGGAGCCCCGGGGACCACCAGGAAGGCAGCAGCAACAGCCTGACAGAGAGCACGCCATGACAAACAGTTGCTTGTGTGTGTGAAATTCTCGGGGGCACAGCTACATCGTAAATCAAGGCGCCCACCACCGCCTCCATCTTCCTCCATCCCTCCTTTCTCCCTTCTCTTGCCTCCCCCTCCCTCCACCGTTCTCTCCATCCCTCGTCCACCATCAGTCCTCACGCATGCGGTGGTGCATCAAACCAGCACGGTCTCATCATTGCATGATCCGAACATCCGACGCAAAAGCAGGAACCTGACGCACGACTGATGCGCAATACCAGGCTGGCACACAGAAAGCAAGAAGGCACCAAATGCCGAAGGCGCGTCACGCTGCGGTTCGCCGTCGTGTCAGGGGGGCGCACGGCGGCAAGGTGCAAGCGAAGGTGCGTCCAATGCAATGGCGTCTACAGTGCAGAGCGAGACGGCTCTACAGATTGTGAGGATGCAGCTTGGTGATCAGAATGGCATCCGCCAACCCACTGGGCCCGCGGGCTGCGAGGACGCAGTCCGGTGCTGGATGCCACTGTTTGTCATGTCCGAGTGTGGACACCAACATGTAAGTGAGCAGACTGAGTTCCAGGCATGTGCGACTACTGCTGCTGACCTCA
>CAUYUJ010000825.1:350128-385128 GCA_963575745.1 Prorocentrum cordatum
CCTCCTTCTCCTCCTCCTCCTCCGCCTTCTCATCCTTCTCCTCCTCATCCTTCTCCGCCTCCCATGGCGAACAAGTGCTGGTGCCTTCGATGCTCGGGAGCACGAGTCCGTCGCCCGTTCTGGCGACCATCACCACCGCCGTCCTCCTCCACCCCTCCGTTCTCCCTCCTCTGGCCTTCCCCGCCCCTGGCTCCCGCCGCCTTCTCCATCCCTCTCCCGCCCTCGTTCCTCACGCGCGCCGTGGTGCATCAATCCAGGGCGATCCAATTCCTGCTGGACCCGAACGTCCGACGCAACAGCTGGAAGACAGTGCACAGCTCATGCGCAGTACCAGGCTGGCACACAGAAAGCAAGGAGGCACCGAATGCAGAAGGCGAGCCGCGCTGCGGTTCGCCGTCGCGGCACGGGGGCGCGCGCGGCGGCAGGGTGCAAGCGAAGGTGCGCGTCCAATGCAGTGGCGTCTACTTGGTGCAGAGCGAGACGGCTCTGCAGGTTGTGGGGATGCAGCTTGGTGATCAGAATCTGACATCCGCCGGCCCACGGGGCCCTCGGGCTGCGAGGACGCCGTCAGGTGCTGGGGAGTGTCTTGTTTTGTTCGGCATGTCGACGTTGGGCGGAAAGGAGGGGGCAGGGGGGGGTCTGATTGTGGACCTCTGCTTAGTGCGACTGTTAGCAAGAGTGCTGCCTCTATGGGTGGGGGAGGCTCCACCCGCTCGAAACAGGCGCCCAAAAACAGCCAAGATCTACTCCATAGGGGGGGGTGCGAGGGCCCGCGTCGATCGGCAAAACAATTAATACAACACGATAACCTGGATGAAACATGTCTTCATATCCGAGCGTGTGGGCACCATCATGTAAACGAGCAGACAGAGCTGCAGGCACGTGTGGCCACTGCTGCGGATGTGGCTCCCACGACTACTTATTTTGGTTAAAGCAGCTGTATGTGGTACTAACACTACTGAAGCATAGACGAAGGAAAGGCACTACTGGTCGCAATGGTGGGTCGAAGTAGAAGTGGTAGCACTCGTAGAATGTGTGGGCAGCAGCATGTAAACGAGCAGACAGAGCTGCAGGCACGTGCGGCCACTGCTGCTGATCTGAATATGACTCCCACGACTATTGCTTTTGTTACAGCAGCTGTATGTGGTACTACCACGACTGCATCGTACACGAAAGACGAGGCACTAAGTATCGATTGCAATTGTGGGCGAAGTAGGAGCGGTAGTGTGTCGCCGTACTAATAGAAGTTCTCGTGGCACAACAGCTACTACCTGATACTGCAATGCCTACGGTACTCTACTCTTCTATGCCTCACCCTGGCATTACCATTGGACAACGTTGTCCAAATACATTAGAAGCGCGGCGTGTCTAAGGCGTTGTCGGACGGAAGGTAGGCGCTCGCGTGTCTCAGGCTTTCTGAAAGTCCGTAACAGGTCGTGTCTATATCGTATATCGAGACCAGTCGCGCAAACAAGCCCAACCCAGTTCTAGCCATATATGTATATACACAAATATGTATGCATGTGTGTATGTGCTACACCTGTATATACATATATCTATATATAGATATTGACACGCACACTCTAATCGCGCAGTTGCCGTGTAAGACAAGCGTTGACGACGCCTCCAAAATATGGGCATTCGTGTGTTGACGTTGGCCACATGCACGTTCACCTCTCCATGCTGCCGTAATCAGGTTCAGTGGCGTGCACGTGTGTGGTTGCGTGCTGCATGTTGTGTGTGTGTGAGTGTGCGCGTGTGTGTGTGTGTGTTTGTGTGTGTTTGTGTGCGTGTGTGGGGCGTGTTTGCGTGTTTGGTTACGTCCGCGCGTGTTGATACTGTTTGTGTACACGAGTACGTGAATGAACATGCATATGAGGGAAAGCAGCAGGAAGAGGGACAGGAGAGAAGGGGAACACATACTAATACTTTTTGTATATGGGTGAGAGAAGAAGAGCACAAAGCTCGGAGTGAAAGAAAATGAGGATGAGGAGGACCGGACGGATCCCATGTCTGGATGTGCACCCCGCGAAGCGAGAGAGAAGCACGCCCATCGGGCCCCAGCAAGCGGCAGGAGAATCGTCGACTGCCTACGGCGCAGCAGATGCTGGCCTACACTGGGTAGGAGGGAGGGGAATGGACGGGAAGGGGGGAGGAGGAGAGGGGGTGAGAGGATGAGTCGTAGGCCGCCGATCCTGAGGAGGAGGCGAGCAGGAGCAGGGTGATGCGGAGGAGAAGCATGGGGGGAGTGGAGGAGGAGGAGGAGGAGTGGCACGTCTGGTGGTGCGGCAGGGAGAATTGCGTATACGCAAGGAGGGGAGAAGGATGAGGAGAGTAAGGCGGCCCAGGAAGGCGGAAGATGGGAGGAGGAGAAGGATGAGCATGATGGGGCAAGGGAGGGAGAGAGGCAGGAGCGAAGCGGGATGGGGTATGGAGATGGCTGGGGGACGACGGAGGAGCAGGGGGGACTCACAGAACAGGGGGACAGAGAAACATGAGAGAGGGCGCAGGAGTGCGAGACGGGCAGATCTAAGCAGCCGCCCGCCGCTCACTCACCTCGCGCCGCGGATGCTGACCTTCCCCGCCTCGCGGTTGCCCGTGGCGGCTCCGTGGGGGCAATTCCCCACGCAGCTCATGATGCAGGGGAAGTCGGACGGCGCGCACGCCACGGTGAAGCACTTGTCCGCACACATCTTCGAGGTGATCTGCGAGAGGGCGACCGGCAGAATCAGCAGCACGAGGAGGGCGCTGCGGAGGGCCGCCATCCCCAGATTCTCAGAGGAAAATATGCGAAGTGTTCGGGTGCCCGAAGCAGATGGCGCGTAGGAGCCAAGCTGAAATGCTGACGGGGAAGGCAACTTGGATCCAGGCCCGTTTCCTTTCCAGGGTCAGTCAGCAACAAATCGGCAAATCGGATCGAATCGAAGCGTGCATCGAAACGGGCTGTAGCGGCACGGACTCGGAATCGAACCGGACCGGCTGCAGCGCCATGCAAGCAAGCATCGAGCCGCATCGGAATGGACTGCCGGAATCGAGTCGGAGCGAGCTGTCCGGAATTGACATCGGATCGGATCGAGCGGATGGAAATGGACACTGCCTTCCTGGTGTCAACTGCGGCGGGTACGGGGCGGCGTCGACGATCGGACGCGGCGTGATCCTCTCCGTCGGTGGAGTTGCATAGGAGGAGGAGGAGGAGGAGGAGGAGGAGGAGGAGGAGGAGGAGGAGGAGGAGGAGGAGGAGGAGGAGGAGGAGGAGCGAGGAGGAGGAGGCGGAGGAGGAGGAGGAGCGAGGAGGAGGAGGAGGAGGAGGAGGAGGAGGAGGAGGAGGCGGAGGAGGAGGAGGAGGAGGAGGAGGAGGAGGAGGAGGGAGGAGGAGCGAGGAGGAGCCAGGAGGAGCGAGGAGGAGCGAGCTACCGAACCTGACAACGCCTCACCCCTCCGACGGATACCCTTCACGACGAGCTCTGGGAACGCGGACTGACGTGCCGCCCTCGTTCTGACAGATCTGTTTCCCCGAAGAGACCGTGATGGCACGCGCTCGCTGCCATGTCACCGAATTGGCTCCCGGGCCCAGACGTGGCCCCGAGGAGGGCGATCAGGGCACCGTAGCTGGAAGCTTGAAGCTCCCTTCGATCTCGAGCTCTGGCTACTGGCCCCCCTCTTGGGGGCGCAGGGAAACACATGCAATGGAACAACAGCATCGAATGGGTTATATTAGAACAACATGTCATTATATATAGAACCGAATCGAACATACTAGAATGTGGCGTTGTTGAATAATAGATCGTTTGGTAACAACAAATGGAAACTAAACTAATGCTTTTATAATCTAACAGAACCGACTATACTAGAATGGGATAGCCTGCTATAACAACAATTGCGTCGGATACAAGATCATAACATCGAAAATAATGAACAAGACCCGAAACAAAATGCGATACTATTATACACGATACTTCATTGTTGCAGAATGACATATAAAACATTTAATACAACATACGAAAATTAATACAAACGAATCGAATGGAACAGACTACAACATAATATAATCGTGCACAATTTAGTAAATTCGAATCGAACGCATATATATATACATATATATATATATATATATATATATATATATATATATATATATGGTCGCCCCCCCCCCCCCCCAGCACCCCCCAAACCACCAAAACCACAAAACGATCATTGATTGTTTGCTCCTCCTCCTCCTCCCTCGCACTCCTCTTCCTCCTTCTTTCCTCCCTTCCTTAACTCCTCCGCCTCCTCTTCCTCCTCCTCTTCCTTCGCCAAAAAGACTTGCGGGAGGAGGGTGGCCACCAAACCATGTTATTCACATGTTTTTTGTGTGTTCTGTCACGGAGGCAACCAAACACTGCTATTCACAGGTTGTTTGTGTTTCTTGTTTTTTTTTTTGTTTTCAGAGATCCACAAGCATGGCCAGGGGGTGTTGTGGAACGCCAGAAACCAAACAAAAACTTGTGAATTGCAGTGTTTGGGGAGAGCATGACCACGAAACCATGCTATTCACCAGGTTTTTTTGGTGTTCTTCGGTCCGCCAGAAAACCAAAAAAAAATGTGAATAGCAGTGTTTGGTGAGAGCACGGCCACGAAACCATGCTATTCACATGTGTGTTTGTTTTTTTTTCCTGCCCCCCATAAAAAAAAAAAAAAAAAAAAAAAAAAAAAAAAAACCTGTGAATAGCACTGTTTGGTTGCCATGCTCCCCCCAAACACTGCAATTCACAAGTCTTTGTTTGGTTTCTGGCGTTCCACAACACCCCCTGGCCATGCTTGTGGATCTCTGAAAACCAAAAAAAACAAACAAACATGTGAATAGCAGTGTTTGGTTGCCTACCTGGCCCAAAATGTTTTATATAAAAAACTGTGAATAACACGGTGTCGTTGCCATGCTGATGCTATTGCTGTTGTTGCTCCCCTTCCTCATCCTCATCCTCCTCACCCTCACCCCCCTCATCCTCATCATCCCCATCGTCTGCTTCTCCCTCCTCAACCTCATCCCCCTCGTCCTCCTCGTCCTCATCCTCATCCTCTTTTTCGCCCTCCTCATCCTCGTCCTCCTCATCCTCACCCTCCTGCTGCTCCTCCGCCTCTTCCTCCTGCTCCTCTTCCCCCTCCTTCTCCTCCTCCTCCTCCTACCGAACCCGCCAGGATCACAGTATGATTACAATCAGAATGCAGCAATAATTCTTCAACCCATCCCTCTTTCTCAACGCGGCACGCATAGTGAACGCGCACGCTGTGCACGTGGTGTGCGCGCGGAGCCCACGCGTGCTAGTAGTAGTAGTGGTAGTAGTAGTCGTAGTCGTAATCGCAGTAGTGGTAGTAGTGGTAGTAGTAGTAGTAGTAGTAGTAGTAGTAGTTGTTGTTGTTGCAGTAGTAGTCGTAGTTTTAGTAGTAGTAGTAGTAGTAGTAGTAGTAGTAGTAGTAGTAGTAGTGGCAGTAGTAGTAGTAATAATAGCAGTAGTAGTAGTAGTAGTAGTAGTAGGTGGAAGACGGAAGATATGCCGCTTTTTCCTCAGGAAGAAGACACAGCGGTCACCCGCGGCTCCTGCGTCGCGGCGGGTTTGCCGCTGCCTGCTGTTCCTTATTGTCGGCGGGTTGTTCTTGTTGTTCTGCATTGGTTTCTGTTGCGCTTCGCGATTTCCGTCTCCAGGAGGGCATTCTAAAAATGAGATACCCTTTTATGCAACAGAAGACGCAATTGTTTCTCACTCATTCTGCGTCGCGGCGGGTTTGCCGCTGCCTGTCGTTCATTACCATCAAGGCGTTGTTCTTGTTGTTCTGCATTTCTTTTCTGTTGCGTTTTGTGATTTCCGCCTCGGAGAGGGCACCCTAAAATCGGGATGCCCCTTTTCACAGCAGAAGACGCAGTTGCTGCTCACTGCTTCTGCGTCGCGGCGGGCTTGCAGCTGCATGTTGTTCGCGGCTGTTGACGCGTTGGCCCTGTCGTTATGCATTGCGTTTCTCTTGCTCTCTGCGGCGCCCGCCGCCGCGAGGGCATCCTTAATTTTGGATGGCCTGTTGCGCCACAGAAGACGCACTTGTTTCTTACTGGGTCTGCGTCGCGGCGAGTTTGCCGCCGTCTGTCGCTCATTATCATCGATGCGGTGTTCTTGTGGTTGTGCCGTGTTTTCTGTTGCGCGCTGCGATTTCCGTTCCCAGGGGGGCATCCTAAATTGTGGATGCCCTTTTGTTTTTTCTGAACCCTCAGAGCAAGGGGGATCTTATCCAAGATCCCCCGACAGAAGGATCTCGCCTAGATGCCGCCACCTGGTGGTCGAAGTTCGAACGTCATTTTCAGGGGCGGGGGGGGCGGCGGGCCCGCCGCGCGGCAGCGTGTGGGCGCGTCGTTAGCAGCCCCGTGCAGGGGTGCGTTGTCATTGGGTCGGTCCGCTTGCCCCTCTGTCGATTGGTTCTCTGAACGCCCGAACTAAGGGGAATGTTATCCAAGACACACGCAGAAGGATCTTGTTCAAGATACCGCCACCTGGTGGCTTGGGGTCTGTCTCAGTCGTGCACTTGAGCACAAGCGGCAGAACCTTGCGATTGGGACCGAGCAGCCGCGAGCTTATGGGCGTCAAGAAGCACGTCGTCAGTAGGTTGCTCCGTTTCCCCCTCCGTCGAGTTGTTTTTTCGGAACCTCCAAAGCAAGGGGGATCTTATCCAAGATCCCCCGACAGCAAGGTCTTGTTCACGATGCCGCCACCTGGCGGTCGAAGTTCGAACGCCATTCCCTGGGGCGCGGCGGGCGGCGGGCACGCCATGCGGCAGCATGTTGGTATTTTTCGTTCGCAGCCCCGTGCAAAGGTCGCGCAGGCGCCTCACTGGCTGCCCATGCAGCCGTCCCTAAGGGACCGGTTGCGCCTCGAACCCCACTTCGCGGGGTGCAAAGTGAGCCAGGCCCAGCGCTTCTTCTCCTGGAACGTTGCCCAGTAGTTGAAGCGAGCCTGCTTTGAGCGGAGGTCGGCGAGGGCGGCCTTGGCCTTGCCGAGCTCTTCCTGCAGTTCCTCGTTGCTCTGCTCCAGCTTCTCGTTGGCCCGCGCCAGCTGCCGCAGCTTCTTGAGTTCGTCGGCCTGCTCCTGCTTCTCGCGGGTCGCAGCGTCGAGCTCCCTCGTGAGCTTCCTGTTCTTCTCGCAGAGAGCGTCGAACCGAGAGGTGGAACGAAGGGTCGCAGTGGCCAGTGTATCGCGCAGACGCCTGTGCGAAGCAGACTTGAACTCCGTCACCGCCTCCTTCAAGGCTTTCGCCACCCACGGTTTGCCCGAGAAGTTTTTCACGGCCCTGACGCGTGCCCTGCCCATGTTGGCGATGCGCTTCCTCTCGAGCGCTGCCTTCGTCGAGGCTGGCATGGTAGCAAGAATGAACAACTTGAACCAAAAAGGGCTACGGAAACGATAGGATGCGAGAGCGAGCGCTAGCAGTGCAGAGTGCAACGGATTGCCAACTGCGATCCCACCCGCCCCCTGGGCGGAGGTGGCTCAGCGAGCCTGGTCCGTCCACCCCCCTTCTTCCCCCTAACCCCTTCCCCCTGCGTCTGGAGAAGAGGCCCCGCGACGGGTTGGAGCGCGCAAGATGGCTCCAGATGGCCCCGAGAGGGCCGCAAAAGGTCCAAGATGGTCTCCAAGATCGATCAAGATAGCCCAAGGCGGTTCAATATAGCTTCGAACGAGCCTCGAAGAGGCGCCAGGACCGCCCCAAGACGGCTCCAAGTGGCCACTGAGCCTCTCCATGAGGATTCGGAAATGCCCAAGAGGCCTCCGCAAGAGGCATGTGGACGACAACCCTGTATCGCCCCAAGAGTGCCCCAAGAAGCTACGCGTTGGGAGTCTCACTCCTCCTGTTCTTCCTACTCCTCCTCTCCCCTTCCTCCACCTCCTGTTCATCCTCCTCTTACGCGTTCTTCTCATCATCTTCCTACGCGCTGCGCATGTCGCTCGAGGCAGCCCCATTCACGACTGCCCAGACATCCTACGCATTGCGCATGTCGCTCGAGGCTGCCCCGTGTCCCTCATCGCATTGCAATCCAATCGGTTGCAATGCAATCGGCTGCAATCCAAACGATTGCAACGCAATCGATTGCAAACCATTGCAATGCAATCCCCTTCCCCCCCTCCCTCCGCTCCCGCTCCTCCCCTCCCCTCTCCCCCCTCCCTCCTCTCCCTCCCTCGCAGTCCAATCCTTTTCAATCGAACCGATTGTAATCCAATCGATTGCAACCAAACGATTGCAACGCAATCGGTCGCGATCCACTGCAATGCAATCCCCCTCCCCCCCTCCCTCCGCTCCCTGCCCCCCCCTCCTTGGGGGGGCCAGGAGGATGAAGAGGAGCAGGAGGAGGAAGACAATGACGATGAGGAGGGTGCTCCCGCGAGGGGCAGGAGGGACCAGGAGGATGAAGGGGAGCAGGAGGAGGAAAGACAATCCGTCGTTGGGGGGTGCTGGGGGGGGGGGGGGCGAGTACATGTGTGTATACGCAATACAATACCAAACGGCAGAAGAAACATAACATGCTCACCGCATGAGCCTCCGAAGCCGGACAGGCGGCCTTCGCCTTTGCTGTTGCAGCCGCGGCTGCCTCGCTGCTGGAGCCGCTGTCCTCTTCGGAGCCGCTGTCGGAGCCGCTGTTGGAGCCGCTGTCCTCTTCGGAGCCCGCTGCGTCGGCAACTCCGTCGGCGCCGTCGGCGTCGGACCCTAGGTCAGCATCGGCGTCCGAGCTGTTGCAGCTGCCACGGCTTGGCGAAGCTGCCCTCGACGAGGCCGCCGAGGCCGCGCGGCTCGACGGGGCCGCTCTCGACGAGGCCGGACAGGCGGAAGCACGCGCGGCTGGGCCCGCGTCCGGAGCATGCCGAGGCCACAGGCCAGACTCGCAGCCGGCTGGGCCCAGCGCGCCACGGGTCACGCAAGGGGGGGCCCCGCGTTGGAGAGCGGCCCGCGCCACGGCTGCACCCCGCCAGCGCAGGAGCCGGCCACGTCGTCTGCCTCCAGATTCTGATGGGCCTGTCTTCCACGACCACCACCATAAGTTGGAGGGGGAGGGTCCTCCTCCTCCTCCTCCTCCTCCTCCTCCTCCTCGTCCTCCTCCTCCTCGTCCTCCTCGTCCTCCACCTCCGTCCCCCCTCCAACTTATGGTGGTGGTGGTGGAAAACAAGCCCATCAGATTCCGAGGAAGCTATGGTCGACCGACGGGTTCGACACGAGCTTGCGGTCCTCTGACACTTTGTTCCGCGTGTCGCGGCGGCGGCGCCTGCGAGATGTGCTATGCTCTGCAAGCGGGCCGAGAGGAGCTCGGGAAGCTGCGGCTGCGGGACTGAGGAGCGTTAACGCCCCGCGCCCGAGCGTGGTGGGCCAGAACCAGCGGCGCGACACGCTGAGCAAACCTTGCAGCAGCACGAAAGGAGCGGGGCCTGGAGGAGGGGGGTACAGGGCTCGTTCGCTGTGGTCGGGCTTTGGGCCATCCCCAGGCCAAGGGACGGTCAGACAACGACCCAGGATGAAGCTTTTGTGCTTGGGAAAGCCCCGGGGTCTGGGGCACGTTTCCTGCAGAATGCCTATCCCTCACGACGGCTGTACGACCGTCGGGCTGACTGTGTACACGCATCCAGGTCGCACACGTATGTATCAACTGATGGCTCGCGCGAACAGCGGGCGTCTAGAAGCATAGGGCTACAGATAGAGATATATATATATACAAAAATACATATATCTATATCTGTGTATATGCACTAGAACCACGCGCGCGCTTCGCGCGCGCCTAGGTTCTAGTCACGGCTGCGCCACGTTTTGCTGCTCTCGTTTTCACTCGTGTGACCATCGACGACGACGACGACAGGCGCGGCGGCGAGTGACGACGAAGGCGACGACGATGACGACGACGATGATCACGACGACGCCGACCGCCACCACCACGACGACGACAACGTCGATAACGACGACGTCCACACAGTGATTCTGTCTGGAGCTGTCATCTTGCTCCTCCTACTCCTCCTCGTCCTCCTCTTCTTCCCTCCTCTGTCCCTCCTCAGCGCCTCCACCACCTCCCCCTCCGCCTCTCCACCCTCCTCCTCCTCCTCCTCCTCCTCCTCCTTCTCCTTGTCTTATCCCGCCCCCGCGGATTAAAAAAATCATGTGGGCGGATGTCTTGGGACCAGCAGGATGGGAGAGACCCAGACCCACGACGTCGTGATTGTTTCGCAACGGAGGTACCTGGAGATGTGGACACCTTCCCGGGGACCGGTTTTCGTCCCGAGTCGCCTTTGACTGTCCCGGGGCCTGTTGAGGTCCCCGCGGAAGCCGAAAACGGTCGAGAACCTCTCGTCGTGTTTTTATCACGACGGGAGAGGTCTGGGGGGAGGGGAGAGAAGGAGGGAGGGAGGGATGCCCGATGACCCGACGTCATTTTTACCTAACAGCGAAGACTGATAGGTTTCTAGTGGGGTCAAGAGAGAGCATCTTGACGCCCCAGGGGGGTCCGGGCAGGATCCAGGGAGAAGCTGCGGAAGTCGATTTAAGCAAACACTTACACACTTCGTGGTCTTCGAGGTCCCAGAACTCCATTCCTGGGCATGATTTTGAATGCCCGGAGCCAACTGTAGGCCACTTCGTGTGAGTTCCCAGAACTCCATTCCCGGGCCACATTTTGAATGCCCGGAGCCAACTGTAGGCCACTTCGTGCTCTTCGAGTTCCCAGAACTCCACTCCTGGGCCACATTTTGAATGCCCGGAGCCAACTGTAGGCCACTTTGTGGTCTTCGAGTTCCCAGAACTCCATTCCTGGGCATGATTTTGAATGCCCGGAGCCAACTGTAGGCCACTTCGTGTTCTTCGAGTTCCCAGAACTCCATTCCCGGGCCACATTTTGAATGCTGAGGCAGGCTGATGCTGAGGCTGAGGCAGGCTGAGGCTGAGGCAGGCTGAGGCTGAGGCCGAGGCTGAAGGCAGACTGAGGCTGAGGCTGAAGCAGGCTGAGGCTGAGGCTGAGGCAGGCTGAGGCTGAGGCTGAGGCTGAGCAGGCTGCTGAGGCTGAGGAGGCAGGCTGAGGCTGAGGCTGAGGCTGATGCAGCTGCTGAGGCTGAGGCTGAGGCCGAGGCTGAAGGCAGACTGAGGCTGAGGCTGAAGCAGGCTGAGGCTGAGGCTGAGGCTGAGGCTGAGGCTGAGGCTGAGGCTGAGGCTGCTGAGGCAGGCTGAGGCTGAGGCTGAGGCTGAGGCAGGCTGAGGCTGAGGCTGAGGCTGAGGCTGAGGCTGAGGCTGAGGCTGAGGCTGAGGCTGAGAGGCTGAGGCTGAGGCTGAGCAGGCTGAGGCTGAGGCTGAGGCTGAGGCAGGCTGATGCTGAGGCAGGCTGAGGCTGAGGCTGATGCAGGCTGAGGCTGAGGCAGCCTGAGGCTGAGGCCGAGGCTGAAGGCAGATGAGGCTGAGGCTGAAGCAGGCTGGGGCTGAGGCAGGCTGATGCTGAGGCTGAGGCAGGCTGAGGCTGAGGCAGACTGAGGCTGAGGCCGAGGCTGAAGGCAGATTGAGGCTGAGGCTGAAGCAGGCTGGGGCTGAGGCAGAGGCAGGCTGAGGCAGGCTGAGGCAGGCTGATGCTGAGGCAGGCTGAGGCTGAGGCTGATGCAGGCTGAGGCTGAGGCAGCTGAGGCTGAGGCCGAGGCTGAAGGCAGACTGAGGCTGAAGGCTGAGGCTGAGGCTGAGGCAGGCTGAGGCTGAGGCTGAGGCAGGCTGAGGCTGAGGCTGAGGCTGAGGCAGGCTGATGCTGAGGCAGGCTGAGGCTGAGGCTGAGGCTGATGCAGGCTGAGGCTGAGGCAGGCTGAGGCTGAGGCCGAGGCTGAAGGCAGACTGAGGCTGAGGCTGAAGCAGGCTGAGGCTGAGGCTGAGGCAGGCTGAGGCTGAGGCTGAGGCAGGCTGATGCTGAGGCAGGCTGAGGCTGAGGCTGAGGCTGAGGCAGGCTGAGGCTGAGGCAGGCTGAGGCTGAGAGGCTGAAGGCAGACTGAGGCTGAGGCTGAAGCAGGCTGAGGCTGAGGCTGAGGCTGAGGCTGAGGCTGAGGCAGGCTGAGGCTGAGGCTGAGGCTGATGCAGGCTGAGGCTGAGGCAGGCTGAGGCTGAGGCCGAGGCTGAAGGCAGACTGAGGCTGAGGCTGAAGCAGGCTGAGGCTGAGGCTGAGGCTGAGGCAGGCTGAGGCTGAGGCTGAGGCAGGCTGATGCTGAGGCAGGCTGAGGCTGAGGCTGAGGCTGAGGCAGGATGAGGCTGAGGCAGGCTGAGGCTGAGGCCGAGGCTGAAGGCAGACTGAGGCTGAGGCTGAAGCAGGCTGAGGCTGAGGCAGAGGCAGGCTGAGGCTGAGGCAGGCTGATGCTGAGGCAGGCTGAGGCTGAGGCTGAGGCTGATGCAGGCTGAGGCTGAGGCTGAGGCTGAAGGCTGAGGCAGGCTGAGGCTGAGGCTGAGGCAGGCACTGAGGCTGAGGCTGAGGCTGATGCTGAGGCAGGCTGAGGCTGAGGCTGAGGCTGAGGCTGAGGCTGAGGCTGAGGCTGAGGCTGAGGCTGAGGCTGAGGCTGTGACTGCGACTGCCGTTGCCACTGCGACTGCCATCGCGAATGCGACTACGACTGCGAGAACAGCAGAATTCTACAACAGGATTCTCATCTGAATCGTAAGGGGAATGCTTCCAAATATGCTCCTACACATCGCTGTTAGGTTGCTTTGCCGGGATAATTTTTGCTACGTCTGCTCCCAGAAGTCGGGACGCCTTCCCCGGGACCGGTTTTGCATCCTCGTTTTTTGGTCCTGTAGCCAGCTGAGGACCACTGGTGGCCGCAATAGGCCGCAAACCTCCCGTCGTGATCCTTTGGTGACGCGAGTGGGTCTGGGGGGAGGTGGCAGGCCCAGAGGTTGACACCAACACCAAAATCGGCGGTGTGCCTCCACCGAGGGGAGATGATCCCGTAATATTCTGGCTTCCTACGGCCACCAACACCGAAATCTATGATCATCCTCCCCGCCCCCCTGTTTTGGTGCTGGTGGCAATTTCGAAGCCTCCAAGGAGGGGTGAGAGGAGGGAGGGGTGCCAGGCCCTCTGGCGCCGTAATTTTTTCGCCATACGTCGGCTCCTGGAAGTCTGGCCCCTTCCACTGGACCAGCTTGTCATCCTGATCAAGAGTTCCGACATCGTGATTTTTTCTATGCGGGGTCCCTGGAGTGGCCCCGAGGTCCTGACAACTTCGATAGGCCCGGAGTTTCGTCCTCAATGTTTGACGGTCCCGGGGCCCGTTGGGGGCGTCAGGATGCCGAGAGTTGTCCGGAAGCTTCGGGATCGGCCAGAGTACCTCAGGGCGTCTGGGGAGAGGGCTCTTGGGAGCCTCTTGGGGCTTCCTGGCGGCCCCGTGGGGCCCGCTTGGGATTTTGTTCCGGGGGTTCTTGGAGGTTTCTTGGGGTCTCTGGGGTGCTTTTTGGAGAGGATGGTTCGAAATGTCGGCTGGGATACCCCTGGGGGCTGTGTGGGGAAGCTGTCCTGGGGCCCTCTGGGACCGTCTTGGGGGCCCCCTGGACAATCGAGGGCCACTCGTGAGCCGTCTTGGAGGCCTCTTGATACTCTCTTTGGCCGTCTTGGGGCGATCTGGTCGGCTCCTGGGGCCGTCTTCGAGGCGGTCGACGCCGAAGCGGTGAATATAATAAAAATTCACGTTTTCCAAATAAAATGGGGCTAATTGTTGTTTGCTTCTGAAGGCGCTCTTTGGGGCCCTCTTGGGGGACTCTTGGTGGGGGCTCCCGGAGGCCGTCTTGGAGCCATCGCCGGCGTGTTGGAGCGACAATTTGGGGATGCTGGGCCCTCGCGGACGTCTGGGGACTTCCTGGGACTCTCGGGTGGCGTTTCGGGGTTGTCTAGGGCTGTCTCGGGAGAGGCCCCAGAAGCCACCCGGGGCCTTCTAGGACCGCGTCTTGGGGGCCTCCTGGACAATGGAGGGCCTCTCTTAAGCTGTCTTGGAGGCCGCTGGGAACTCTCTTTGGCCGTCTTGGGGCGATCTGGTCGGCTCCTGGGGCCGTCTTCGACGCGCTCGACGCCGAAGCGGTGAACATGGTAACAAAAACGTGCGTTTTCCTTCTGGAGGCGCCATTGGGAGTCCTCTTTGGGGAATCTTGGGCCGTCGTGGGGGCTCCCGGAGGCCGTCTTGGAGCCATCTTCGGCGTCTTGGAGCGACAGGTCGGGGATTCCAGGCCGTCTTGGACGTTTGGAGACCTCTTGGGACCCTCGGGTGGCGTTTCGGGGCTGTCTGGGGCTGTCTCGGGGGGGCCCCAGAGGCACCCCCAGACCCTCGGGGACCGTCTTGGGGGCGTCCTGGACAATGGAGGGTCTCTCTTAAGCTGTCTTGGAGGCCTCTGGGAACTCTCTGGCCGTCTGGAAGCGATTTTGTGGTCTCCTTGGGCCGTCTTCGAGGCGGTCGACGCCGAAGATGCGAGCATCGTAAAAATACACGTTCTCCGCTAGGAGATGTGGCCTTTTTACCTAACAGCTTTTGCTGATAGGTTTCTAGTAGGGTCAAAAGAGAGCATCATGACTCCTCAGGGGGGTCTGGGCGGGTGCCGGGGAGGAGAACCGGGAATCGTTTTTCGCCAACAGTCACACACTTCGTGCTCTTCGACCTCCCAGAACTCCATTCCCGGGACACATTCTGGAGAACCGAAAAACAAAGCCGGGCTCGCTTTTTGCCAACAGTCACACACTTCGTGCTCTTCGACCTCCCAGAACTCCATTCCCGGGCCACATTCTGAATGCCTGGAGCCAACTGTAGGCCACTTCGTGCTCTTCGACTTCCCAGAACTCCATTCCCGGGCCACATTTTGAATGCCCGGAGCCAACTGTAGGCCACTTCGTGCTCTTCGACTTCCCAGAACTCCATTCCCGGGCCACATTTTGGATGCCCGGAGCCAACTGTAGGCCACTTCGTGCTCTTCGATTTCCCAGAACTCCATTCCCGGGCCACATTTTGGATGCCCGGAGCCAACTGTAGGCCACTTCGTGCTCTTCAGTTCCCAGAACTCCATTCCTGGGCATGATTTTGAATGCCCGGAGCCAACTGTAGGCCACTTCGTGTTCTTCTAGTTCCCAGAACTCCATTCCTGGGCCACATTTTGAATGCTGCGGCAGGCTGATGCTGCGGCCGAGGCAGGCTGAGGCTGAGGCAGGCTGAGGCTGAGGCCGAGGCTGAAGGCAGACTGAGGCTGAGGCTGAAGCAGACTGAGGCTGAGGCTGAGGCAGGCTGAGGCTGAGGCTGAGGCAGGCTGATGCTGAGGCAGGCTGAGGCTGAGGCTGAGGCTGATGCAGGCTGAGGCTGAGGCAGGCTGAGGCTGAGGCCGAGGCTGAAGGCAGACTGAGGCTGAGGCTGAAGCAGGCTGAGGCTGAGGCTGAGGCAGGCTGAGGCTGAGGCAGGCTGAGGCTGAGGCTGAGGCAGGCTGAGGCTGAGGCTGTGACTGCGACTGCCGTTGCCGCTGCGACTGTCATCGCGAATGCGACTACGACTGCGAGAACAGCAGAATTCTACAACTGGATTTTCATCTGAATCTTAAGGGGAATGCTTTCAGATATGCTTCTACATATCGCTGTTAGGTTGCTGTGCCGGGATAATTTGCTTCTGGAGGCGCTCTTGGGAGTCCTCTTGGGGGACTCTTGGGCCGTCGTGGGAGCTGCCGGAGGCCGTCTTGGAGCCATCTTCGGTGTCTTGGGGCGACGATTCGGGGATTCTGGCCTCTCTTGGACGTTTGGAGACCTCTTGGGACCCTCGGGTGGTGCTTCGGGGCAGTCATGGGCGGTCTCGTGGCCCGGGCCCTGAGCGTTCGGGCCTCGCGCACGGGGATCGATCTATTCGTTTTTATATATATATATATAAACTACACATATATATATAGATATAGATATATATGTATATATATGTATATATATATATATATATGTATGTCGGCGGTGCCCGGTGCGGAGCGACCCCCCCCCCCGGTAATCTCTCCTGGGGGGTTTCGAGCTGGCGCCATTCCCGGTGCGAGCCTGCACGGAACCCCCCGGTAAACACGACCTCCTCTGGTAGGCTGCACGACCCCCCCCGGTAAGGACGCAACCCCTCCGCAAGCAGCGCGCTCCCGGCACGCGCGAACCCCAGCCCCGACGCGCGAATCTTACCAAGACGGGCCGGAACACGGCGGCGGCATTGCATCCCAGGGCCGTGCCGGAACACGGCGGCACTGCTCTTCTCTACGCGGCCGTGCCGTCGACCCCCCACAGCGGCTCTTGGGAGTTGCGCCGCAGCCTCTCGTATTGTGGCCACGAGCCACAATACGAGAGGCTGCGGCGGAACAAAGGCGAGCTGACGCGAATAGAGAACACAAGGCGAGCACACGCCACACTTCGACAGGGAGCCACCCTTCCCAACCGCCCCCCTGCCCCCCCCCCAACCCACCCCCCACTCCCACCCCCCCACTCCCACAGGGGGGGGGGAGCCCAGGTAGACGCAGTGCGGCCTACACGAACCCCCCCGGCAAAGCGACAGGGGAGGACCCAATGCGGCCTGCACGAACCCCTCCGGTAAAACGGCAAGGGGGGGGTGTTCTAAGCCGCTGGCGGCACCAGGTGCGGGCTGCACGAACCCCCCCGGTAGTGCACGAACCCCCCCGGTAGTGCTGGGGGGGGGGGGGTCGTGCCACGGCGCACCTATATATATATATATATATATTATATATAGATATATCTATATATATATATGTGTGTAGATATATACATATAGATGTATATGTGTGTGTATATATATGCACATATACATCTACATATATATATAGATGTATACAGACACACGTGCTTATATATATATGTGTGTATATGTATATGTACATATACACATTTACATACATACATACATACATACATACATACATACATACATACATACATACATACATACATACATACATACATATACACACACGTCGGACGCCGCAGATGCGAATACGAGTGAGGAGGCGGTGGGGACGTCGGCAGTTTGCGAGACTCGGAAGAAGCCCGCCGCAGGCGCCAAAGTTTCACACATTATACAACGAGCCCGCCGCAGGCGCCGATTTCTTCGTTAAACCAATGTGGGTGGGCCGCGGGCACAGAGGGCAGACATTCCACCCCATACGAATCACCCCGACAAACGAAGCCGTTTAGTAAACGCACGCAAAGAATGAATCGAACAGGGCAAGGCTGTTTGGTAAACGCCCAAGGCCGTTGAGTAAACGTCAATCGTTGGGTCCGGGTGTTTTTTCCTCCCTTCACGGTGGGTCGCAGAGTGGGTCGCGGGTGGGTCGCGGGGTGGGTCGCGGGTGGATCGCCGTGTGGGTCGCGGGTGGGTCGCGGGTGGTCGCGGATGGGTCGCGGGGTGGGTCGCGGGTGGGTCGCGGGGTGGGTCGCGGGGTGGGTCGCGGGGTGTGGCGCGGGGTGGGTCGCGGGGTGGGTCGCGGGGTGGGTCGCGGGGTGCGTGGCTGAATGGGAAAGTCGTGGTGGGAATTCTGCTTGTTGCGTTGTTGAGCTCTCATTTGTGAAGAATAACTTACAATTTAGCCAGGACCCCCGCTCCCGCCTGAGACTTCCTCGCATGTTATTCAGGAATCGCGCTCTCGCTTCGGACTTCCTGAAAAGTAATTCAGGAATCGCTCTCTCGGCGCTCTGGAGTCGCGCTCTCGCTGGAGGCGCGCTTGCATTTCACTCAAGAATAGCGCCGTTGCGTTAGAATTTCCCGCCGCAACTTATTCAAGCGCCGCGCTCCCTACACCCAGGCGCCCAGGAGTCGCGCTCACGCCTATGACTCCCTCATACACTATTTAAGAATGGGGTGCAGCCCTTCGTTGCCCCCTCGCTGCCCTGCGTGGCCAGGTTGCAGCCCTTCGTGGCCGCCTCGCTGCCCCTCGTGGCCCCGTTGCAGCCCTTCGCGGCCCCCTCGCTGCCCTTCGTGCCCCCGTTGCAAGCCTTCGTGGCCCCCTCGCTGCCCTTCGCGGCACCGTTGCAGCCCTTCGTGGCCCCCTCGCTGCGCTTCGCGGCCCCGTTGCAGCCCGTTCGTGGCCCCCTCGCTGCCCTTCGTGGCCAGGTTGCAGCCCTTGGTGGCCGCCTCGCTGCCCCTCGTGGCCCCGTTGCAGCCCTTCGTGGCCCCCTTGCTACCCTTCGCGGCCCCGTTGCAGCCCTTCGTGGCCCCCTCGCTGCCCTTCGTGGCCCCCGCTCGTCCGCGCCCGTCGTGGCCCCATATGCATGCCCTTCGTGCCCCCGCTGTCGCCCTTCGTGGCCCCCATCGCTGCCCTTCGTGGCCCCGTTGCAAGCCTTCGTGGCCCCCTCGCTGCCCTTCGCGGCACCGTTGTAGCCTTTCGTGGCCCCGTTGCAACCCGTTCGTGGCCCCCTCGCTGCCCTGCGTGGCCAGGTTGCAGCCCTTCGTGGCCGCCTCGCTGCCCCTCGTGGCCCCGTTGCAGCCCTTCGTGGCCCCCTTGCTACCCTTCGTGGCCCCGTTGCAGCCCTTCGTGGCCCCCTCGCTGCCCTTCGTGGCCCCCGCTCGTCCGCGCCCGTCGTGGCCCCATATGCATGCCTTCGTGGCCCCGCTGTCGCCCTTCGTGGCCCCATCGCTGCCCTTCGTGGCCCCGTTGCTGCCCTCAGTGGCCCCGTCCTGGCCCTCCGCGGCCCAATATACGTATGCCCGTCGTGGCCCCTTCGTGGCCCAGCTGTCGGCCTTTGCGGCCCCCTCGCTGTCCTACGTGGCCCCGTTGCTGCCCTCAGTGGCCCTCCTCGCTGCCCTTCGTGGCCCTATGATCTGCCATTCGTGGCCCCCGCTCGTTCGCGCCCGTTGTGGCCCCATGTGTATGCCCTTCGTGCCCCCGCTGTCGCTCTTCGTGGCCTACTTCGTGCCTTTCGTGGCCCTGCTGTCGTTTTCTCTCTCGCTCTCGCTTTCGCTCGCCGTCGTCGTCGTCGACGACGTCGTCGTCGTCATCGTCGTCGAGGTCGGTCCCCTGTCCGTCACCCTTGGGGTCGGGTTGCCGCCGATCAGCGCTGCCGCTGGCCAAGCCGACGGTCCGCGGCCGCCCCGCCGATTGCCGGGGCCCGGCCTGCAGGGAAGAATGGTATACCCCCCAAAAGGGTACGATCGAAGACGAAGAGGGCTGGTATCGAGGGTTTGGGAACTACGCGCCAACGGACACTCGAGCAGATAAGAGCGAACAGTCTTAAAATGATTGTTGTTGTTGTTGGTGTTGTTGTTGTTGAAGGTATTGTTGTTGTTGTTGCTGTTGTTGTTGTTGTTATTGTTGTTGTTGTTGTTGTTGAACTCCCGCTTCTGAAGAATAGTGAATGTTGGTCCCCCCATCACCGGAGCATGATGTTTTTTCTGAATCAAAGTGTGTCCCTCGACGCTCGCACCCTGTTGTTTTGACGCTCGCACTGTGTTTTTTTGACAAGGAAAATCTTGATGCTCAAACTGTGCACCTGGGCCCCCGGGTAACAACAACAACAACAACAACAACCATTTTAAGGCTGTACGCTCTTACATGCCCGCGAGTCATTCAACACGTATACCCTACACCCTCGATGCCCGCCCTCTTCGTCTTCGATCACACCCCTTTCGGGGGGGATTATTTCTCTTTGCTGGGGCCGGCGGGCTTAGACGCACGGGCAAACCGGAACGGGCGGACAATCCTTCGGGGGCGTACATCTCTCTGCCCGCCATTGGAATTGGCGCGGGCCCTGCGAGAGGAGGAGGGGAAGAACGAGGGAGAGTGGGAGGAAGGGGAGGGGGAAGGACGAAGGAAGAGGGAAGATACCACGTTGTGAAGGCGTCCTTGGCGCGCGCGTGGTTCCTGAGCGCCGAAACGCAATTCCAGAATAATTTGTGAGGACGTCGCACGCGAGAGCGCAGTCCTGAGTACATTGTGAAGGAAATCTCGGGCGGGAGCGGGGGCCCTGACTAAGTTGCGAGGAAGTCTCAAGCGGGAGCGCCGTTCCTGAGCAAATTGCACGGAAGTCTCAGGCGGGAGCGGGGGTCCTCACTAAATTGCGAGGAAGTCTCAGGCGGGAGCGCCGTTCCTGAGTCAATTGCGCGGAAATGTCAGGCAGGAGCGGGGGTCCTGAGTAAAATTCAAGAAGTCTCAGGCGGGAGCGCCGTTCCCACGTAAATTGCACGGAAGTCTCAGGCGGGAGCGGGGGTCTTGATTACATTGCGAGGAAGTCTCAGACGGGAGCGCCTTTCCTGAGTAAATTGCGCGGAAGTCTCAGGCGGGAGCGGGGGTCCTGAGTAAAAATCAAGGAAGTCTTAAGCGGGAGCCGTTGTTGTTGTAGCCCGGGGGGCAGGGGCACAGTTTGAGCAGGAAGACTTTCCTTGAGAAAAAACAAAGTGCGAGCCCCGGGGGTGGCACTTCAATCGGAAAAAATAAATGTGCACCGGTGGGGAGGGATCAACAATAATTATTCTTCAAGAGTGAGAGTTCAACAACAACAACAACGGCTCCTGCCTGAGACTTCCTTGCAATTTAGCCAGGACCCCCGCTCCCGCCTGAAACATCCTCGCATTTTATGCAGGAATCGCGCTCTCGCTTCGGACTTCCTTACAATTTCTTCAAGAATCGCTCTCCCAGCGCTCTGGGGTCGCGCTTTCGCTGGAGACGCGCTTGCGATTTACTGAAGAACCGCGCTGTTGTATTGGACTTTCCTGTAATTTATTCAGGCACCGCGCTGCCGACACCCAGGCACCCAGGAGTCGCGCTCACGCTTAGGACCCCCTCGCAGATCACCTGGGAATCGGGATCTCGCTGCCCTTCGTGGCCCAGCCCTTTGTGGCTCCCTCGCTACCCTTCGTGGCACCGTTGCAGCCCTTCGTGGCCCCCTCGCTTTGTTTGGTGGCCCCGTTGCAGCCCATCGTGGCCTCCTTGCTGCCCTGGCCTGGCCCCCGGGTTACAACAACAACACCACCAACAACAACAACAACAAAAACAACAAGAACAACAAGAACAACAACAACAATAACAACAATAACAACAACTACAACAACAACAACAACAACAACATCAACAATCACTTTACCCGAACGCTCAGTGTTCTCACCAGTGCCAGGGTTTTCATGCGACGCCAGCCAATACCCCCACTTTGTGGGGGGGCAGTGCAAGCTCTACCAAATATCCACACGACTCTTCGCCACCACCCACACCCAGCTTCCCGCCCTATGACGTTCGGACACTTCACTTCGTGGCCTGCGGACGACCGTGGCTACTACACTGGCGTGGAGTACACACCCACAGAAGTTGTTAAGCCTACGTTCGTACACCCACAGAAGTTGTTAAGCCTTGTTAACCCACAGAAGTTGTTAAGCCTTCCACAGAACATCTGTTGCATATGATGCATATGGTACATGATACACATGATACACATGATACGTACTCACAAGATAGTTGATCACATCTTTAGGGCAAATTCCTGAGGGATGTGGGAATACACAAGAGAGAGAGGATATGGTTGTCCCGATGGTTGTCTCGATGGTTGTCCCGATGGTTGTCCCCTGGCAGGCGCGCGAACCCCGTTGCAAGAGCGTGCGAAAGTAGCTCGCGCGAGCTCATGTAACATAAATGTTGGAAAACCATTGGTTTTTTTTAGGATTCGGACAGCGCGCGCGGGTAGAAATTTTGAAAAGTCGTGCAGGTGTTTTTCGAGGACCTACGGTGCGATTCGTGTGATTTTATGATGCGCGGTGCTAAAATTCTTAAGAAGCCCAATGGTTTTTGGAGATTTCGGCGTGCGCGCGCGAAGAAAAACGAATGTGTCCCGCATGGTATTATTTGACAGGGATGATGGCCCTGGCAGGTGCGCAACCGTTGTCGCAGAAGTTCGAAAAAGTTGCTCGCAAAAGCCCGTTTGACAGAAATGTTTAAAAAGTGTTGGGTTTCCTACGAATCCGCAAGAGCGCGCGGGATGAGATTTTGACATTTTTTTGTTGAAAAACATTGGTTTTTTGATGTTTTTATGTTAAATCGCTGCGAACACTAAGGTTTTGGAAGGATTTCGTCTTGCGCGCGCGAATGTCCACTTTACCTTATTTTTTGCAAGGGATTCTTGAAATTTGATTATATTAGAACAAGAAATGTCATTTTCTATTGTTTTTTGCAAGGGAAAGCGGATTACAACAAAACAACCGGATCCTGTACACACCCTCTTTTCTGAGGCTTCCTCACGAAAATGATGAAAATGTAGCTGCGGCCTAGGCGGCGCAGGGGGGGCGCGCACCAGGGGCCCCAACAATAATTATTCTTTAGAATAAATAATGTTCAACAACAACAACAACAACAACAACAACAACAACAACAACAACAACAACAACAACAACAATTACTAGCACGTGGGGACACTCCGTTCTCACCAGTGCCAGGGTTTTCATAGGAGGCGGGCAATACCCCCACTTTGTGGGGGGGGCCGGTTCAAGCTCTACCAAATTTCCATACGACTCTTCGCCACCACCCACACCCAGCTTCCCGCCCTATGACGTTCGGACACTTCACTTCGTGGCATGCGGACGACCGTGGCTACTATTCAGGGCCCCGCGGCCGACGACGACGGCGTGCGCGCGCGAAGAAAAAACGAATGTGTCCCGCATGGTATTATTTGACAGGGATGATGGCCCTGGCAGGTGCGCAACCGTTGTTGCAGAAGTTCGAAAAAGTTGCTCGCAAAAGCCCGTTTGACAGAAATGTTTAAAAAGTGTTGGGTTTCCTACGAATCCGCAAGAGCGCGCGGGATGAAATTTCGACAATTTTTTTTTGAAAAACCATTGGTTTTTTGATGTTTTTATGTTAAAATCGCTACGAACACTAAGGTTTTGGAAGGATTTCGTCTTGCGCGCGCGAATGTCCACTTTACCTTATTTTTTGCAAGGGATTCTTGAAGTTTGATTATATTAGAACAAGAAATGTCATTTTATAGTGTTTTTTGCAGGGGAAAGCGGGCGTCAACAAAACAACCGGATCTTGATCACATCGTATTACCTGAGGCTTCCTCACGAAAATGATGAAAATGTAGCTGCGGCCTAGGCGGCGCAGGGGGGCCGCGCACAGGGGTCCCAACAATAATTATTCTTAAGAATAAATAATGTTCAACAACAACAACAACAACAACAACAACAGCAACAACAACAACAACAACAACAATCATTTTACCCGAACGCGTGGTGTTCTCCCCAGTGCCAGGGTTTTCATACGACACCAGGCAATACCCCCACTTCGTGGGGGGGCATTACAAGCTCTACCAAATATCCAAACGACTCTTCGCGACCACCCAAACCCAGCTTCCCGCCCTATGACGTTGGGACACTTCACTTCGTGGCGTGCGGACGACCGTGGCTACTACACTGGCGTGGGGTACACACCCACAGAACTTGGTCACTTATTCGGGGCGCGCATGTGCCCAGCATGGTGCAATTGTGCATACAATACATAATACAGAGAGACAGAGAGAGAGACAGAGAGCAGACAGAGAGAGAGACAGAGAGAGCGGAGTTGGTCACATTTTTGGGTCAAGTTCCTGGGATGATGGGAATACACCTTCTGTGATTTTTGATGCGCGGTGCTAAAATTCTTAAAAACCCAATGGTTTTTGGAGATTTCGGCGTGCGCGCGCGAAGAAAAAACGAATGTGTCCCGCATGGTATTATTTGACAGGGATGATGGCCCTGGCAGGTGCGCAACCGTTGTCGCAGAAGTTCGAAAAAGTTGCTCGCAAAAGCCCGTTTGACAGAAATGTTTAAAAAGTGTTGGGTTTCCTACGAATCCGCAAGAGCGCGCGGGATGAGATTTTGACATTTTTTTTTGTTGAAAAACCATTGGTTTTTTGATGTTTTTATGTTAAAATCGCTCCGAACACTAAGCTTTTGGAAGGATTTCGTCTTGCGCGCGCGAATGTCCACTTTACCTTATTTTTTGCAAGGGATTCTTGAAATTTGATTATATTAGAACAAGAAATTTCATTTTATAGTGTTTTTTGCAAGGGAAAACGGATTACAACAAAACAACCGGATCTTGATCACCTCGAATTACCTGAGGCTTCCTCACGAAAATGATGAAAACGTGGCTGCGGCCTAGGCGCGGCGGGGGGGGCGCGCACCAGGGGGCCCAACAATAATTATTCTTTAGAATTAATAATGTTCAACAACAACAACAACAACACCAACAACGGCTCCTGCCTGAGACTTCCTCACAATTTAGCCAGGACCCCCGCTCCCGCCTGAAACATCCTCGCATTTTATTCAGGGATCGCGCTCTCGCTTCGGACTTCCTTACACTTTCTTCAAGAATCACTCTCCCAGCGCTCTGGGGTCGCGCTTTCGCTGGAGACGCGCTTGCGATTTACTGAAGAATCGCGCCCTTGCGGTGGAATTTCCTATAATTTATTCAGGCGCCGCGCTCCCGACACCCAGGCACCCAGGAGTCGCGCTCACGCTTAGGACCCCCTCACAGATCACCTGGGGATCGGGATCTCGCTGCCCTTCGTGGCCCAGCCCTTTGTGGCTCCCTCGCCACCCTTCGTGGCACCGTTGCAGCCCTTCGTGGCCCCCTCGCTTTGTTTGGTGGCCCCGTTGCAGCCCATCGTGGCCTCCTTGCTGCCCTTCGTGGCCCCGTTGCAGCCCTTCGTGGCCCCCTCGCTTTGTTTTGTGGCCCCGTTGCAAGCCTTCGTGGCCCCCTCGCTGCCCTTCGCGGCACCGTTGCAGCCCTTTGTGGCCCCGTTGCAGCCCTTCGTGGCCCCATATGTGTTTGCCTTTCGTGGCCCCCGCTCATTTGCGCCCGTGGTGGCCCCATGTGCATGCCCTTCGTGGCCCCGCTGTCGCCCTTCGTGGCCCCCATCGCTGCCCTCCGTGGCCCCGTTGCTGCCCTCAGTGGGCCCGTCCTGGCCCTCTGCGGCCCAACATACGTATGCCCTTCGTGGCCCCCGCTCGTTCGCGCCCGTTGTGGCCCCATGTGCATGCCCTTTGTGGCCCTGTCGTCGCCGTTTGTAGCCCTCTCTCTGTCCTACGTGGCCCAGTTGCTACCCTCAGTGGCCCCATCGTGGCCTTCTGTGGCCCCTCATTATCTGCCTTTCGTGGCCCCCGCTCGCTCGCGCTCTTCGTGGCCCCATACGCATTCCCTTCGTGTCCCCGCTGTCGCCCTTCGTGGCCTACTTCGTGTCCTTCGTGGCACTGCTGTCGTTCTCTCTCGCTCTCGCTTTCGCTCGTCGTCGTCGTCGTCATCGTCGTCGCCGTCGTCGTCGTCGTCGTCGACGTCGTCGTCGTCGTGGTCGGTCCCCTGTCCGTCCCTCCTGGGGTCGCGTCGACGGTCCGCGGCCGCCCCGCCGATCAGCGCTGCCGCTGGCCAGGCCGATGGTCCGCGGCCGCCCCGACGCTTGCCGGGGCCCGGCCTGCAGGGAAGACAGGTATACCCCCCAAAAAGGGTACGACCGAAGATGAAGAGGGCGGGTATCGAGGGTTTGGGAAATACGGTTTATTGGACACTCGAGCAGATAAGGGCGAACAGTCTTAAAATTAATGTTGTTGATGTTGTTGTTGTCGTCCTACCCCGCGACCCACCCGCAACCCACCCCGCGACCCACCCCGCAACCCACCCCGCGACCCACCCGCAACCCACGCGCGACCCACCCCGCGACCCACCCGCGACCCACCCGCGACCCACCCGCGACCCACACGGCGACCCACCAGCGACCCACCCGCAACCCACACCGCGACCCACCCTCAATGGAGGAAGAACCACTCGGACCCGACGATTGACGTTTACTAAACGGTCCTGGGCGTTTACCAAACAGCCTTGCCCTGTTCGATTCATTCCTTGTGTGGATTTACTAAACGGCTTTGTTTGTCGGGGTGATTCGTATGAGGTGGATTTTCTGCCCTCTACACCCGCGACCCACCCACGTTGGTTTAACGAAGAAATCGGCGCCTGCGGAGGGCTCGTTGTATAATTTGTGAAACTTTGGCGCCTGCGGCGGGCTTCTTCCGAGTCTCGCAAACTGCCGACGTCCCCACCGCCCCCTCACTCTGATCCGCATCTGCGGGGTGCTAAGGTATAGATTGGCGTGCGTCATGAGAGCACGGGCAAGCCCAGGTTCAGAAAAGCTCGAGACGGCTCCGGAAGCTTGAAGGCGCCTGCTTCACGCGAGGAAGGCCCCGGGAGGCTCCGGGTGGCCAGAGGAGATCGGGGATCTTCTGACCCGGGTCAATCCAGACCCGGGTCAATCAGGCCTGCAACATCCTGCAAGATCCTGCACCCAAACCCGGGTCAATGCGAAGGATCCTGCAGGATCCTGCAGGATCCTGCACCCAAACCCGGGTCAATGCGACCCTGGCGCTGCAGGATCCTGCAAGATCTGGCGCTCTGGCTGACCCCCGTCTGCACTGACCCCCGTCTCGAGGCTCCCGAGGAGAGCACCACAGGGGCCCCCGGCGGCGCCTCGCGACTCCGCCTCTCCGGGGGGAGCTCGGGCGGCCCCGGGAGACCCGGCCAGGACACCGAGGAGCGCAAAAAGGAAGGCTTCTGGATCGCCACGGCGGTGCCTCGAGAGCCCGTGCGTGACTCGAGGAGCTTTAGGTCGGGCCTGTCCCCCTGCAGGCCAACCTTCGAGGAAGACATAGAACATAGCCAAAAGAGAATCAAACATTGACCAAAAAAACACACAACAAAAATCGTCCCCAGACCATTTTCTACCATTTTTGAACTTCCCCCCTGTAGAGGGACAGGCCCGACTTCCGGGAAACCGCTGTCGGGCAAGCGCCCACGGCAGCCCGACGAGGTCCAGGGAGCCCACGGGAGGCGGCAGCGGCACGGAGGGCACGTGACGGCGTCAGCTCGGGCTTGGTCCTTCGGTTTCGAGTGCTCTCGCGAGGAAGACGCGGTGCCAACGCCAGCGACCACCACTGCCACCACCACCTCGGTCCTCCTTCCCGTCCCTGCTTCTCCCCCTCCTCCGTCCCTCTGCCCCTCCTCCGTTATGATGGGCGTGCTTTCCACCACCACCACCATAAGTTGGAGGGGGGGGTCCTCCTCCTCCTCCTCCTCCTCCTCCTCCTCGCCCTCATCCTCCTCCTTCCCCCCTCCAACTTATGGTGGTGGTGGTGGAAAACAGGCTCATCACGTTATCTCCCCCTCTCGGCTAGCAGTGAACGAGTGCGCTCCCGAGCAGGCCGAGGCGGACCGCTGCAGCCCCCGGGGGCAGCCAGAACATCCGACGCACCAGCAGGAAGCCCGCCGGCCTTGGCCCAGAAAGCCAGGCTGGCACGCAGGAGATCGGAAAGACGCCCATGGCCTGTGCACGGGGCGCGCCAGAGGCAGAGGCACGCGAGAGATCGCGCCTCCGAGCGGGGCGGGGCGCCCCACTCTGACTGTGAGAGCCCAGCCTGGTGATCAGAATCAAATCGGCCGGCCCGGCGGGCCTGCTGGTTGTGTGAGGGCGCGGCCAAAGGGGGGAGGAGATGGAGGAACGCGGGGAGTGCCCAGGGAGTCGGTGGAGGGAGGGACCGAGCGAGGAGGAGGAGGAGGAGGAAAAGGAGGAGGAGGAGGAGGAGGAGGAGGAGGGAGGAGGAGGAGGAGGAGGAGGGAGGGGGAGGAGGGAGGAGGAGAGGAGGAGGGAGGAGGGGAGGAGGAGGAGGAGGAGGAAGGATGAGGAGGAGGAGGAGAGGAGGAGGAGGAGGAGGAGGAGGAGGAGGAGGGAGGGGGAGAGAAGAGGGGAGGAAAAGGAGGAGGAGGAGGAAAAGGAGGAGGAGGAGGAGGGGGAGGAGGAGGAGGAGGAAACCTGGAGGAGGCAGGGGAGGAGAGCGAAGAGCGAGAGGCGACAAGGGGGTCGGGGAGGGGAGGCGGCAGGCGAGGAGGCGGGGCGCCCCTCCGGACGTGCCGCCCCGCGAAGCGGAGAGAAGCGAGCCCCACCGAGCCCCCGCGAGCGCAGGAGGAGAGTCGTCAACTGCCTACGGCGCAGCACGTGCCGGCCTACGCGGGGGAGGGGGGGAGGGGAGAGAGGGGCGAGGAGGGCGGGGGAGGGAGGAGGAGGGAGGAGGAGGAGGGGGAAGGAGAACGGGGCGGAGGAGGGGGAGGAGGAGGAGGAGGAGGAGGAGGAGGAGGAGGAGGAGGAGGAGGAGGAGGAGGAGGAGGAGGAGGAGGAGGAGGAGGAGGAGGAGGAGGAGGAGGGATGAGGAGGGACGGGTGAGGGCGGATGGAGGAGTGGGCCTGGGGGCACCTGGACGGAAGAGGTGAGGGTCTTAGAGGGGAGGAGCAGCGAGGTACCAACTCGGTGCATTATAAAACTGGATCCTGGCTCATGGCCTCATACCGAACAGGCCGTCATGCGAGGCTTGCCTCCCCGACCGAGTAGACGGATCGTACCTGGTCCTGCAGGCCTCCGAGAAGGGAAATGCGTTGAACGCATGCCGCCGACGGTGTCGCTGCCTGCTCATGATCATCTTCGCCCAATAGCCCTCCGATGACAAACCCAGCCCGCCCCAGGTGCTTGACGTAGAAATTCAAGTACTGGGCACCCTGCTCCGTGCGACCATGAACCACCTTCACCTCGACCTTTCCTAAGGTCATCCAATCCGAATGTTCGGTATCGTGCGCACCCAGAGTTTGGAATTGGAGGCCACCGGTCCGTTTCGTCTTCGCCTGCACCCATGCCCCTGTGATGTTCAGCTCTTGGAAGTACATGTCCGCGCACTGACCTCCCAACCGGGCCGCGTCGGCCTCCACGCGCAGCAGCGTCTTGCCAGCGCTCTCTCCCCGCGGAATGTGGATCAGAACGTGCCTGCCGGGCTGCATCACATCGAACCGCTCGCCGTGGACATTCTGCAAGTGGGGATCGCCCGTGGCAGAGATGGCACCACCTGTGACTCCAGCTGCTCCGGCTGCTCCCGCCGCCACGGGAGCAAATCCGGCTGCTCCCGCACTCGTGGGAGATACTGGAGGACTCGTCGGGGACGGCGAGGGGCTGGGCGTGGGGCTGGGAGTCGGGGATGGCGTCGGATAGGGCGTCGGGAAGGTCGTTAGGGAGGGAGTCGGGGATGGTGTCGGGTGAGGCGTCGGGTACGGCGTCGGGTACGGCGTCGGGTAGGGCGTCGGAGAGGGCGTCGGGTAAAGCGTCGGACTCGGAGTTGAGTTGATACCTCCGCCGCAAGCGCAGCACGCCATCGAAGCGTCAACGCCATTGACCGCCCAATTCTGAAACGTGCCATACCACGACCTCCACCCAGGTCCGTAGCCTCCAGACGAAGAGCAAGCTTGTTCAGCTACATACCACGAGCAAGTTGCTCCGTCAAGGCTGGCCCAAGTATACGGTGTCCCGTACCCTTCCACACAGGCACGAGAGGAGCTGTCGTCAACGATTAGCTGCAGAGCTTCGACGTCGACGAGTACCAAGAGTGCAGCCGCGATGTTCTTGATCCAATGCATCTTGAGTAACCGCTGGTACGTTCTAGAGCAAGGATAAAAGAGTGAGCGATGTCGAGAATGTGTCAGGAAAGCCAGAGGGCTATGAGAAGAGGATCAGGAGGCAAACATGAGCCGACCAAATAGAGGAACAACAACGGCATGTAGCGCCTCTTGTTCGACCAGTTTGCCGCTCATTTGCCGCAGTGCTGGGGCTTCTGGAGCCTTCCCAGAGACCCAAGAGAGCCGCGAGACAGCCCCAAGACACGCCCAAGACGGCTTCCAAGGCTCCAAGCTCCAAGGGCCCTTGACGGCCCAAGGGCGCCCCCCAGACGGCCCCAAAACAACCAAAGACGGCTCAAGACAGTCTTGGGGGGCAGCTGGGAAGGCCCAAAAGGGCACGTTGTTCTACCAGTTTGCCGTTGGTGCGCCGCGGTACTGGGGCGCGTGACGTTTCCCCAGTGACCGAATAGAGCCCCAATACAGCCCCAAGAGACGCCCAAGACGGCCCGCAACCATTTTGGCTCAAGTCGTCTTCACTACCGGCCGCTAATGGAAACACCTGCGGGTCTGGCGCGTTGGTCTCGGGTCGGGCGAAAGGGGGGGATAGCAAAGGGGGGGTTTGAGAATCAGCTCACGTAGCTGATTTTCCAGGCGCCTCCCGGCGCCGGAGGCGGCTATGTATCGAGGAATGGACCCCTCGGTGAGGCCGAAACCAGCTGCATGCAGCAAATTTCGTAACCCCCCCTTTCCCAATCCCCCCCTTTTCGCCCGGCCCGATGGTCTCGAAGGAGGGCGGCCCGCAGTCTGTTTGGGCACGCCGATGGCGGGGCTCTTCCAGACGATCCTCGGGGGCGAGGTCGTGCTCCATGCGCCGTCGCATCGGACGAAAACGCTGGTTATGTACCGTGCGTGCGATTCGCGACGAATCGCTCAGATCAACGTGCCGCACAAAATCCGGCAATTGATTATCGGCCCAGCTTGTGACTGGCCATGGTACACCTACAGCGCCGAGATGTTCGCGCAGGTCGCTCCGCTCGACAGGCCGATTGTGCCGCTCCCGTGCCGACACACGTCACATGGGCTCTGCGACACCTGCCCAGGCTGCATCTGGTACATCGACAAGAGCATGCAGTTCTATGGCGAAATAGTTGAGGACAGGGCGCCAGAAGACGTCGGAAGGGCAGCAGCGAATTGGGCAGATGGACAAGCATGGGCGCTCACCAAGACCCACTGGGACTCGAGGTGGGCAAGGAACGCCACATTCAAATGGGCGCGACAATGCTCTAACCCTCGCCTTTGAGGCACCAGGCTTTCGCTTTTGTTGTCGGGGTTGCGAGTCTTCTTATCGGGAGAACCGAGAAGGTCACGCAGCAACCGTGCGTCATGATCCGTCATGCAAGAGAATATTTTCCCAAGGTTGCCGTACGCCGATTGGCACTTGGTTCAACGACACTGACGACGTGTTCAGACCGGCCGAAGAGCACGGCATGTCCAGCTGCGACCTCGTCCAGAACATGATCAGGGAAGATTTCCATGGAGATGCTGCCATGGATTTGCGCAAGGTGCGGATCCCGACTGACACTCAGCAGGATTCCTGGTTCGATAGCCTGTCGCACCTGATCCCATGGATCTTCGAAAGCTACGAAGAATTGCGAAAAGGGAAACCACACCCTCACACGGGGAGGCAAGAAGAAACTTCACCAGACCAGCGCCTGGTGTCCGGTTTTCAGCTTATACCAGAAGCGCGTCAGGAAGCTCATCCATCGAGACGACCAGGAGTTGGCTCTCCGGGCCAGTCGGAGGTCACCTCCTGCAACTGGATCTGCCGAGGCTCCAGCTGGGGGCCTTGACGACCTGGCGGACGAGGCTGACACGTCTGATGAAGACATGGAGGATGAGGCTGCTTCAGAAGCGTTGCCTCTGAGCACTCGGTTCACCGAGCAGTAGGACAATGAGTTGATGAACGTGATGGCTGCTGCCAAAGCTCGGAACGCAATGTCTGGCGGCCCGCACAAGCCACCTACACATTTTGGATACCACAAGCCTTCGTACCAATGGGGCACCATCGATGGCAGGACGTTCCTGCTGCCGCCACATTTCAAACCATGGTACTGGCCGCAAGCAATTCTGCCAAAGGCATGGATAAACGGAAAGTTCACATCCGCGAGAGTTCCGTGGCTCTCCAAGCGCATTTGGGCTGCGGAGCCCTACGCCGAGGACCACGATGGCCAGCCGTTTTTGTTGGACATAAGCACGTGGCTCAGGCTTCGCATTGCCGATACAGGATCGACGCCCAACAAGCCTTACGAGGATCCTTGCCTTCAGTCAGTGGCAGACCTTCTTGAGATGGACAAGGCTACTTTGCACACCACGCGGAAGGGCATCAGATACCTGGAGGCCCGCATGAAGTGCCACCCAGATGCGTGGGAGAACGCAAAGGACGGGGAGGATGCCATTCACGCCACGGACATGTGCAGCGTCGCCGCCATCCTTGACATTGGTGTTTTGCTCGAGTCCAATCACAAGTTGAGCGAGGAGTGACGGCAGCTCAGCGACAAGCTTGCCGCGAGGCCCGATAAGGACGGAGACCCTACTGCCACTGGGGTCTACTTCTACCTCTCCCAAATGAATACTGACGGGACTCACGCCGAACACCAGGCGCACACCGAGTATTCCACGCCAGTGGAGGAGTTCCACGATGGCAAGTCCTACTCTTGCTGCTTAAAGCTCCGCGTGAGGAAATACTGGAAGGCCCACCTGAAGTTGGGCAAACGCGACAAGCAGCAGTGCGTCGCGCGCTCGGGTGACGTGATGATCGAGTGCGTGCGCTTCTACCAATGGACCCCGGCCCAGATGGCCTTGTGGGGGATCAAGTTGCGCAAGGACGAATTCTACAAGGAGGCCCAAGAAGGCCTCCCTTGCAGGGTCTTCAAGGACTTCCCTTCCATGATTCAGGAGGCCCGGGAGCAATTGGCGCTGATCGACCCTCTCATTGACGTCCGCAACGATTTCACCTTTGACCCGGACTACCCCGGTGACGGACACTTGGTGGTCACGGGCGAGTTTGTCGGCACGTTGTGAGACAGCGCGAAACCGCTTGCTCCTGCGGAGCCGAGGAGTGGGGGCCCTGACGATCAGCTACCGCATGCCGACCTGTCTCGAATGGCAGGCATGTTGGGCATCGTGGCCCCGCACGGCAAAAAGAGCAAGTCTTCGCATTCGGAGGGTTCGGAGCCACCAACCAAGAAGTTTATCGCGAATCCTGGCAAAGCCAGCGGATCCTATTATTGGCAGGGAGCCAGCTCTTGGCCAGCAGCGCGGAGATCCGGATGGCAGCCTGATCACGAAGAATATGACAGCGGTCAGTCCTGGATGGACTGGCTCGGTAGGGAAGACCGATCTCCCATTCCAGACGGATGCTCACCAGCCAGCCTTACGTCAGTCAGCGTGCTGATTACCGACAAGCGTGCCCTTCGTTCCACCATGGCGAGCGCGTGGGGAAGGCCGCAGAGCAGGTTGTTCGCTATCGCGTTTGCAGCTATCGCCAAGGCCGCGCCTTGCCTGTCTGGACAAAGAAGTGGGGCGACACAGTCTGCGGCAAGCGTGGCCGGGCCGAGTGCCTACAAGGGCCCTCTATGACCGCTGAAGAGGCAGAACGGTGCAACTTTGACCTCGACCCTTTGGACGACTGGGCGTCTGGCACTGACTGGAGTGCGCTTGCCTACGACGATTCGGATGAGGACGAGCCTGAGCAGTCCGATGACGATGACGGGTGGGAGTGGGTTCTGACCAGAGACGTTCCGCGCGGCGACATCGACCGCGACGTGGTGCGCACCTACCGCATCATTGATTCGCAGGGCTGGGCACTACGAGCGTCCTTGCCCAGGCCCACGCTTACTAAGAAACAGACGAGCAGTATCTCCATCGAGGAGCAGCTTGATCCCACGGACATTACGGTACCCGGGCGAGTGTGGATCTTCTACGAGGACGACCACAAGACGGCGCGTGCGCGGTACCAGAGGCAATTGGAAAGCTCCCCAGAATTGATCTGCAACTGGGACCGCGAGACTGGAGCGTCTCTCATTCAGGCGCTCTCTGTCGGAAGCGTGTCCAACGAGCGCTGGCAGGCTCGCAAAGCTCGAGGGGTCCCGCTCTGGCGGCGAGGCCTCCCGGATGGAGATCCTGTCCTGAAGGCGATAGCAGAGCGTCCGCACGAACAGCCAGCCAGTGCGCGGCAGATTTACTTCGACGAGGACATCATGGAGCAGGGTAGATAATTCATGGCCACAATCCAAGAGTCACTTGAGCCTCCGGTGCCATTTGACAGCTATGGACATAAACCTAAGGTGGTCGGCTATCCGTGCTTCAAGGAGCCTGGCAGTATGCGGGCCAAAGAACTGTTCGCCCGGGACAATCCAGGGACCATGATGGAACACATGGGCATTATCGCCGACCAGATCGAGTGGCATCTATGCAACAACAACAAGACGATGTGCAATACTGCCGGCTGGGTTAACATTGGAGCCCTTTTGGAACATATGAGCGGTTTTGAGGATTATCGCGACCCCGCTCAAAGAGTGGAGAACCTCACTTTGGAGATTCTCATGTATGTAATGCACGATCAGTCACAGTACCGCTTTGAGGTGCTTGGAGTCGAGAACGGGTTTATGGACTACCTTCGCAAGCCTTACATGTATAAGAACCCGAACTGGGCCGACCCCAAACACTGGCAAAGCCAGGAGAAGGAGCTGTGCCACACTAACATCGTGCCATTTGCTGTTCGAGCGGTGTTGAGCCATTCTCTGTACATCGACTATGAAGGCGCTTACAAAAAGATGACCCTCGACATGCTCAGGGAAGAGGGCGTGGACGGCTTTTGGATGATAATCGACCGGTTCTCATTCTATCACGCCCAGTGGGGACTGCTTGAGCCAGGCATGTGCCGTGAAGACAATGATCATGCTGCTAACGGCCGCCCGGCCATGGGACTTTTCTACCTGATGGACCACATCCCCACCGACCGCAACCCTGTCGAAGGTGTCAGGACCGACCTGTTTGACGACAAGCCGAAGAACGAGGAGGCTGTGGGGATCATTCGAGACAAGTTCTTGGTGAAACTTGATATCGAGTTTATCGCCGAGAACCCAATCTGGCTCACTGGAGCTGGGATCTACATGTACGATCGATTAATCCAGTTTCAGTTTGTGCAGGAAGCCTCCTCGCTCAAGGACGGGACCGTGTTTTACAGGCGCGATTACCACAGCAGGCAGCTGGACATGGAGACGACCCCCAAGAATGTGTTGACTTGCGCGCCTAAATTGCAACCGCAAGCCGAGTTTACGGACCCCGAGTCTGGGATGAAGAAATGCCTGGATAAATGGCTGGGAGAAATGTGCATTGTCTGCATCAACCAGCACAATTGCCGGGCGGGGTCGCTCAGTTGTTCGAGGTGCGGCGTCCGTTTTAGGTACCGCCCTATTCCACCATCAAGCGAAACGCCTGCCACAAAGAAGCTTGTGCGAGGATGCGGCAAGTGCGGTGCACAAAGCCATGCGACATAT
>CAUYUJ010000825.1:390128-437076 GCA_963575745.1 Prorocentrum cordatum
TGTGCCGAGATGGGCGGGGAGGGCATGCGGGCCCTGCCAATGGGGCATTCGGTGGAGCTCCCTGTGGGGCCACGAAACGTGTGAGGGGTGTGCCGAAATGGGTGGTGGGGACGCGTGCGGGCCCTGCCACTGAGGAGGCCTTCGGTGTAACTCCGTATGGGGCCACGAAACGTGTGAGGGGTGTGCCGACATAGGTGGTGGGGAGGCACGTGGGCCCTGCCATTGAGGGCTTCGGTGAAATTCCCGATAGGGGCCACGAAACGTGTGAGGGGTGTGCCGAAATGGGTGGTGGAGAAGCATGCGGGCCCTGCCACTGAGGGCTTCGGTGGAGCCACCTATGGGACAGCGAAATGTGTGATGGTATGCCGAACTGGGTGCGGCGGACGCATGCGGGCGGTGGCTGTGGCATTCGGTGGAGCTCCCTGTGGGGCCACGAAACGTGTGAGCGGTGTGCCGAAATTGGTGTGGCGGACGCATGCGGGCGATCGCACTGGGGCCTTCTGTGGGGCTATCTATGGGGCCACGAAGCGTGTGAATGGTGGTGGTCCCAATGGGGCCTTCGGTGGCGCTCCCTGTGGGGCCACAAAACGTGTGCGGGGTGTGACGACATTTGTGTGGGGGACGCATGCGGGCGGCGGCACGGAGGCCTTGGGGGGAGCTCCCCATGGTGCCACGAAACGTGTGAGGGTGTGCCGAAATGAGTGTGGGTGACGCATGCGGGCGGTCCCACTGGGACCTTGGGTGGAGCTCCCTATGGGGCCACGAAACGTGTAAGGGGTGTGCCGACATGGGTGCGGGCGACGCATGCGGGCGGTGCCACTAAGACCTTCGGTGGAGCTCCCTATGGGGCCACGAAACGTGTGAGGGGTGTGCCGAAATGGGTGTGGGTGACGCATGCGGGCGGTCGCACTGAGACCTTCGGTGGAGCCCCCTATCAGACAGGTGAGAATTGTGTCCTTTAATTTGATGTCTGGGGAGGGGCGGGCACGGAGGGGGGGGAGGTGAGGGCTGGGGGAACGGCAGGAGACGCGGAGTCGGCGGGCTCGCGGGCCAGCGGCCTTCTAATAATACGAACTAAAGGTACTCCTCTGCCCCAAGGCGCAAGGGGTGTAGATGCGCCGTGCGCCACATTTAATTAATGTTATACTAAGAGTATGGGGCGGCGAACCCGCGACCGCCGATCCGCGTCGTTTTATAAAGTCCGCCGCCCGACCGCGGTGGTTCCACGATGGTTCCGAGAAGTTGACATGTCACGAAACCCTATGAATTCACAGGGTTCCTGCTTGGTTCCGCGATGGTTCCACGATGGTTCCGATGTCGCAAATGTTGTTCCGACGTCGCAAGTGTGACGGAACCCGATGAATTTGCAAGGTTCCTGCTTGGTTCCACGATGGTTCCGACGTCGCAAATGCGACGAAACCCTATGAATCCATAGGTGTCCTGCTTAGTTCCACGATGGCTCCGACGTCGCAAGTGTGACGGAACCCCATAAATTCACAGACAGGCCTGCTTCATTCCACGATGGTTCCAGGATGGTTCCGACGTCGCACGCATGACGACACCTCAGGAATTCACAAGGTCCCCCCCTTGTCCCAAAGGAAGCGCACCCGCGCGGCGGAGCACATGTGTGATTTGTTGATGTTGCGTTATCTTTCCCGTGCACATTCGCCAAGGGCGCGTGAAGACCCCTCCTGGGGCCTTCAGCAACTCAGGATCACCGACGCCACGGCCTCAAGGGCAAGGACGACGGGCGGGTGGTCCCAGTGGAGGCCGCAGCCTCCCGAGGCGCAAATCAATAGCGCCTGTGACGTCGACGGCCTGCGCCGCGAGCTGCCATCCAGGGTAAAGGATCTGGACCGCCGCCAGGGAAACCGCCTCGCCAAGTGATGCGGTTCGCTGAAAAATAGCGCACGCCCAATTTAAGGAAACTTTCGCACCTGTCTGATGGGGCCACGGAGCGTGTGAGGGGTGTGCCGAAATGGGTGTCGGTGGCGCATGTGGGCGACCCCACTGGGACCTTCGGAGAAGCTCCCTATGGGGCCACGACACGTGTGAGAGTGTGCTGTAATGGGGCTGGGTAACGCATGCGGGCGGTCCCACTGGAAGCCTCGGTGGAACTCCATATGGGGCTGCGAAACATGTGAAGGGTGTGCCGAAATTGGTGTGGGTGGCGCATGCGGGCGGTCCCACTGGGGCCTGCGGTGGAGCTCCCTATGTGGCCACGAAACGTATGCGGGGTGTGCCGAAATAGGTGTGGGTGGCGCATGCGGGCGGTCCCACTGGGGCCTGCGGTGGAGCTCCCTCTGGGGTCACGAAACGTATGCGGGGTGTGCCGAAATAGATGTGGGCGGTGCATGCGGGCGGTCGCACTGGGGCCTTCGGTAGAGCCCCATATGGGGCCACGAAGCGTGCGAGGGGTGTGCCGAAACGGGTGTGGGTGGCGCATGCGGGCGGTCCCACTGGGCACGGTGGAGCTCCCTGTGGGGCCACGCAACGTGTGAAGGGTGTACCGAAATGGGGCTGGGTAACGCATGCGGGCGGTCCCACTGGGACCTTGGGTGGAGCGCCCCATGGGGTCACGAAGCGTGTGAGGGGTGTGCCGAAAGGGGTGTGGGTGACGCATGCGGGCGGTCCCACTGGGGCCTGCGGTGGAGCTCCTTATGGGGCCACGAAACGTGTGAAGGGTGTGCCGAAATGGGTGTGGGTGACGCATGCGGGCGTTCCCACTGGGACCTTGGGTGGAGCTCCCTATGGGGCCACGAAGCATGTGAGGGGTGTGCCGAAAGGGGTGTGGGTGACGTATGTGGGCGGCCCCACTGGGACCTTCGAGGGAGCTCTCCATGAGGCAACGAAACGTATGCGGGGTGTGCCGAAATAAATGTGGGTGACGCATGCGGGCGGTGGCACTGATGCCACCGGTGGAACTACATATGGGGCCACGATGATGACGATGATGATGACGACGACGATGAGAAAGGAGGGGGAAGAGGAGGGAGGAGGAACGAGGGCGCTGTCTCTTCAAGGCGAGGACCCAACACCACAGGATGGTTGGGAAAAAAAGACAACGTCTGGCAGTGTTTGGGCGATTTACATGATGTTTTCTAGTGTGTGGGTTACAAGCAAAATTCGTTTGTCTTGCGTTACACTAGGATTCGTTTCGTGGGCGTGAACAACATATGGCAACGCCTTCCCACGTCTGAACGTCCCAAAAGCGTTTGAAATTCGCTTCACACGGTAATTTCATGTTGAACGATGTCTACATCCGTGTAGTAATCGCTTTACACGGAAATTCCACGTAAAACGCTCTTGGGCCGTCTTGGGCCGTTCGTGGCCCGACAACGCGAAAACCAAAATAAACTTCAAATAACTTTCAACAAATCAATGATTTTTGCCTCTGTGGCCTTCTTGGGGACCCTTTTGGGCCGTTTTGGGACCCTCTTGGGCCGTCCTTTCGGGCCGTCTTGGGGCGTCTTGGAAGCCTTCGGCCGTCTTGGGGCTCTCTTGGGGGCATATTGGGGCCCTCTTGGGAGCCTCTTGGGGCGGTCCTGGGACTCTCTTGGGGCCGTCTTGGGGCTCTCTTGAGCAGTTTTCGGGCCCTCTTGGGCCGTCTAGGGGTCCTCTTGGGCCGTTTTCGAGCCCTTGGGAGGGCCTCTGGGGCCAAGTTGGGACGATCTTTGGAGCCTCTTGGGCCGTCTTGGCCCGTTTTTGTTGCGAAAAAGCGAAAACCGAAAAAATCAAAAAACCATTGACAAATTAATAAATTGTGCCTCTTCGGGCCCTCTTGGGAAGCCTCTTGGAGGCTTCTTGGGGCGTTTGGAAGCCATGTTGAGGGTTTTGGCATGGCTTGGAGCTGTCGGCGAACTGTCTTGGGCAACATTGGAAGCCTCTTTGGACCCTCCGAGAAGGCCGGAATGCCGAAGGAACCCTTTGCAGGGGCGTCCGAGCAGCCCGGGGGGGGTCCAAGCAGCCCGGGGGGTCCGAAATTCGTTTGGGGGGGGGCCCTGTCCCGGGTCAGTCCGAGGTCCCCGGCCCTATAAAAATAAATTAATATGAATATTCATTTATATATATATATATATATATATATGTATATATATATATATATATACATTTGTACATACATACATACATACATACATGTAAATACACACGTATATACATACATACATACATACATACATACATACATACATACATACATACATACACACATACACACACCTATATATCCCCAGCACTCCGTCTCCTCAGCTTCCCGCCATCATGTCTCTCTGTCTCTCTCTCTCTATTTCTCCTTTTCTCTCTGTATTAAATTCAATTTGCGTTTGATTGGAGCCCATTAGGAAGACACAGGAACCCTGGGCCAAATGATTTCTATTTGGAATCTGATTAGATTCCAATTGGGTTTCAATAGAAATGGGACGGATTCCGCATACAGAGGATTTCTATTGGAACCAAATTGGGTCTCAAAGGATTTCTATTTGGATTCTGACTAAATTCCAATCGGAGTTCCATAGAAATGGCACGGATTTCGTGTCCAGAAGATTTCTCTTGGAATCTGAAGTGATGGCATTAGGAATTCAATAGAAAGAGAACGGATCCTAGATCCAGAAAGTGTCTGTATGGATTCGAATTAGATCCCATTTGGATTTCAGTAGAAATGAAATTGATTCCGCATCTGGAGGATTTCTATTCGAATCTAAATAGGTTCTGATAGGATTTCAAAAAAATACTCCGACGGAAGGACCCCACATGATAATCCTCTGGGCGAATCTGGAAAAAGCGCTCACCGTCGTCCTCGTGGTTGGTGAGGCGTCCTGACTGTCTCTTCTGCGTATATTTCTTCTCGCCCTGGCGCGGGCCCCCCCCCGCTCCCTACGTTGCCCCCGACCTCGCCCTCCTGTTTTTTTTCGCGCCCCGCCACCGCCTCGCCTTTCCATTGCACGAGCGCGCATGTCGGTTTTCCTCGGCGCCGTCGCCGCCTCGGCCAGCACAGGCGCGTTCTCTAATGGCCACGTCGCGCAGCCGTTGGGACAACCCCGCGGGCCAGGCTGTCGGGACAACCCCGCGAGCCGTTTGCGCGCAAGACCAAGCCGTTGGGACAACCCCGCGGGCTTCGAGCGGGGCGCAGCCGCGCTCAGGCGGGCAGCACGAAACCCAGCTCTGCCGCGAGCTGCTTCGCCTCCGCCCTGGACAAAACCGCTCTCCTGTCGAACTCCAGGAGCGCCTTCCGCAAGGACGCTGGCGGCCCGGCCCGGACGCAAGGGGCTACCCCTGCGCCCGATTCGGCCGCCGATGGGTCGCCACCGGCGACCCGGAGACAAGAGGTTACCCCTGCCCCCGATTCGGCCGAGGATGGGTCACCACCCCCGGCCCGGACACAAGAGGTTACCCCTGCGCCCGGCCGCTGTCTCGTCGTCGTCGTCGTCAGCTCCTCAGTCGCCTTTTGGAGCAAGCAGGCCCATGACAGCCATATTCAGGCCGCGGGGACCCAAAAGTGACGACAAGCATACGAATTCCGAGGACCCTCCTCGGATTCGAAATTCACAAATGTGGCCCGGGAATGACGCTCTGGGAACACGACGAACACAAAGTGGCTTACAGTTGGCTCCGGACATCCAGAATGTGGCCCGGGAATGGTGTTCTGGGAACAAGAAGAACACGAAGTGGCCTACAGTTGGCTCCGGGGTTTCAAAATGTGGCCCGGGAATGGTGTTCTGGGAACACGAAGAACACGAAGTGGCCTACAGTTGGCTCCGGCCATGCACAATGTGGCCCGGGAATGGCGTTCTGGCAGCGCGAGAGCCCAAAAGTGACGACAGTTACAAGGTTTGGATGACCCGCTCGGGTTACCAACATGATCTGCGGGCCCCATAGGGAAGGGGTTCCCGCCTGAGACTTCCTCACAATTCACTCACAGACGAGGCGCCCGCCTGAGACTTCCTCCAAATTCATGCCTGAAGAGCCCAAAAGTAACGACAGTTACAAGGTTTGGATGACCCGCTCGGGTTGCCAACATGAAGCGCGGGCCCCATAGGGAGGGGTTCCCGCCTGTGACTTCCTCGCAATTCACTCACAGACGAGGTTCCCGCCTGAGACTTCCTCCGTACTCAAGCTTGAGGAGCCCAAAAGTGACGACAGTTACAGGGTTTGGATGACCCGCTCGGATTACCAACATGATCTGCGGGCCCCATAAGAGGGAGTTCCCGCCTGAGACTTCCTCACAATTCACTCACAAACGAACTCCCGCCTGAGACTTCCTCCAAGTGAGTATGTGAATGAATGAGCGTGTGACAGAGTGCGAGTGATGATGATGATGAGGATGATGATGATGATGAGTATGTGAGTGACTGAGCGTGTTAGAGAGCCCGAGTGATGATGCTGATGTTGATGATGAGAGAGTGCGAGCGAATGTGAGTGTGAGTGAATGGCGATGATGATGAGTGAGTGAGTGGGTGTGCGAAGGCAGAAGATGAGAGGGGGTGGGGTGAGTGTTCCTGCGCGGGGTGTGCAGAGAAAACAAAAACCCCAGTTTGGATGTGGGAAAAAAAAGGAAATGTCATTTCCAGATTCAAAGGGTTTCTATTTTGATGTCAATTGGATTTCCATAGAAATGGGGTGGATTTCTAATCCAGAAGATTTCTATGGGAATCTAAATGAGTTTTAAAAGGATGTCAATAATGATATTTGGTTCAGAAAAATAAATGAAACTCGCTAAGGAATTCTACTGTAACGCAACACAAAAGGATTCTATGTGAAATCCACACAATAAAAATCAAGTTGTTAATCGCCCACACAAAGAAATTCGATTGCAACGCCGAACAACAGGATCCTATTGGTAATCCACACAATAGAAATCAATTTGTTGATCGCCCACAAAGGAAACCCAATTGTAGCGCCATACAAAACGGTTCTAGTTGTAATCCACACAAAAAAATCAATTTGTAAATCACCCACAAAGGGAATCTTATTGTAACTGAATATGATGTGCCCCAAACATTGTGTTTTCCAATGTTTGTGTTTAAGAATCAATTAAAAAATCTGATCCCCAACGATTTCACTTACACACCAATTAAAAAAGACTGTGTTTTCCAATGTTTGTTTGAAAATCAATAAAAGCGTTGTGTGTTCCTTGTTTGTTTCGTTGTGTTGCTATGTTTCGTTATTTCTTTTGGTATATTTATGTATATATATAAAAACGCTCCGTGATCCAAATTTTTTGTTTTGAAAATCATTAAAAACGCTGTGTTGTCCAATGTTTCTAATCAAAAATCAATAAAAAGGTTGTGTTTCCAATGTTTTGCTTTGGAAAGCAACTATCTTTTTGATTCTATATATATAACAAAAAAAAACGCAGTGTTTTTTCGACGTTTCCCAACATCCTGAGTGGGGTTCTTGTTTTCTCTGCACATCCCGCGCAGGTGAGATCTCACCCCCCCGTCCTCTCACTCACCATCACACTCACTCACACACACCATCATGATCACCATCATCTTCACTCGACCACTGACACACTCACCCAACCATCATCATCATCATCGTCATCATCCTCATCACTCACTCACTCGCCCACTCCCTTACTCACTCACTCACTCACCCCTAGCTTGAAAATGTAGGAAGTATCAGCCTCGTGTGTGCGTGTCTTAGGCGGGAGCCCTCTCCCTCTGGGGCCCACACCTCATATTTTTAATCCGAGCGGGTCATCGGATGCCTGTAACTGTTGTCACTTTTGGACTCCGGAGGCCTGAGTATGGGGGAAGTATCAGGCGGGAGCCTCGTCTGTGAGCGAATTGCGAGGAAGTCTCAGGCGGGAGCCCTCCCCCCATGGGGCCCGCACGTCATCTTTTTCATCCGAGCGGGTCATCGGATTCCTGTAACTGTCGTCATTTTTGGGCTCCTGAGGCCTGAGAATGGGGGAAGTATGAGGCGGGAGCTTCGTCTGTGAGTGAATTGCGAGGAAGTTTCAGGCGGGAGCCCTCTCCCTATGGGGTCCGCACCTGATATTTTTAATCCGAGCGGGTCATCCATATCCTATAACTGTCGTCACTTTTGGGCTCCTGAGGGAGTATGGGGGAAGTATCAAGCGTGAGCCACGTCTGTGAGTGAATTGCGAGGAAGTCTTAGGCGGGAGCCCTCTCCCTATGGGGCCCGCACCTCATCTCTTTAATCCGAGCGGGTCATCAGATTCCTGTAGGTGTGGTCACTTTTGGGGTCCTGAGGCCTGAATATGGAGGAAATATCAGGCGGGACCGTCGTCTGTGAGTGAATTGCGAGGAGGTCTCAAGCGGGAGCTGGGGGCGCACGGGGTACGCATGTCCCACAGGCCGAACAAAACCCAGAAGCATCACCGTTCCCAAAGGTCCCACAGGGCCCACAGGGCCGACCGGTCCCAAAGGCCCCACAGGTCCCACACGTGTCACAGGTCTCACAGGTCCCACCGGTCCCACAGGTCCCACGTGTCCCACGGGTGCCACAGGCCCTGCAGGTCCCGCGGGTCCCGCAAGTCCTACAGGGCTCACAAGTCAAGTCCCACAGGTCCCACAGGCCCCACAGGTCCAACAGCCCCCACACGCCGCACAGGCCCCACGGGCCCCACAAGTCTCGCAGGTCCGACAACCCCGACAGGTCCCACAAGTCCCAGGGGCCCCACTGGTCCCATAGGGCCCGCAGATCCGCCACAAGGTCGCAGGATCAGTATGTTCCGCCCGCAGTTCCGGCGGCCGCTCACAGGACCGACAGCCCCCACAGGGCCCACTGGTCCCAAAGGCCCCACGGGTCGCACAGGCCACACAAGTCTCACAGGTCTCACAAGTCTCACAAGTCCCACCGGCCCCACCGGTTCCACAGGCGCCACAAGTCCCACAGACCCCGCCGGTCATACAGGCCCGCAGGTCCAACAGGTCCCACACGTCCTACATGGCTTGCAAAACCCACAGGTCCCACAAGCCCCACAAGTCTGACAGGTGCCACAGCCCCCACTGGTCCCACAGGTTCCAGGGGCCGCACAGGGCCCGCAGGTCCCCCAGGGTCCACAAGTCTCACAGGTCCCACATGCCCCACAGGTCGCACAGGCCCCGCAGGTCGCACAGTTTCCACAGGCCCCGCAGGGCTCAAAGGCCCCACGGCCCCCACAGGTCTCAACAGCCTCACAGATCGCATCCTGGTATCCTGGCACCCTGGCATCATCGCCATCATTCGTCGTCGATGATGATGTCTCATGCGCACTAAGAAGATTATCATGTGGGGTCCTTCCGTCGGAGTAATTTTCAAAAGTCCAATAGAACAAAACAATGTGTGTTTCACTGTTTTTGTTGGAAAATCAATAAACACGCTGTGTGTGTTTCCAATCTCTGTTTTGTAAAAAAAAAAAAAAAAAGAAATCAATGGAAACGGTGTGTTGTCCGATCTTGTTGTGAACAAAGCAATAAAACAAAACGCTGTGTTTTCATTGAGTTGTTTAACATGGTTGGTTTTGAATGTCACGACACCTTGTGTCTTCATTGAGATTTTTGTCTTTTCTAACTCCAATGTCGCGAAACCTTGTGTTTTCATTCAAATGTTTGTATTTCTTGTTTTTTTTTGCCCCAGCGGATTTCTCCAGATTACGGGCCGGCGACGGCCGCCTCGCAATTTTCAGGGGGCCCGAAAAGACAAAAAACTAAAAATCTCAATGGAAACACACAGTTTCGCGACATTGGAGCTCAGAGAAAAACAGAAATCTCAATGAGAACACGTGGTTTCGTGACATTCAATCATGTTAAAAATCCCGATGAAAACACAACGTGTTGATTGATTTCCCACAAAGAATTGGAAAACACAGTGTTTTGATTGATTTTTAAAAACACAAATTTTGAAGACACAGCGTGATTATTGATTTTCAACCAAAGCATTGGAAACACAGTGTTATATATACATATATATATACATACATATATATACATATATATATATATATATGTATATATCTATATGTATATATATATACATATGTATATGTGTGTGACTTGTTTCTAAAACATTGAAAAACACATAGTTTGTTGTCTTGTCTTTTCCTTTGTTGTTTTCACAAATATTGGAAGACACAACGTTTCTATTGATGCTCAAACCAAACTATGGAAAACAGTATGTTTGTATTGATTTTGAAACAGAAGCATGTTATCTTTTATATAAAAACACAGCGTTTTTTTATATATATATAGATGCTTCCGAAGATAAACATTGAACAACACAGCGTTTTATTGATTTTCAAACCAAAACATTGGAAAACACATCGTTCCCATTGATTTTAACACAAGAGATTGGACAACACAGCGCTTTAAAAAAAAAAAAAAAAACTTTTAAATTGGTTTTCAAACAAAAGCGTTCAAACAACTCAGTGTTCTCATAAGGAAAATTGATTTTGGAATCAAAAAATAAATTTCCACATTGACAAACAATCCCATTGAAATCTGTACAGTAGGAATCCAACGGTAGTCCTTACAGTCGAAATTCTATTGAAATAGGAACATCATGTTAATCTCTACAAAAAGAATCCTATTTGACCCCTTACAATGGGCATCCTAATGTAATATGTACAATAGGAATCCTAATGTAATCCTTACAAAAGGAATCCAATTGCAATCCCTACAATAGGAACCCAAGTGTAACCCTTACAATAGTACACCACGCACAAGCCATCCTCACGACGTGCACCCCGCCAGTTTGCCCCGGGGTTGCCTTGGTGCACGGGCGCACGGAGCCCCTCCGGGGGCCCAAGAGGGCCCCAGGAGGCAGCGAAGAAGACCCAGTAGCGCCCGTTGTTCGACCGGTCTGCCGCGGATTTGCCGCGGCGCTGGCTGCTGGGGCGCTTGAAGCTCTCTCAGGGACCCAAGAGAGCCGCGAGACAGCCCCAAGTCATGCCCAAGACGGCCTTCAAGGCCCAAAGGGCAAAGACGGCACAAGAAAGCCTTGGGGGGGCAGCCGAGAAGGCCCAAAACGGCGCGTTGTTCGAGCAGTTTGCCGTTGGTTTGCCGCGGTGCTGGGGCGCGTTAAGTTTTCTCCAGAGACGCCCGAATACAGCCCCAAGAGACGGCCAAGACGGCCCCAAGAGCGCTCCCAAACGGCCAAAAAGAGCTCCAGTAGTCCCCCAGAGGACGTCCAAGACGGCCTCCAAGTACCCCAGGCGGCCCAAGAGCGCCGCCAGTCGGCCCAAGAAAGCCCCAAGACGGCCCAAGAGGGTCCCCAGAGGCAGCCACTAAGGCTTAAGAGGAGGAGCCCATTGTTCGACGAGTTTGCCTTGGGTTTGCCCTGGTGCTGGGGCGCACGGAGCCCCTCCGGAGGCCCAAGAGGGCCCCAGAAAGCAGCGGAGAAGTCCCAGTATTTACATACGTAAACATGAGCTGTCGGACATCCGCGCAGATTTCTTGGATCAGTGCTGGACCCAACTCCCCAGCGCGCGGACGCGCTACGGGGATCGCCAGAGGAGGGTGAGGAGGAAAACATAAACATGGGCCGACCAGAACAACGTGTTGCGTCTTCGTTTCGTTGTCGTCCCGAAACGGAAGCCATACGTGGTATTCCCCAGAGAAGCGCTTTGCTGAAACTCTGGGGTTACGATGAGCATCCGATGGCCTCAGTAACGAAGAAACAGCGAAAACGGGACCGGAACGACAATTTCCCTCGAGGCTGAACTAAGCGGCATTTTGATCGATCCCTGGAGAGAGGAGGGATGAATCGGGTGTGGGGTCACGAAGCGGCACGAGGCACACGGATCCAAGTCCCTGTATCTCGAAAAGCCCCGTCGCCTGCCGCGCTGCCTCCCTGGCCTGGTCACGCACTCGACGTCAAGCCCTTGGCTCCCTGCTTCCCTCTCTCCCTCGTCGCCCCTATCCCTTCCCCGCTTCCCCTGCCCTCACGATCTCAGCTTGAATCGTTAGGTCCTGCAGTTTCGCCCTGGCACCGCTGCGGGGGGGCACGACGCGCCGAAGCTGAGAAGGGCTTGCCGTCGCTCGGACGTCCATTTCCAGCGCATGTTTCGGTTTCGTGCGTGTTTTTTGCTCGATGGTTCAGGATGGTCCTCGATGGCTCTCGCCGAGAAACAATGCACACGTCCGAGCGATGCCAAGCGAGAAGGGAGGACTCTGGCGGACTTGGGCCTGCGACCCAGCACGGGGTCACGACGCTCGAGTTCACGGTGTGCGGTCGGGGCATACCTTAGGTCGGGCCTGTCCCCCTACAGGGGGATTCTGGAAGAGAAATGCAAATATTCAAAAAATGCGCAAAAGATGCCCCAAAATACTTACAAAAAAATCCCCTGACTATTTTTGGCTATCTTTGAATGTTCCTCCTGTAGAGGGACATGCCCGAACTAAGGCTGACCTTCTGCTTCCGCGGGCGTCCGCCTGGCTTGCCCCGAGCTTCCCGAGTCGAAACCGCACTGCTGTGGTTTCCCTTTTTTGCCGGCTCCCGCCGAGGGGGGGAGAAGAAATAGGTAGAAACATGATGTAGGAAGGCGGTGGAAGTAGATTGGGCTTCCGCCCGCCTCCTGAAGAGGAGGGAAGAATGAAAACCACTGGACTCTTGAAGTCGGAAGGCGCTGAAAGTAGATTGGAATCTGGGGCTCTCAAAATACCTACGTACTTTCAACGACCGATGGGTAACTTAGCCAAGATTGGACGTGATTCCGAAGGGCACGACTACAACTTCACATATGCCCACGGGCGCCGTTGGCGCTTCGATCATTTGCATGCACCAGGTGTGGCACGCGGAAGCCGAACAGCACTGGTCAGCCGCTGCACCCAAAGGATGGGGAGGAGGAGGAGGGAGTTAGGTTGCGATTGGGCACCAAAATGAGGAGAGGAGGGCAGTTGGCCATCGGTCTGGCAAGAAAGGGGCGCGCCCGCCCTTCAGTTGAAAGGAGGCAGGGGGTGGGCAGTTATACTGCCCTCTTCTCGACTGTGTCCAAGTAAGCTGAACCTGCGGGGGTGGCCTTCCAACATTCAAACATCAAAAAGAAGGGGGAAGAGAGGGAACACTTGCCGGGTGCCGGGGAGGGGGGGGGGGGGGGGAAATGGCGGGGTGGAGGAGGAGGAGGGGGTTACCTTGCGTGTGCCCACTCCGTCAGGGCATCCTGGCTAAGCTCCCTTGTGAGCCTCTCTGTTTGTTCCACCTCCCCTCGTCTTACCTTCTGGCACTCTGTCACACCTTCTTGAATTGCACTTGATTGTCTCTGGGATTTGAATGTTTTCGCTTACGACGCTGCACGACGCTGCGAGCTGCGCTCAAAGATTGCCCAACGCATGGGGAAACCAAAAGGTACCGATACCGCTACTCCGCAGACCTCCCCCGGGGATCATGCTGGGAGGAAGGGGTTGGAGAGAATGAAGGCCACTAGCAATAGCCTTCGGATACAATGCACGATACCTTCGGCCGCCCACGGGTAATGATATTCTCGTTTCTCCCAGCCCCATCCTCCCAGCCCAAAATCTTGCGGATGCCATGACTATGGACACCCTGACAATCTGATCATTGAACTCAAAATGTGTTGCGCATGCTTGAAACATGTGCTTGAGATGTTGAAGCCATGCCGTTTACATATTTTTGTTCAGACATGCTTGAAACATTATCAGACATCTGGGAATGATTTGGCAACACACTCCCTCTCCACTGATCGCCTTCCGCAGCTCGAAATCCGTCATCCTGGCCCTCTGCACGTTGAGCAGGGACCGACCGTCCCGGCGTTCCTATAGTCCTACCACGGAGTGTTCTTAGAACCCAGAAATGTTCTAAGAACAAAAACAAGCTTCCTAGAATATAGGCCCGATGCGACAAGGACGGTCCCAGCCAGACATGTTCTCAGAGCATCTCTCGGGAACCACAGAAAGGGGTTCTTAGCACACTGCTCGGCAGGACTGTAGGCACGCCAGGACGCTTCGCCACTGCCTGAGCACGGCCACGGCCTCCTCCCCTCTTCCGGGGGGCCAGCCCCTCGGCAGGGAGAGGGGGGCGGCCGCGGGCAGGAGCCTGTTTTTTTTTAGACTCTGGCAAGTTTACTTGCATGGACGGGGGGGGGGGGCTGAGCCTGAAGCAAGCCGCAAACGACTTGCACGTTCGGGGGGGCGCGGAAATCACGCAAGTCGAAAGGCACTTGCACGCTAGTATTCGCTTGAAGAGGGGCGAGGGGGGGGGGGGGGGCGAACGCCATGCAAGTAAACTTGCCTGAATCCCAAAAAAAACAGGCTCGAACCTCCGTCTCGATTTGTTCGAGACGCGACGCCCGATATCTCTGGGACACGTGCCCCGTGGACCCCGGGGGCCAAAAACAGTGAAAAACCTCCCGCCGTGATTTTTTCTTCATCACTCGAGGGGGTCTGGGTCCCGGGGGGCCAGCCCCTCGGCAGGGAGGGGGGGGGGGGGGGGGCGGCCGCGGGCAGGCGGGCGGGCCCGGGCCATGCCGCCCGGAGGCGCGCCCCCCCGCGGCAGCGCCGCGGCGAGCCGACCGGGCGGCCCCGGGGGGCAGTCGCTCCGTCGAGGGGGGCGGCGTCTCGGGGTCCCCGGGGCACGTGTCCCCAGAGATCGGGCGTCGCGTCTCGAACAAATCGAGACGGAGGTCTTTCGTAGGAGGAGGAGGAGGAGGAGGAGGAGGAGAAGGAGGAGGAGGAGGAGGGAGGAGGAGGAGGAGGAGGAGGAGGAGGAGGAGGAGGAGGCGGAGGAGGAAGAGGAATAATCAGAAGATTAATAAGAACAAGTAATAATTTCGGCCTCTCGAGGCCCTCGCCGGGCCTCGGGACCGTCAACAAAACGACCCAGGGCGCCCCCATTGGCAGGTGGGCCCATCGAGCTCTCCGCCGCCTCTGGCGGCGTTGGGGTCTCTGCTGTGCTCCTGCGCGTTGGCAGTTGCCACGCGTGCGGAGCTGCACTGTCGATGCCGCGCTGTCCCGTGGCCCTGCTGTGCTCCTCCTCCATCCCCAGAGCCCCTCGGGCCGCGACAAAATCACGGCGGGGAGCCTTTCGCCAGTTCTTCCGCCTCCCGGGGGCCTTGGCCAGAAGCAAAACAAAAAACGGTCCAAGGGAATGGTTCCAGACCGCTGGGGGTCCACGCCATGAAAAAGGTATGGCGTCGTGGGTCTGTGTCCCAGGGTGAAGATCTGAGCCTTATCTCCACCCCTCGCATGTCGTAGAAAGCAGAAGCCACCCCATGATAGTTTGCACCCCGACAAACAAATGCGTTCAGCAAACGCACGCGAGGAGGGAAACGAACAGGGCAGGACCGTCCAGTACATGCCCAGGGCCGTTCAGTAAACGGCAACTACATGGGTCGGGGTGGTATGTCCTCCCTTGACATCAGCAGACACATGCGACAAAGCATCATGCATGCCTGTCGACGATCCGTGAGCTTCCTAAAATGCACTGGTGCTTCTGCGGGTCCCCACGGCCATCGGGGGCTCAGGGATTTCTTCCTGGACGTGCCTATTGCAAGGCCGCCACTAAGCGACCAAGAGGGCCTGGGAGGCCTCCGTGGAGGACACACGGGACAAGGGAAGGCACGGAAAAGGGGGGAGGGGGAGATGAGGGGGAGGGGGGAGGGGAAGCACGAGCAGAGAACATATCGAATGTGCAGACGTGGGCCCCTCGGAGCGAGGGGAACATTTTGAACACACCGCGTCCACTCGAAGGCAACTTTCCCAACTAGCGGAGTGGCGTGAGCCTCCTCTGCAATATGTTCGCTGACGGACCACCGCAACCTTTCTGGAGCAACGCGCTCATCTTGTCCCCGGTCCCCAGCAGAAATACAGGCAGGAGAGACGTCAACTGCCTACGGCGCAGCGGATACAGCCCTAGACTCGGATGAGGGGGCGGACGGCAAGCGGCAGGAGAGACGTCAACTGCCCACGGCGCAGCGGGATGCAGGCCCACACTCGGGGGAGGAGGATGGGGGGCATCAGGAAAGCGAGAAACCGCCCGCTCACTTCGCGCCGCGCACGTTGATCTCCTCCGCCTCGCGACGTCCAAGGGCACCCTGGGGGCAGCCATGCACGCATTGAATGACGCACGGGAAGTCGGCCGGCGCGCACGTCACGGTGAAGCACTTGTCCGCACAGGCCTTCGCGGTGATCTGCGAGAGGGCGAGCGCGAGGGGGAGCATCAGCAGCGCGAGGAGGGCGCTGCGGAGGGCCACCATCTGGAAGCGATCTGCGAAGTTATATACTAGTATATCTGCGAAGTGCTCGGGTTCGAGAAGGTGAGGGCCTGACTGCCCTGAGCCAAAATGCTGACAGGCACGGCAGCGTGCACGACGAGGATCACCCCGACAACGACGACTGCCCTTGCTCCAACAAGAAGTGAGCCATTCTCATCAAAAACGGGGCCGTAGAAAGGGACCGACGGTCGCCCAGAAGCCCGTCTCCCAGTAACTGGCCCCGAGGCACGCCAAAACGCCCCCCTATACTCCCAATGGAACGCCAATATGGGTAGCCATCCGAGCGCCCAAGAGAGCCCAAACAAAGTTCAAGCAGCGCGGTGAGGGCGCAACGCAAGACCACAATCTGGAAGCGTTTCAGGACGGATCTGCAAAGTATATGCTAGATCTGGGAAGTGTCCTGGTTACGGAAGAGGAGGGCCTGACCGCCCTGAGCCCAAGTGCTGACAGGAACAGTCGCGTGCATGACGAGGACCACCCCGACACCGACGCATGGTCTCGCTGCGAAAAAGGAAAATGGGCCAGCATCGTAGAGAACGAGGCCGCAGAAAATAACCGACGGTCGCCCACAAGCCCGTGTCCCACGAACTGGCCTCAAGGCACGCCCAAACGCCCCCGATATCCCCAGAGGGGCACAAGTCTGGCCCCAAGAGGCCCGTGTCCCCAGAGCGTCCAAGAGAGCCACAGCGAATCCCCAAGTCAGCAGCCATGGAGCCCCAAGGTGAGCGTTTTCTTATTCCGCGTTCCGACATTGGGCAGAAGGGGAGGGGGAGGGGGGGGGGTCTGGCTCCGGACCCCTGCTTAGTGCGGCTGTTTGGAACCGTGCCTCCTCTGGGGGAGACCCCACCTGCTCGAAACGGGCGCCAAAGACGGCCAAGATCCACTCCACGAGGGGGTGGGGGGGAGGGGGGATGCGAGAGCCCGCGCAGTCGACAAAACAATGAACAAGAAAACGATCGCAAGACAACCCCATACCCAGACCGCACCTCCGAACACTCTCCGATCGCGAGGCCTTCGGTCTGGCTTCCCCGTGGGGGCCGCTCTGCGGACTCGGCAACCCTTACAGATTCTGAAGGCTGACGACATTCTCCGGTGCTCCGTTCAAGCTGCGTCCAGAAGGAGCCCCAGAATACCTCTGCGGGCGTACGATACGGTAGGCCAGATAAAATCCGGAGGCATATTCATACAGCCCACAGGTGGCCCGAACGGTGCTCCAAAGTCGCCCCACGCTCGCACTGGAAAGTGCCACAAATGTCTTCAACGTTTCCCGGGGTCGTGCTGGCGCCGCTGCTTTTGTTTCCTACATCCTCCTCCACAGAACCAAACGACATTCTCCATTGCCCATTGTTCCGTTCCCTCTGCGTCCAGACGGGCCCCAAGAATACCTCTGCGGGCCTACGATGAGCCAAAAAGGATCACAACACATGTTCATACAGCCCAACGGTGGCACGAATGTTGTTCCAGGATCGCCCCACGCTCGCTCCGGTAGGTACCTGAAGATGTCACCCCTTTCCTCCACGACGTCTTCACATTGCCGGGGGTCATCCTGGCGCCTGTCTTCCTTGCCCGCTTCCTCCACAGAACCAACCGAGTAACCCAGACCAGCATCGCGAGTTCGGTCTCTCGGAGGTCGGCGGAGTGGCGTGAGCCTCCTCTAAAATATGATAGCTGACGGACCACCGCAGTCTTTCTGGAGCAACGCGCTCATCTTGTCCCCGGTCCCCAGCAGAAATAATGGCAGGAGAGACGTCAACTGCCTACGGCGCAGCGGATGCAGCCCTAGACTCGGATGAGGGGGCGGACGGCAAGCGGCAGGAGAGACGTCAACTGCCCACGGCGCAGCGGGATGCAGGCCTACACTCGGGGGAGGAGGATGGGGGAGATGAGGAGAGCGAGAAAACGCCCGCTCACTTCGCGCCGCGCACGTTGATCTCCTCCGCCTCGCGACGTCCAGGGGCACCCTGGGGGCAGCCATGCACGCATTGAATGACGCAAGGGAAGTCGGCCGGCGCGCACGTCACGGTGAAGCACTTGTCCGCACAGGCCTTCGCGGTGATCTGCGAGAGGGCGTGCGCGAGGGGGAGCATCAGCAGCGCGAGGAGGGCGCTGCGGAAGGCCACCATCTGGACGCGTGTCAAGATATATCTGCGAAGTATATACTAATAGATATGCGAAGTGTTCGGGTTAGGGAAAAGGAGGACCTGACTGCCCTGAGCCAAAATGCTGACAGCCACGGTCGCGTGCACGACGAGGACCACACCGACAACGACGACAGCCTTTCTGCGATAAGAAGTGGGCCAGGCTCGTTGAGAGCGGGGCCGCAAAAAAAGAGCCGACTGCTGCCCTCAAGCCAGTCTCCCAGGCTCAAAGGTACGCCCAAACGCCCCCCCATGCCACGGACGCCAATGTGGCCCCACGAGGCCCCACCATAATCCTCAGAGCACCCAAGACATCCCCAAGCCAGCAGCCCTGAAGCTCAAAGACGACCCCACATCCAGACCGTACCTCTAAACACTAGCCCAGTGCGAAACCTGCGTGCTGGTTCCTCCATGGGGGCCGCACTAGGGGCTCAACAAATCTTCAGGCATTTGCATGATATCGACATTCTCCATTGTTCCGTTCAAACTGTGTCCAAAGGCATCTAAGAATATCAGACCCCAAACCATATCCATATAGACCGCAGGTGGTGCGGATGATGTTGCGAGATCGTCCCAATCTCGACCTGGAAAGTATCTAAAATGTCTTCAATATTTTGTCTCCGACATTATCCCCTGTTCCGTTCAATCTGCGTCCAGACAGGACCCCAAAAAACCTCTGCGTGCCCACGGTAAGCCAAATACGATCACAAGACATATGCACACAGCCCAAATGTAGCACGAATGTTGTTCCGGGGTCGCCCCAAGCTCGCACTGGTAGGCACTTGAAGGTATCAACCCTTTCCTTCACGACGTCTTTCACATTGCCCGGAGTCGTCCTCGCGCCTGTTTTCCTTGCCCGTTTCCTCCACAGAACCAATCAAACAACCCAGACCAGCATCGCGAGTTCGGTCTCTCGGAGATCGGCAGAGTGGCGTGAGCCTCCTCTAAAACATGATAGCTGACGGACCACCGCAACCTTTCTGGAGCAACGCGCTCATCTTGTCCCCGGTCCCCAGCAGAAATAATGGCAGGAGAGACGTCAACTGCCTACGGCGCAGCGGATGCAGCACTAGACTCGGATGAGGGGGCGGACGGCAAGCGGCAGGAGAGACGTCAACTGCCCACGGCGCAGCGGGATGCAGGCCTACACTCGGGGGAGGAGGATGGGGGAGATGAGGAGAGCGAGGAAACGCCCGCTCACTTCGCGCCGCGCACGTTGATCTCCTCCGCCTCGCGACGTCCAGGGGCACCCTGGGGGCAGCCATGCACGCATTGAATGACGCAAGGGAAGTCGGCCGGCGCGCACGTCACGGTGAAGCACTTGTCCGCACAGGCCTTCGCGGTGATCTGCGAGAGGGCGTACGCGAGGGGGAGCATCAGCAGCGCGAGGAGGACGCTGCGGAAGGCCACCATCTGGACGCGTTTCAAGATATATCTGCGAAGTATATACTAATAGATATGCGAAGTGTTCGGGTTAGGGAAGAGGAGGACCTGACTGCCCTGAGCCAAAATGCTGACAGCCACGGTCGCGTGCACGACGAGGACCACCCCGACAACGACGACCAGCCTTTCTGCGATAAGAAGTGGGCCAGGCTCGTTGAGAGCGGGGCCGCAAAAAAAGAGCCGACTGTTGCCCTCAAGCCAGTCTCCCAGGCTCAAAGGTACGCCCAAACGCCCCCCCATGCCACGGACGCCAATGTGGCCCCACGAGGCCCCACCATAATCCTCAGAGCACCCAAGACATCCCCAAGCCAGCAGCCCTGAAGCTCAAAGACGACCCCACATCCAGACCGTACCTCTAAACACTAGCCCAGTGCGAAACCTGCGTGCTGGTTCCTCCATGGGGGCCGCACTAGGGGCTCAACAAATCTTCAGGCGTTTGCATGATATCGACATTCTCCATTGTTCCGTTCAAACTGTGTCCAAAGGCATCTAAGAATATCAGACCCCAAACCATATCCATATAGACCGCAGGTGGTGCGGGTGATGTTGCGAGATCGTCCCAAGCTCGAACTGGAAAGTATCTCAAATGTCTTCAATGTTTTGTCTCCGACATTATCCCCTGTTCCCGTCAATCTGCGTCCAGACAGGACCCAAGAATACCTCTGCGTGCCCACGGTAAGCCAAATACGATCACAAGACATATTCACACAGCCCAAATGTGGCACGAATGTTGTTCCGGGGTCGCCCCAAGCTCGCACTGGTAGGCACTTGAAGATGTCAACCCTTTCCTTCACGACGTCTTTCACATTGCCCGGAGTCGTCCTCGCGCCTGTTTCCTTGCCCGTTTCCTCCACAGAACCAATCAAACAACCCAGACCAGCATCGCGAGTTCGGTCTCTCGGAGATCGGCAGAGTGGCGTGAGCCTCCTCTAAAATGAGATAGCTGACGGACCACCGCAACCTTTCTGGAGCAACGCGCTCATCTCGTCCCCGGTCCCCAGCAGAAATAATGGCAGGAGAGACGTCAACTGCCTACGGCGCAGCGGATGAAGCCCTAGACTCGGATGAGGGGGCGGACGGCAAGCGGCAGGAGAGACGTCAACTGCCCACGGCGCAGCGGGATGCAGGCCTACACTCGGGGGAGGAGGATGGGGGAGATGAGGAGAGCGAGGAAACGCCCGCTCACTTCGCGCCGCGCACGTTGATCTCCTCCGCCTCGCGACGTCCAGGGGCACCCTGGGGGCAGCCATGCACGCATTGAATGACGCAAGGGAAGTCGGCCGGCGCGCACGTCACGGTGAAGCACTTGTCCGCACAGGCCTTCGCGGTGATCTGCGAGAGGGCGTACGCGAGGGGGAGCATCAGCAGCGCGAGGAGGACGCTGCGGAAGGCCACCATCTGGACGCGTTTCAAGATATATCTGCGAAGTATATACTAATAGATATGCGAAGTGTTCGGGTTAGGGAAAAGGAGGACCTGACTGCCCTGAGCCAAAATGCTGACAGCCACGGTCGCGTGCACGACGAGGACCACACCGACAACGACGACAGCCTTTCTGCGATAAGAAGTGGGCCAGGCTCGTTGAGAGCGGGGCCGCAAAAAAAGAGCCGACTGCTGCCCTCAAGCCAGTCTCCCAGGCTCAAAGGCACGCCCAAACGCTGGATATCCTGGATACGCTAAGGAGTGGGCCAGGCGGCCGGTCTGAAGAGGTGGGTGGAAACTGGGAAGGCGCAGATGGGGCTGCCGCCCGCCCCCTGAGGAGGAGGGAAGAGGACACACCACTCCACTCTTGAAGCAAGAAGGCGCCTGAAGCAATCAGATTGGGACTTGGCCATCCAGAAGCACGTACTTTGAAGTCGGGCGTGTCCCCCTACAGGGGGATTCTGGACGAAACGTGCAACAAATAGCAACAAAAGACCCCCAGATGGTCAAAAATACTAAGAGACATCGTCCCCAGATCATTTTGTTGGACTATCTTTGAACATCCCTCATGGAGAGGGACAGGCCCGACCTGGACGTCCTTGCCAGGGCCCACGGGCCGCCGAACCCCACCCCACCGCGCTGCGGCCGCGAGGGCCGCCGGCGGGCCTCGCCTGAAGGTGCCCTCCACGACCTCGCGCAGCGTGGGCTCGGAGCAGCCGGCAGCGACCAGGACGCCCGCCGAGGCCGGGTCCGCGGGCGGCCCAGCCTCCTCTGGAGCGCGCTCTGGCACGTTTCGCGACAGGGGCCGTTGCCTGCCCAGGCCGCCCCCTGCTCCTCCTCCTCCTCCTCCTCCTCCTCCGCCTCCTCCTCCTCCTCCTCCTCCTCCTCGGGGGCGACTCTCTGTGTCGCGACAGCGGCCGCCTGCCAGCTCCGGCCGCCCCCCTCCCCTCCCCCCAAGGGTGAAGTCACGACTCGTGCTGACATACGCGCAAACTCCGGTTATCCCTAGACCTTCCCAGACGGCGCCCGCGCGAAATGTGACGTTACCGGCCTCCCGCCCCCTCCGCAGAGGTCAGAGGATATATTTTTTCGCAATCCGATGGTTTTTCCTTGTTTTCGGCCTCCGGGGCCCGTCACCGGGACTGGGGACTATAAAAATGGCCCCGCGACGGAAAATCACCCCGGGGAGGGGGTCGGGACCTCTGGGGCCACGGATTGAAAAAATCATATCCGCGGATGTCTGGGCACTGGCTCTGGTTATCCCTAGACATTCCCACACGGCGCCCGCGCGAAACGTGACGTTACTGGCCCCCCGTCCCCATCCGCTGCGCCCTCCCACCGGTAGCACCAGTCACTGCCCGGGAATAAAAAAACGCTCCCCCGTTAGTTGGGGGGGGAGGCCATCAAGGAGCGTCCTCGTCGATCTTGGATGCAGGGCTGGGCCGTGTTGGACAACTTGGCGGCCAGCTGTGTGTTGATTTTGGGGTCGCTGCGATCGTTTCCGAGTGGCCCGCGGGCCGCGCCGAAGGCCGCGGGGGACCGGGTGGACTGGCAAGTGGCGCGCCAGGCAGCCCAGCAGGCACGCTACGGGGACGGCCGATCTTGTGTGAGGCTGGGCATGTTCTTCTGCAGACGGACTTCCGACGAAAGATCAAAACATAGTCAAGACAGTGTCATATATACATATATACACATATATATAAAACCATATGTATATATATATATATATATATATATATATCAACATATGTATATTCATCTCTTGCTATTCATCGTATTAGTAATCATATCATTAGTAGTATCATTACTAGCATTATTCGTATCTATCTACATCTCATCGTCCCCAGACTATGTTTCCACTAGCTTTGGGCATTCCTCCTGCAGAGGGGCACGCACGCCCGCCTTCCATCCGGTGGCGCGTCGGCTGTGGCCGCCTCGGCCCGCGGAGGCCCCGCCGCTCCTCGGCCCCCTCCGTCTGCGGCCCCCGCCCGTCGTCCCCTCGCCGGCCCGCTCCGTCCCTCCTCCCTTGCGGGCAGGCTCCAGGGCGTCGCCTCTGGGCGGCGGCAGCACGAGGGGGCGGCGAGGAGGCTCCCAGAGGAGGCTCCCAAAGGAGGAGGAGGAGGAGGAGGAGGAGGAGGAGGAGGAGGCTCCTGGAGGAGGAGGCTCCCGGAGGAGGAGGAGGAGGAGGAGGAGGAGAAGAAGGAGGACGAGGAGGAGGAGGAGGAGGAGGGGGAGAAGGAGGGGGGGGGAGGCCTCGGGGGTTCGAGGCTCGAGGCTTTCGGGCGTCTTCGCCTCTTCGTCGCGCCACCAGACGTGTCAGTACAGTGGAAGCCAGTCCACAGGAACCCTTTCCAGAAGAGACCAAAGCCCGAGACCCCAGGACGTCCTCAGACTCTTTTGGTGCGGGTACGTCGCGCCCTCCATCGCAGAGCAAAAACCATCGGAGCCCAAGAAGCCCAGGGCACCCTGGAGGCACGCAGGGTGCTGCTTGGCACTGGGCCTCCGCTGTACTATCCTTGTGGACGACCAAGCTCCTCCTCGTCGCGACACCAGACGTGTCGGTGGGGCGGGCCGGGCGCTTCGCCCCGGGCCTCCCCCCCCACCCCTATCTGGACCTGGAGCCTGCGGGGTCCAACCGCTGGAGGGCGGGGCGTCATCTTCACCATGTGGTTCTCGCCGCATCTCCACGTAGGTTGCTCGTGGGGCCGTCCAACGCGTCCCAATGATGGAGGGCGGGTCGTTTCCAAAACGAGGCGTTCGACCCAGCGCCGTGCACATTACACTTCACAGCAAGGGTGAACAATGGAGGGCGGCCCGTTGTTTTTAATGTGGATCTCGTCGTGCCGCCGCGTACCTTGGCCTCAATATTGTCCCAGAGCGCCAATGTTTGGGGGGCGGATCGTTTCCCAAATCGGCCTATCGCTTAAGGGCCGAGCGCATTCGACTGCAACGAAAGCAGCTACAGTCGGGCTGCTGAAATAAGGAACGCTGAATCAGGAACGAAGCCCCTCTGTGGCTTCAAAAAAGCCTGGGTGCACGAGAAGGGCTAGAGGAACAACCACGGAAGGACGTAAGGAGCATCGAACCCCTTCCGAATCCAAACTGTTCCTTATTTCAGCGTCTTGGCTGTACAAGGGTGAATGATGGCGGGTAGCCCCTCTTCAACATATCCCGCCGTTGCGCGGCACACATTCACCTGCAACACTTCGAAAACCGACAAGGATGGGAGGCGCACGGCTTCCCAAAGGCGTCTCTCGCCCAAGCGCCGCACACATTCGTCTTCGAAGTCTCTAGCAGCTGAAAGAATCGAGGTACGTTCCTGGTTAGATCGCGTCTCTAGGCTGAGATGCTCTCTTCAGTTATGGGCCGTGATGCGAAATGGTACACATGAAACATACCTCCTGTTCGATAAACATGCTGCTCTCGCTTAGGCTTCCTACAACCGAATACCCCTCATCATCACACCCGGGGGATAATCAATGTCTCGTCCCGGGAACTCGTATGAACGGAGGTCGGAATGGGATGCTCTATCGGGGGACCTCGAAACTCGCATTTTAGGATGCGCATGTCGTGACTTGGGAGAGCTGCAATGCTTAGACTGCGATGGGCCTGCCACTCGTCCGTGACTTGGGAAAGCAGAGATGATGAGAATCCCATGGCCCTGCCACGCGTGCGTGTTGTGGGAAAACTGGAACGGTGAGCAGTCCATAGCCCTTCCACACGATCGTGCTTTCGGATAGCCCAAGCGGTGAGAACCCCACATCCTTGCAACACGCTCGTGGTAGTGTTGCTGTTCAACCTGAAAAGATAGCATCTTCGGTTCGTACCTTCCCAGGCGATGATGAAGTTCGGCCTCGCCGTCCCGTTCCCCCGAGGAACTCTCCTGGCCCAGAAGAATCAACCCTCAGGTTGTCAAGGGGGCGCTCGGGTAACGTTAGGGCCCATGCGCAAACGTCGGTAACATTTGTACGGACGGAGGTGCACAGACTGCTTGAAAGAATGCTTGCAGGTTTTACGAAGTGAGAACTTGGAGCTGGGGACTGGAAGGGTGTATTGCAGCATTGTTGATGCATCTTGGGGTTGCGCGGACCCGGGGCTCGCACCAATTGTGTACGCGGGTCCTCTTCCACATCGTCCCAGGCCCCTCCTTCTCGAACCCCTTGTCCTGCCCCTCCTCCTCCTGCTCCCCTCCCTCCTCCACCTTCTTCCATTCAGACGCAATCCCGGGACACAGGCTTGGGGGACCCACTCAACGAGCGCTTGCCATTACAATCCCCCCACCCTCGCTATGCGAATGAATTCTTCTCAACGGGACCAATCAACCACCTTGCAAGGCCGTGCAACCCCAAAGATGCTATGATACTCTACCCCCTAATCCATTAAACCTCCTCCTGGTATTCCTCATCCCCCTCCGCCTCGTCCGTCCTCCTCCTCCCCCTGTCCTGAGACCTCCACCTGCTCCTTCTGAAACTTCTGCGCGAAAGGTCAAAGGCATCGATCGACATGTCGTGGGATGTGTTGGCTTGTCCCTGGGCGTCTACGAACGTCTTTGTTGTATCCAGGTCGGCTTGCGTATTGAGACCTCAGGCCGTTTCAGACCTTCCATACAACTAGGTCCCAAGAGTCCGCCCCGCCCGCTGTCTTGTCCTTGCTCGACACTACGTGTCCGCACGGCTTCCTGGTTGAACCATGGTTCCGTGGCAACGAATGAGTTGCGCACGGGTCCCTGGCGAATGTGAACAGGGGAGATGGGAGTGCAATAGGGTAGTGTTCAGCAAAGCAGGACACAGCAGACTAAAGCAGAGCTGAACGAATTCCAGTGCAGCGCAGGGCACAGTAGAATAGCCTGCGCTCCAAACCCCCAACCCACATGTCGGTCTCGTCATCTTGTGCACTCCATTTTTAGTATCCGCCACCGTGGTTCAACTAAGGGATTAGGCCAAAGACCTGAGGACACTGCTGTCTGTCTGTGGCCAGGCTTGGCCGCGGCGGCCTTTCTCGGCTTAATTATTCAAGTAATTAATTCAGGGCTACGCGGCACTGGCGCGCCGGCAGAGGCAAGGCCACCAGCACGCCGACCTCCTTGCAACCTCTAACCAGAGGACGCTCCAGCTAGTGCCTCAAGGCATGCCGGCGGGTAATGATTCTGTGTTCGGAAAAAAGAAGACCTCTGCGAACCTGTCCACTCTGACTTATCGACACCCCCTGGATCACTACAAACTACATATGGTTATGTTCATCGTTCATGCGCCACATCACTCCATAAAATTCCAGGCAGGCCCGTATTGTCCCCCTGTCATCCCTACCAAGTCATACATTGCGCGAGGACTCGTTCATCGCAAGAGATCATATTACAAGAACCCCTTGCTACAGATGGCACAACGTCCACACGCGCGCACATGCCAAACTCATGCACAACACACCATACCTGCCGGCATTCCAACGTAGCGACATGCGAAACGGTGTGTTGTTCATAGCACAGTTTGCAGATGTTCTGCCCGCGCGCCATTCCTGAAACCATACGGTAGCCACAAAGTGTTGGCAATATTTTTTATTATCCGCATTTCCAATGACCACATGATGCAACCGCGTTGATCCAGTCTGCGCCCAGCTCACGAGTCCGTCGCGAATAATGCCATTCGGGCCACACTCGCGCGTCGCCACGAGCTCGTGTATCTTACCTCCTCCCAAATCCTCGGTTTTCGAAACATTCCAAAATATAAATCTAGGAACACATGCGAAACGCCAGGTGTGTTCTAGCCAGAACTCTGCCAGGGTCTTGGGATTTCCACACGCGCCCACCTCCGCACCATCACATTCTTCAGCGCCACAACATCACGTCGTCGTCGTCGTCGACAGCCGCCGACATGGCCGCTATCATCCATCAATCATTTTCAGCACCAGCACGTGGCCGCCTTCATCGTCATCGTCGTCACCAGGACCCGCGCATTCATTGGCCCCTGCCGTCGTCTTCGTCATCATCATCGCCACCATTGCTACTATCATCATCGGTGCCACCGCTGACGACGACATCATGACGCCGCGCCCGCCCGAGTCACCGTCCCGCATTGAAATGCCCGCGCGCCAGCGCAGCATTTGAGACGCCATAGGGGGGGGCGCCAACAGCAGGCGCCGTCGCGGCCGCATCGGTTGTGCCAAACCAGTTGGATGTTTTGCGCGCAAGTTTGCGCGCTCCAGCACGGCCGCAGACATGCGCCAGCCGGGGCAAAGGAGTCACAGCAATCGTGGCCGGATGTGTTGTGTAAAACAACTTGCGGGTGGGTGGAATGATCGCGCGAGTATTCGGGTTGACGTTTCCCAGTTCTGCAAGGTGGACTGAGCCACATTGTTTACACCAATTTTTTTGCACCACCCAGCCTGCGCATCCCCAGCGCAATAACGTTATGGTTGGGCTCCTCGCTCGCTGATATACACATATGTATGTAGGTATGTGTGTATGTATGCATGCATGCATGCATGCATGTATGTATGTATGTATGTATGTATGTATGTATGTATGTATGTATGTGTATATATATATATATATATGTATTTATTATATATATATATATGTGTGTACACGCCGTATCTATCGAGTGGCCGTCGGCCCTGGGTTGTGGGTATGAAGCCTATTGGACGTTCGTTGTGATCTCCTGGGGGGCCTCTCGGGGGCCTTTTGGAGGAAACTTAGCCGCCTTTCAGGGGCCGCTTTGGGGCCTTTTTGGAGTCTTTTGGGAGCCTATTGGGGCTTCCTGGGGGCCTCGTGGGGCCTATTGGGGCTTATTGGGGGCGGAAGGCACGGATTTTCGGTTCGCGTTCCCTCCCTTAGGCCCCTTTTGGGGCCGTTTCGGGGCGCTCTTGGGCCATTTTGGGCGTCTCTTGGGCCGTCTGTGGGCCCTCTTGGGCCGTTGTGGGGTCCTCTTGGAGGCCTATTGTGTCGTCTTGGGGCGGTTTTGGCGGCTTCTATGGCCGTCAGGGAGCGTCGGGAAGCCGAAAAGGCGAGACGTCCAAATCTGTGAAAAACCATCGGGAGATCAATTATTTTGGCCTCGTGGGACCGTCTTGGGGGGCCTCTTGGACGCCTCCTGGGGCGTGCTGGAGGCATCTTGGGCCGTCTGAGGGCCATCTTGCGCACCTTGGGGCGATTTTTCGACGTTTCGGGGCCCTTTTGGACCGTCTTGGGGGGCCGCTTGGGGCCCCCTTCGGCCCGAAGAATGAACGCGCCACCACTTCCCGGCGCCCAGGTGGCACGCGACAAGCCTCAGGGGGCACGCGGGAAGCCCGGGAGATTTGAGAGCGAGGGGTCTGGGCCCTTGCTAGAAAGATTTAGGAGTGAGGGTGGAGGCTTAGAGGATTAGGCGAAGGACCTGAGGACACGCCCACTCTGTGCCAAAAGGCTCACTCTTCAATCCTGAACGTTTTCTGGGGGGCCCGGAGTCCAAATTTCCAAATATCATGAGGCTCCTGGCGTGCTCTCTGGGGCGCGTCGCGTCTTGTTGCATGACTTTTTCGGTCCCAAGAGTGCCCCAAGACGGGCCGAGAGCGCCCAAAATGTCCCGAGACGGTCCAAGAGGGCCCCGAATCGCCGCGAGATCGGTCCAAGAGGCCAAAGATGGCGGCAAGACGGCCCAAGAAGCCTTCCAGGCGCCCCAGGAGAGGCCAAAGCGCCTTCCCAAGAGGGCCCTGGGAGGCCCAAATCACGGATTTCCCAAGAATGTGTTTTATGTTTTGGGGGTCCTCGACGGTTCGAGCTTCCGACGCTCCAAGACGGCCCAAGAGGTCCCCAAGATCGCCCCACAGGGATCCAGGACGGACCGAAAGGCGCACAAGACGGCCCAAGGGGCCCAAAGACAGCCCCAAGAAGGGTCCAAGAGGGGGAACACGAACTGAAAATCAGAGCCTTTCGCCCCGCTGGGGCCCCAGGGAGGTCCCAAGGAGGCTCCAAGAGGCCACCAGGAGGCCTCAAGAGACCCCCGAGAGGTCTCAAGAGACCCCCAAGAGGCCCCAAGAGACCCCCCAAAAGGCCTCCTCCCGGCCCCCAATAGACCTCAGAAAACGGCCCCTGAGAGGCCCCAGAGAGGCCTCCCGCGAACTCCGAACGCACATCTTAGAGGCCCATCTACGACCTGCAACCCAGGCACAGTTGCGGGATGGGCCGAAGGCCACTGGAGACGTGATCAGCACGAGGCTGCAACGAGGCCGCAACGGGAGGCAACGCGGCGAAACCTCGCTAGACCGACCCGGCGCACGCAGCGGCCACTGGGCAACAACGGGCGGGATGGCAGTGGGGCCCTCTGGATTCTACACCAGGGAACCGGATTGTGCTCCGATGGCTCCCTATGGAACCGAGTCCATGGAGTCCGATTGATCAGATTGGAGCGCAGTGGAGTCCAACACGTCCAAATGGAGTTCAAGGGTGTTCAATCGGAGACATACGGAACACAATCGAATGATATGTCGACCCTCTTGTGGGACGTTTGAGAATGCAATGAAGGTGGGGAGGATGGGGAGTATCACGAGGAGAAACCAGAGCAGCAGCAGCCGAATAAGAGGAAGCAGGGGAGAAGTTAGTGGAGGAGGAAAGAAAAGACGAGGAGGAGATATAGAGGGAAGGCGGACATGATGACGAGGGGACAGAGAGGAAAGGAGGAGGAGGACATGGAAGAGGAGGAGGAGAATGAGGACAAGGGACAACCCAGGGGACATCACTGATGCACAATACATCCTCCCGCCCCGAGTCCCTTCCTCAGAAGTTCCTGGGAGTACTCCGTCTCCACCGGGGGGAACGCCCCCTCAGAATGACCAGCGCATGGTGGGGCCTGCTACGCGGGCGGGGCCCCGTCCTGTAACGGATCTGGACTTCGTCGTTCTAGGTGAACGCAACGCAAGGAGGTACGATGATAAAGCTCAAGGCGCTATTCAGCGGCAGCCCCGTCTTGAAAAGGACCAGATCAGCCCTTCACCCGCTCGAGAGATTTAGCAATGCCAGAGTCCTGGTCCTGGATTGTGGGGAGACTTCACGCGAGAGCCCCGTTGTACAAAAAGGAGCCGTGCTCCATCCGCGCAACGGTTGCACGACCCCATGGTTCGGGCCGCAGAAGTCCCAATCGCGTTTTCAGCGCGAGCAGGGCCTCCATACATGTGGATGCAAGAAGCTTGTAAGAAGAAGGCGCGCGGTGCTGAGGCGAGAGCCGCACCGGAGAAACTGTCTGCCATCCACCCTGTACCCGTCGGTACATAAGCGTAGCTTCAAGAAACAAGTAGTGTTGAACTCTTACGGGAAACGCCCTGTCCGCCCTGCGGACACGTGTGGTGGTGCGACTGGGAGCGTGATTCAAAAGGAAGGAGGGTTGAGGAGGAGAAGGAGGAGGAGGAGGAGGAGGAGGAGGAGGAGGAGGAGGATTGGGGTCACGACATGCGGCGTGAGTTCAGGTCTCTTCTTTGTGATTAAGACGCTGCGATCTGATGACAATGGCTTGCGTAGCGTGAAGAAACAAACTGGGACCGTGAGGGGGAGGCCTGGAGAACAGGAAGAGCAACAGCGCTGCCGACCGAGAAAAGGGCGAAGGGCCCGCGGTCACTGACATCCGCCAATATGATATTCCCAATCCGTGGCCCCTGAGGTCCCGACCCCTTTCCCTGAGGTAAATCGGCTTGCAGCCCGGATCTATTCATGGACCCGCTGGGGCCCAGAAGGCCAAGAGGCTCCCCGAGGCACCCAAGACGCTCCAAGAGGCCTCCGGGACCGCCAGAGAGGCCCGCAAGAGACGCTCCAGGAGGCCTCCAGAAGGCTTCCAGGAAACAGCCGAGACTCTGAGAGGCAACGCCTGTCTGGGTCGGTTGCCGGCGGGTCCCGCACTGCCAGCATGAGTCACGCAGCGGTGGGCCCTCTTGAGGCCCCCCCAAAAACATCGCTTCTGGATGGGCTGGTGGGGATACTTTTTCGCTCGCGAGCGTCGCGGTCCACCCGCGCGCCGTCAAGAGAAGGGGCAGCCGCGCCAAGCTCTAAATTACGGCCTAAGAAGGAGCCCAAGCGACCAGAGCGCGCTAGCTGGTGGGGATACGCGAAGCGTCAAGAGTTGAAGCCAATCTGGGGGGCAACGATAGGGGGGGACTGGCCTAGGGGGGGGTGCATCGACCTGGGATCGCCGATGCGTCGCCGATAAATCGGCGATAGGCCTCCGATAGTGACTCCGCACCTTCCTGGGCCGGTTGGGGCTTTCGGGCCCCTATCAGCGATCAATGGGCGATTGGGGGTCAATCAATCCGCCCCTGTGCCCATACCCCCCTATCTTGAGCAGGGACCGACCGTGCCAGCATTTAGATAGGCCTACCACCACATGTTCTTTGAACATGCGCCCACTGCGTTAACACAAGGCAGACCCAACCAGAACTGTTCTTGGAACATTCCGTGCAGACCACAGAGGGTTCTTAGAACATTCGTTGGTGGGCCTATCAGCGAGCCAAGACGCTTCGCCACTGCTTGACTATCGTTGCCCCCGACAAGCGCCCAAACTGAGGACATTTTTGGGGCGACCGGGCACATGGCCCGGCCGGCCCGCGGCCGCGGGGCTGCCGCGGGAGTCCCCCCCGGACCGGACCGGACTGGACCAGGCGCACGGGATCGGGGCCTCCTGTGGATGGGGTCGGGAGTGCATCCAGTGTGCTGCGATGAGGTCGGGCATGCCCTCCGACAGGCGGATGTTAGAAGAAAGTCCAGGCGGAATGAAACAGTTGTCATTGTTGTTCTTATCATTACGGTTATTAGCACTCGTAGGATTATTACGGCGCATACGATTATCAATAGTACTACTAAGTGGAATTATGAGTAGTTGCGTTACTACATTATAGCATCGTATAGAATAACCTCTGATACTAGATTGCAATATGGTAAATGGTTTCGTTAAAATGGTATGTATGCTGATGTGTACCATGCTCTATTATGATGTATGGTCTATAAATATAATTCCCTACCTAGGCTCTGCCTAGAAGGGTTCTTACCCTCTTTCTTAAAAGGGCCGGGCAGTGGGGCTCGCCCCAGGCGGTTCCCCCGGTATCCGCCCCGCGGTTTCTCCAGTTACGTCCCCTTAGCTTAGCGTTGCTTATATCATATTAGCTTAGCTTATGTCATCTTAGCTTAGCTTAGCTTCATCTTAGCTCAGGTTGATATTAGCTTAGCTTACCTTCATCTTAGCTTCGCTGAGCTTTAGCATAGCAGAGCACAGCATAGCATAGCATAGCAAATCATAGCGCAGCACAACATATCATAGCATAGCCCAGCATAGCATAGCACAGCACAGCACAGCATAGCACAGCGCAGCATAGCATAGCATCGCATAGCATAGCCCAGCATAGCATAGCAGCAAAGCAAAGCAAAGCAACAACAAGAACAAAGCAAAGGAAAGGCAAAGCAAAAGCAATGTGCGACAGATGCCGAGCTAGGCTCGATGGGTGCAATTCCCTACCTAGGCTCTGCCTAGAGGGTTAGCTTAGCTTAGCTCTTAGCTTAGCAGCATAGCGCAGCGCTGCATTAACATAGCATAGCATAGCATAGCATAGCCAAGCATAGCATAGCATAGCATAGCATAGCATAGCGCAGCATGGCATAGCATGGCATAGCATAGCGCAGCTTATTCTAGCATGGCATAGCATAGCTTAGCATAGCACAGCGCAGCATGGCACAGCATAGCATAGCATAGCATAGCATAGCGCAGCATAGCATAACATAGCATAGCATAGCATAGCGCAGCATAGCATGGCATACCATAGCATAGCATAGCAACTAGTGTTGCTTTCCTAGGGGCTCCAACTTCTAGGTAGGGTCGCACTGTGGTAAGTTTTATCACAGGTAATATCATATAGTATCAGATAGCAGTATTGTATACTATGACGTTTCACAAAACGACCACGAAGCATCGTCGGAACGAAGGGTCGTCTCTGGCAAAACGGCAAGCCCCGGCCACGCGGAGGCTCCCGGCGCATGCGTCCAATGGGAGCGGCCCGAAGGCCACAGAGCCCCTCCCTGGGCCACAGATGGGGTCCTCACTGCAGCGCGCCCTGCCTGCAGGTGGGGTCGGGCGATCGCGCAGCATCGGCGATGCATAGGCGATGCATCGGCGATGCATCGGCGGTGCATTGGCGATGCACTGGCGACGTCGGCGATGCATCGGCACCGTCGGTGCGGAGAGGATCGGGCTGACCATGCGACCGCCTTCTTATTCACTGCTTGGCCGATCGGCGCGCGGGCCCTCGCACCCCCCCTCCACCCCCCCCATGGAGTAGATCTTGGCTGCTTTTGGCGCTTGTTTCAAGCAGGTGGAGTCCCCCCCACAGGACGCGCTGCTGCGCACAGTCGCGCTCAGCAGAGGTCTGGAGCCAGACCCCCCCCCCGCCGAGTGTCGAACCGCCGAGTAAGAACACGTTCGCCATCGAGCCGCATCGCCAATGCATTGTCGATGCGGCGCGACCCTCCGACTCCACGGGGGGTGGACCCGATCGGAGGCGCGGGGCGCGGGCCCGCGCTGAAGAGCCCGCGATTGAGGTACGCTGGCCGGCTGGCCGGCCGCGCTGTGGAGTCCTGCTGGCCCTCCTGCGGCTTGGCCGCCGGCTGGACGTTCTCCTCCTGGTTGGGACAGAGCATGCCAACACTATGCATCCTCCTTGGAGGCGTGCGTCCGACCCGAACACATAGTGGAACGATCTTGTGGTGTATCGTTTCCCCAGCTGGTAGGGTCAGAAAGCGCCCACCACCGAGCATGTACTAGAATTGTTCCTGGCGCGCGCGTCTCCCTTCTGGGGGCGACGCACACATACAGTGGAAACCCATGCCAATAGACACCATGATTGCCTCCAGGGTGCCCTGGGTATCTTGGACTTCGGTGATTTTGCTACGGAAAGCGTAGCGTTCCCACAATGGACGTCCTGGGGTCTCAGGGTTGGCTGTCTTGTGGAAGGTTTCTTGTGGTCGAGCTCCTACTGCAATATCAGTATGCTTGGGCGACGCCGGCTTCTCCCCTGGGCGAGGCCACCCGAATGGCCGGAGCAGGCGGGGTCCGGAGCCCAGGCATGCTCGCGCCGCTGCACAAGCACGACGGGACGTGCTTCTAGCATTAAGTCGGGCGTGTCCCCCTACAAGGGGATGTTCGACGAAAATATTCAAAAAATATTCAAACAACACGCAACAGATGCCCAAAAATACTCAAAACATATTCCCCAGACTATTTTTTGACTCTTTTTGAATATTCCCCCTGTAGAGGGACATGCCCGACTTAACACTCAGAGGACGGCGCAGGCTGAAGTGCCGGTCCTGGGCGAAGGGTCTCGGCCTCTGGGGCCCAGACTGTGGGACAAAGTAAACGAAGATCGCGGGTCTGGGGCGGACCGTGGGCGAGCGCGCTCCACTGCTCGCAGAGTGGCTGCTCGCAGATGGCCTGGACCCGCCGCGGGGGATTTGCGATCCATTACATCGAGGCGCACAGGTGATGTTCGGACGTTTGCACATAGGCACGTTGCGTGTAGTGGAACGCGCTCGGTGAGACTGGGCAGGTGGAACGGGGTCCAGAAGACGGCGCCGCATGGCCCCTAGGTCCCCGCGGGGGCCCTTGCCGGGCCCCCATGTGTGGGCCCGTCATGATGGGCCGATTGTCCACGACCACGACCACGGATAGGAGAGGGGAGAGGCGGATGGGCGAGGGGAGAAGGAGGAGGAGGTGGAGGAAAAAGAGCAAGAGGAGGAGGAGGAGGAGAAGGAGAAGGAGGAGGAGGAGGAGGAAAAGGAGGAGGAGGAGGAGGAGGACGGGGCGGGGGAGGGGAAAGATGGCCTCCCCGTCCACCCTTCTCCCCCGTCCTGCCTGAGGCAGTGGTGGTGGAACATTTGTCCATCACGTCAGGGGGCGACTCGGGGCCCAGGCCCCCGCCGCCGTCAATTTTTCATAACGTTCGCCCCCCAGAGGTCTCGACCCCTTCCCTGGGACCGGCTTTTCATCCTGAGTCGTTTTCTGACGGTCCGGAGGGCCGGTGAGGGCCGCCAGAGGCCGAAAATAGCAAAAAACCCACCGCTGTGATTTCTTCGTAACTCGAGGGGGTCTGGGGGCGAAGGGCCTGTCACGGCACAGGGCCGAGACCTCTGGCGGCCCTTGCAGCGACGTGCCTTGAGGGGCAACGATAGGGGGGGACTGGCATAGGGGGGGAATGCATCGACCTGGCATCGGCGATACATCGCCGATAGATCAGCGATAGGCCTTCGATAGCGAATCCGCACCTTCTTGGGCAGGTTGGGGCTATCGGGGCCCTCTCGGCGATCAATGAGCGATTGGCGGTCGATGCATCCCCCCCTATCCCTGTCCCCCCCTATCGTTGCCCCCGATTTTTCCACAACGTCGACCCCCGAAAAGCTGGACCCCCTCCCCAGGACCGGTTTGTCATCCCCAGTCGGTTCTTGACGGCCCCGAGGCCCAGACGCCGAAAGTACCGGAAACCTCCTGCCGCGCTTCTCTCCGCAACTCGAGGGGTTCTGGAATCGGAATCCTCCCTCTCCAGCCACACTTGGGCGGCCAGGTGTCCTCGGGCCCCTGGCCGGGCTCCCGCATCGCCTTGGCCTCGTCCATCTGCTCGGCCGGGCCCACCTTCTGGCCCTGCCTGGCGGCGCGCGGCTCGCTCCCGCTGGGCCTCTCGGCCGACGCGGCCCGCTCGGTCTTGCCGCCCGTGTCCGCCCCCTCGGACTTGCGGGGCGTGTCTGCCTTCTCGCCCTTGTCGGTCTTGTCGGGCTTTCCGACCTTCTGAGGCTTGCTGGCCTTCTCGGCAATCTCGGCCTTCCCCGGCTTGCTGGCCTTGTCCTTCGCTTTCTTCTCTGTCTTCTCTGCCTTCTCGGCTCTCCCTGTCGTTCTGTCTTTGTCTGCTTTGCTGGCCTTGCCAACTTTTGGTGCCTTCACGACCGCGCCTGGCCCGGGTGACTTCTCCGCCTTGCCCGTCTTGTCCGCTTTCTGCGCCTTCCCTGCCTTCTTAGTCTTCTTGTCTGCCACTTCCACCTTGGCAGCCTTTGCCTTCGTCGCAGCTCGGTCCTTAGACTCCTTCTCGCTCTTCTGCGCCTTCCCCGTCTTGCTCTTCCCCTTTGCCTCAGACTTCGCCTTGTCTCTCTTCTCCTTCGCCTTGCGGGCGCGCTGCGACCAGATAAAGACAACCCCGTCTGATAAGGACGCACGGTAAGGATGCAAGGCACGTGGAAGGCCATGGCGACACTCGGCGGGCGGGGCGGGGCCAGCGAAAGCAGCCAAGGATGGGTCGAACGGGCAAGGATGCAAGGGTGACCTCGGTGGAAAACTGCACTGCCCATCCTAACGTACTATGCGGGTTGACTGTAACCAGACCAACACACACACACCGACCCCCCGACGTCGCAATAAAAAAAGATCGTGTGATGAAGACGTCGCACACCACCGCTACCATGGGTAGGACGAAGGGGGAAGGAAGAATGGGGAGGTCCTCCTCCTCCTCCTCCTCCTCCTCCTCCCCCTCCTCCTCCTCCTCCTCCTCCTCCTCCTCCTCCTCCTCATACTCATCCCTCTCCTACCCGTGGTCGTGGTGGTGGAAGCATCGGCTCACCGTCGTGGGCGTGCGGAGCTCTCGGCCCCACCTCGGGGCCGGAGAGCCGTCTTCGCCGGCCGGGCTGCCGAGGCGCCCGCCTCCAGACGCCCCACGAGGAGGAGGAGGAGGAGGAGGATGAGGATGAGGATGAGGAGGATGAGGAGGATGAGGATGAGGAGGAGGAGGAGGAGGAGGAGGAGGAGGAGGAGGAGGAGGGCAGCAGCGCCGGTCGGGACTTGTGCGCTGCCCTCCGCGACGCCCAGGGGGGGTCGGCACGCCTTCGCTCAAGGTCCATCCCTGGCCCCTCCCGCATACACGGTAGGGTCTGGCATGCCCCCCTGCAGGCGGATTTGGGGCGAACAATAAAACATGCTCGGGTAATCAATACTTGAAACATGATCGACAAATCTTCCCGGACTATGTTTTGATATCTTTTTTGAAAAAATCCTCCTGTAGAGGGACACGCCCGACTTGAATATACGGCCGGACCTGGAACAGAAGCACATCCTTCTTCCAGAACAATGGGGCCCTCCGCCCGCCACAGCACCCCGAACCATCAGATCACTCGAGAGCACCCTCCCCCAGGATGCACAAGAACATCCACAGAGGCCTTCCAGATGGGGTCCGAGTAGATGGGGTCGGAGGATCGTGCCACATCGTCAATACACCGGCGATGTATCGGCGAGGTATCGGCGATGCACTAGCGATGCATCGGCGACATCGGCGATGCGCCAGCATGGAGAAAATCGGGCTCCATATCGAGCTGTGCATCGGCGATGCGGCGCGATCCTCCGACCCCATCTACTCGGACCCCATCTGCGAGGCCTAGAAACATCCAACAGACACGAAAAATTAGGTCGGGCATGTCCCCTACAAGTGGATTTCAGGGGGAAACCGAAGAATAAACCAGACATGCCAAACATAGCAGAAAATAATAGACAAATCGCCCCATACTACATATCTTATATTATTTTGGGATATTTCGGCGGTGGAAACCCCTCCCTTCAGCAAACCTCCATTGAGTGAAAACGGCCAAAGACCGAAACCGACGGGCCTGGACCCGCAAAAATGACGGCCGCGACGCCCTCTCGCGAACCGAAAACGGCCAATTCACTAATCAACGTGTCAGGGTAGGAGGTCTATCCACCTCCGAATCTTCCCCCTGGAGAAGGACACGCCCGACGTGAGTGCAGCCTCCCCGAACCGGCCCCGATCTCACGCCTCGGTCCGACCGCACCACCCCCGGGCTGCTTTTGCTGCGGGCTGCGCCCCCCCCCCCTCCCCAGTGCCCGCCGCCGGCCGCTCGTCCTGGAGGCGCTGGGACCCACAAGCCCGTCCAGGTACGTCGAAGTAACACCCCTTCGAATCTTCCCCTCCTCCCTGCTGCTCCTCCTCCCCCCTCCTCCTCCTCCTCCGCCTCCCCTCCTCCTCCTCCTCCTCCACCTCCTCCTCCTCCTCCTCCTCCTCCTTCTCCTCCACCTCCATCCTCCTCCCTCTCCTCCTCCTCCTCCTCCTCCTCCTCCTCCCTCCTCCTCCTCCTCCTCCTCCACCCCCTCGAATCTCCCCCTCCTCCTCCTCTTGCTCCTCCTCCTCCTCCTCCTCCTCCTCCTCCTCCTCCTTCTCCTCCTCCTCCTCCATCCTCCATCCTCCATCCTCCATCCTCCCTCCTCCTCCCTCTCCTCCTCCTCCTCCTCCTCCTCCTCCTCCTCCTCCTCCCTCCTCCTCCACCCCCTCGAATCTCCCCCCTCCTCCTCCTCCTGCTCCTTCTCCTCCTCCTCCTCCTCCTCCTCCTCCCCCTCCTCTCCTCCTCCTCCTCCTCCTCCTCCTCCTCCTCCTCCTCCCTCCTCCTCCTCCTCCTCCTCCTCCTCCTCCTCCCTCCTCCTCCTCCTCCTCTTCCTCCTCTACCCTCTGGAATCTCCCCCTCCTCCTCCTCCTCCTCCTCCTCCTCCTCCTCCTCCTTCCGAGATGCGTCTTGACTGGTGCTCGAACGGGAATCCAGCCGTGGCGACGAGACGCTCCCCCGAGAAGCCCGACAACGCCCAGGTACTGCGAGGCCCAGCTCTCGATGCGCGCATCTCCACACGGCGACACGCGCAGGGAGCGGCGCGAGGAACGGGCGCTTCTGGCAAGGCGGGGGGTTCTGAAGAGGAGCGAGAGCTTCCTCAGCAGCTCTCCGGGCTTCCGAGGAAAGCCTCCTGGGAATCCTCTGGGCCCCTTCAGGACGACCCTGCCTCCCAAGAACCCCCCCCTTCTCTAGGAGACGAACGGCACCATGATATGATTGGCTCAGGATGCGTTCCAGGCATCCCGGTGTATGAAGCGGCCCTCGTTCGTGCAGCCCGCGTGGAAGATCGAGAACTCTTGGGAGTCCTGGAACGTATCGTTACCAGCTCTCGCTCCTCTGACTCTCAGAAGACCACCCACCCTCTCGTTCTGGAGAGGGCCTCGACTCCCGCGCACCTTGGTGCCTTCGGCCGAAGCCCGCGGCCCGCCGTCGACCTGCACTGGCAGGCATTTTGTTCCATGAGCCTCGTCGAATGATGCCGTGCTGTACGACACGTGACCGATACGAGGCGTCCGCGGCGCCGAGGCTACATTTGGGGCATCCGTGGATCCCCAGCGACACCTCGCCGCACAGGCCATGTGGGGGAACGAAGCAGGGCCCGCCTGAGACAGGCCCGAGACAGCAGGCATCCGCCCACATCTTCGCCTCCCGCTCAGCCGGCACAGCGGCCGGCAAGGGAATCGGCCGAGTGCAGCGCCAAAACGCGTGAGGCATGCATCTTTTGTTGTTACCTGCGGCTCCCCCGTGGAATCCTTGCGAAACGAAACGCGCATCGTGTCCGAACTCCGCCAGATCGATCCTCTTCCCAAGAACTCGGGCGTCGTGGTGCTTTCGCAGCGTGGGCCCGGAGGAAGTCTGGGCCCCTGTCCTGAAACAGGTTTTCATCCCGAGGGGTCTCTGTTGACGGCCCCGGTGCCCAGCAACGAGGAACACCCGAGGCCGAAAACTCCGCACGGCCTCCTGAAGTCGCGATCGTATGAATTCGAGTGGGGGGGCCCAAGACCACACAAAGAAGTATACGCAAATCTCAGGATGTCCGGCATTTGTCCAGACATGTTGTTTAATCTTCGCTGCCACCTGCGCTTCACATATCTTCCCCCATGTCAAGGGAATCGACGTTTAGTTGTGTCTCTGTGTGCATGTGTTTCCCCTCCTGAGATTGTTGCTCCGCGACGCGAGGAGGTCTGGGCCATGCTTCATGGCAAGCAGCCCGAGAAGCGAAGCCCTTTAGTCAACGACGCACCTAAGGAAAGAAATTACAGTGCATGTCGGGGCTGTTGAGTGAACGACCAGGGCTGCTCAGCCAGCTCAGGCTACGGGCGTGGGAGTGGAACTTGCTCCCGTGCATCGGGTGCGCGCTCACGAAGGGTGCAATGAACGGGGGGTGAGAACACGTGCGCCTTCCGGGCACCTCTGTAAGGTCAGCAGTGGCAGTCCAGCAGCCGCTCAGGACCCCCCAAGGATCACTGCTCTGCAATCCCAGACCCCCGACGTCATGATGTTTTCACGACGTCGATCCCCAGAGGTCCCGACCCATTCCCCGGGACCTTTTTTTCATCCGGAGTCGTTCTTGACGGTCCCGAAGATCGGGGAGATCCCCCTGAGGCTGAAAAGAGTGAAAACCCCGGCGTCGTGAGTTCTTCATAACTCTCGTGTCGGGCGAAAGGGGGGGATAGCAAAGGGGGGGGTTGAGAATCAGCTCACGTAGCTGATTTTCCCGGCGCCTCCCGGCGCCGGGAGGCGGCTATGTATCGAGAAATGGGCACCTCGGAGGGCCGAAACCAGCTGCATGCAGCAGATTTCGTAACCCCCCCTTTCCCAATCCCCCCCTTTCGTTCGGCCCGAAACTCGAGGGGTCTGGGATCCTCGACTCCCCCCCCCCCCCTTCTTGCCCCCCGCTGCCGCCCGCCCGGCTGTCACCGCCGGGAGCTCCTGCGTGGCCCGTCGCGGCGGCGGCGCAGCAGCGACGCGCCGTGCCCTTTGGAGCGGGGGGCGTCTCGCTCCGCGCCGCGGGGCCTGGCCGTCGCCCGGACGTCCTTTCCCTGTGTTCTTGCTCGGTCTCGTGCGCACTCCAGGTTTCGTAACAAAGAGAGGGGGGTCTCACTTCGGGGGGGGGTCTCTTCCAGGCTATCTTGGAGGGCCTGGGGGGGTCTGGGGACCATGTTTTCGAGGGTTCTCCCACGGGGAGGGGGGGTCTGAGATGGCTTGTCTTGGAGGGTCCAGACCCCCTCCCTTTGATTACGAAATCTGGAGTAGTTGTTTCGCAGGATGATCCAGGATGCTCCTTCACACCCCCGCCGAGACAAAGTGCCCACGTCCGAGAGCGATACTAAAAGGGGCAGCAGGCCGGGGGACGTTGCTCGGCGCCTCGACGCCCTGGGGGACGAGGGCCGCGGACGGCGCGTCGCGCCAGAGGGGCGCAGGGAGGGCCGCCACCCGCCCGCGGAGCGACGCGCCGAGCCAGAGCTCCCGACGCCCACAGGGCACTTCCGGGGCCACGCTCCCTGCTATTCTCGGTGCCCCCACGCTCCAGACTGCCCCCAGGGGGCACTTGTCCTGCCATCCTCGGCTCCCCCACGCCAGACCGCCCCCAGGGGGCACTGGTCCTGCCAGCAGGGGCGCCCAAAACCTCGCGCCTGGGCGCTGCGCGGAGCGCGGAGCACTTCGCGCTCTCTCGCGCCGCCCCCCAAAGGGAGAAGAGGAGGGCGAGGAGGAATCGGAGCCGGACCGCGAAGCGCGAATAACTTGGCGCCCTCGAGGGCGCCCCTGTGCAATGCTCGGTCTCCCCAAGTTGCCTGCGCCCCCCCCCCCTCTGGCTGCCGCCCGCCCGATGAAAACATTCCTCCTTCCTTCCCGCATCGCTTGCGCCTCCCCGCCGGCCGCGGCACTGGCGCTCGAGGACGCGCGGGACCGCTTGGCGGGATGGCTAGCTGCGGCCTCCCAGGGGTGACGACGAGGACGACGAAGCCGACGACGACGACGAAGACGACACTGATGGAGACGACGGCGGCTGAGTCGACGACGACGAGGTGGATGGAGGGGCTCGTTGTGAACGGCATCGTCGTCGTCGTAGTCGTGCGCGTCGCCATCGCCATCAGCGTCGTCGGGATTAGAGTCGACGGCGGCGGCTGAGTCGATGTTGATGTCGATGTCGATGTCGATGTCGATGTCGTCGTCGTCGATGTCGTCGTCGTCGTCGTCGTCGTCGTCGTCGTCGTCGTCGTCGTCGTCGTCGTCGTCAACGTCGTCGTCGTCGTGGTCGTCGTCGTCGTCGACGTAGTCGTCGTAATTGTCGTATTCGTCGTCGCCAGCGTCATCGGCGGCGGGATCAGCGACGGTGTTGTTCGGCGTCGTCGTCGTCGTCGTCATCGTCAATGACGTCGTCAGCGTCGCCGTCGTCTTCATCGGCGACGTCTTCGGCGTCGTCGTCGTCGTTGTCGTCATCCGTCGTCGTCATGGTGAGCCGGGTCGTCAACTTGGCATGAAGGAAAGGTGATCTGGAGGAAACTGAACTTTGAACCTTGGGGCTTGCCCTGGGCCCAATGTCTCTTCGTCCCGGGCAGGGAAACCCGAAATCGACGAGACACTATGAGGAACCCTCTCCGCCAGGGCCCTTCTCTATGCTGACTCGTCGTCGTCGACCTCGTCGTCGTCGTCGTCGTCGACGTCGTCGACGTCGTCGTCGTCGACGTCGTCGACGTCGTCGTCGTCGACGTCGTCGTCGCCGTCGCCGTCGACGTCGTCCCCGTCATCGGCGCGGTCGTCGTCGCCAGAGCGACTACGACCATGTCGACAACGGCGCTGACGACGGCGGCGGCGGCGACGGCGACGACGATGGCGACGGCGACAGCTACGACGACAAAGGCGACGAGGCTCGGAGGCTCGTCGAGATCATCGTCGATGAACTGCCCCGATACGCAACACGCAACACGCAGCGTGCAAATACGGAGCCCAACACGTGGACTGAACACGCAGGTCTGGCGCGATGCGTTCGCCACCACGCGGGCCAACACGTGCCGGGCCAACACGAAGCATGTCGGCACGGGCGCGTTGAAGACGGCACGTGTTGCGTTCTCGCGGTGCGTTTCAACAACTGGGGAAACCAAAAGGTACTGATACCGCGACTCCCCAGACCCCTTCCGGGGTGCGTTCTCACTAGAAATTCGAAGCGAATCCAGCGGTAGCGACAAGGGCCTCCCAGGAGGCCCAAGAAGGCGAAAACAAGGGAAGGGTAGTTGTATGGGTACCCCAGCTCCTTCGATAAGCCCCTCCCCCCGTGCCAACCTGTCCGACGCCCCTTGCCCGCCCCCCCACGCGCCCCAAACCCACCCCCTCTCGCTCCCCAACCTCCCCACGCCCCCCGACGGACCGCGGTTTCCCACCCCCCCACGCGATCCACCCCCCCACGCTGATTGAGAGACCTAGAGTACCCTTCCCTCCTCTGAAACACGGGCGTCTCAGGACAGCGAAGCCTTGGCATCGCTCGGACGTGTGCACTTCTCCTTCTGGAGGAGTATCCTTGATCATGTGGCGAAAAAAGCCACGCACGAAGCCGAAAAAAGCACAGGGAAGGGACGTCCGAGCGATGGCCCGAAGCGCCGTCGTGGTCGTCAGCGCCACCCGCGGCGCCGCCGTCGGCCGACGGCCTGCTCGCTGCCGCTGCTGGGCCGCCGCTTGGCGGAGCGCCTGCGCTTGGCCCCGGGCCGGGAGCGGCTCCTGCGCGCGGTCGGGCGCGCGCGGGCGCTCCTCTGCCGCCCCCTCCGCCTGCGCCCCCGCCTCCCTTCCGAGTCCTCCTCCTCCGGGTCCTCCCCCTCCTCGCCGCTCCTTCCCCCTCCTCCTCCTTCTCCTCCTCCTCCTCCTCCGCCTCCTCCTCCTCCTGGTCCTCCTCCTCCTCCTCCTGCTCCTCCTCCTCCTGCACCCTCCTCCTGGTGTTCCCCCTCCGCCCGCCTGCCCCTCCGCCTCCTCCCGGCCCTCCTCAAAAAAAAAAAGAAAAAAAAAAACAAACCGCCATACCTCCCGGCCCTCCTCCCGGCCCTCCTCCTCCTCCTCCTCCTCCTCCTCCTCCTCCTCCTCCTCCTCGTCCTGGGGAATCGAACTCTATACGCCGACGCTTCTTCCGGCCCTGCATTGGAAGTTGCACTGGATAGCGGATCCCGGTGTGTACGGGGCCCTGGTGTATACATGCTTCATTGCTTCCCCAGGAGAGCGGGGAAACAAAGGATGCACCACACCACCCCAGCGTCGTCCTCGACCCTCAAGGACTCCTGGAAGGTAAAAACAGACCGCCACTGGCAGCGTATACTCTCCCGTTTCCGCTGTCCTCAGCTCCAGTTCCCCCGCTGCCGAGGGTGGCCCCGCTAATACTGCCCTCGTCAAACTTGACCTCAAACATGGCGACCACGCCGCTGCGATGTCGGCGCGCCCTTCAAGGTCGACAGACGCCCCTCCAATGTCGGGGTCGGGGCAAAAAGTGTCTGACCGGGAACGACTCGGAAGTTCGATGATGACCGACGTTGGAGGGGCGGCGCATACAGGTACCTCGCAGTCATCGCTGCTCTGTCCAGTATCTCCCCACAGACAGTTCGGCCACGCAAGACGTGTTCGAGGTCAAGTTTGACGAGGGCTGTAGAAACTCGTATGCCTGCCAGTGCAAAGCCTGAGCTGGCACATGCCACGTGCTGGCACGAGTGCAGAGGACACGTTAGAACGGAAGGGCACGGTTGCATCTTGCACCTGGGAGGACTGCCCCGGAGTTGACGAGTGCCCTCAGCCAGGTCCGAGGGCAGCTGCATCCAGGGAGCGGGAACGGCTGGGAAGGGGGAAGGGAGTTCTCCCCCCCAAGGCCATCCTGGCGCACAGAGCTTCGAGAAGCATGCCCACGCCTCCTGCATCCTATCACCTCCTCCTCCTCCTCCTCCTCCTCCTCCTCGCCCTCCGTCCTTTTCACATAGCTCGCGCCTGTCGCGGCCCCAAGCGTGTTGGTGGGGGGGAGGGGGCGGGGCGTTTCGCCTGAGACTTTCTCACCATGCATGATCGCGAAACTTGAAATTTGCAACAAATTCACGGATGGAGGGCGGACGCATTCGTCGTAAAACTTCGCAACAGCTACAAGGACTGATGGCGGTTTCGTTTCAGAAAGTGTCCCTGGCACTAGCGCCGAACACATTCGGCTTAAAAACTGGCAGCTGCTTCAAGGATTAAGGGCAATTCCTTTTCAATATGTGTCCCTCGCCTTCGCGCCGCGCGCACTTGTCTTGTAAGTCGTCAACAGTTCCATGGTCTCGTGAGGTTGAAGTCCCCGGCCTGGTGTTCTAGCACGATGCAAGATTGTCCGAAGGCGACAAGAATGTTGACTCGCGGCGTTGACGTCCCAAGAACGGTGTTCAGGATTGCCATGACGCAACAGTCACGGTTTAGGATTGTCAGGACGCACCTGTCACATTAATCCGCGACGTTGAAGTCCCAAGGACGGTGCCTTGCACGATTGAGGATTATTGTATGGTTGTCGACTGATAGGCCACTTCCCGCAATGAACGCGATTTCTTGCAGGTACCTGTGAAGAGGGAACTTGGATGGATGGCTGATTGCAATATGCTTAATGCGTCTTGGGTTTGCAAGGGTCCTCTCCCCCCTCCTCCTCCTCCTCCTCCTCCTCCTCCTCCTCCTCCTCCTCTTCCTCCTCCATCTCCTCCCTCTCCTCCCTCTCCTCCCTCTCCTCGTCCTCCTCCTCCTCCGCCCTTCCCACTCCTGCCTCTTAGGCGTGTCACTGGGGGACGTGCGCCCTCCCAGAGAGCATTCGGCCTGCAATCAGTGCGGGGCTATACGTCCCCATGGCGGAGGTGTGATTGACGAGGCGGGGGAGGAGCGAGGCACATAGAAGGAGAGAGCGGAGGAGTATGAGGAGCATGTGGAGAGCGCAGTGAAGACGGCAAAGAGGGGAAGGAAGAGGAGGACGAGTCTGAAGAAGAGGAGGGTATAAAGAGGGGGAGGAGGAGAAGGAGGATGAACAGGGAGGAGGAGGAGGAAGCAGAAGAGAAGGAGAGGAGGAAGAGGACGATGCTGATGCTGAAAGAAGATGGAAGAAGAAGAAGAGGAACATGATGAGGCGTGGGAGGATGAGGAAGAAGAGAAGAAGAGGGGGAAGCATGAGAGGGAGCCAAAGGGTGAAGAGGAGGAGGCAGAGGAGGAGGACGAGGAGGAAGAGGAGGAGGCAGAAGAGGAGGAGAAATGGTACTCCCGAACGCCTCCGTTCTGGCCTGCAGTGGGACGCCTGTGCGGCTGTTTGAATGGGGCCCTCGAGGCGTGGACCTGGCTGCTGTCAGCTGGTGTTTTGTGCTGGCCATGGCTCGCACTTTCACATTCCGAGGACCCGTATAAGAATGTGCCACCGCCTCCTCTTCCTCATGACGTCCACGACCAAGACGAACACGGGTACGACGACGACGACGACGACGACGACGACGACGACGACGACGACGACGACGGCGACAGAGACGACCACGACGAAGACGTCGACGGAGACGACGACGGCCACGACGGTGACTACGACCACGATCGCCACGACGACGATGGCAAAGGCCATCAACCACCAGCGACGACGGACGACGACGGACGACGGCGGACGGCGGCTACGAGGACGACCTCGGAGAGGACGACGACCGGGAGACGAATACGGTCACGACGGCGGGCGGCAAAGAAGGCGAGCACGGATGACGGAGGCGACGACACCGGCGGAGGCCCTCTGCCTCCGACGATGTGCGTGTTCCCAGCGCGCGGCCCCAGGGCCGGGCGTTGCTGAACGGGGCGGCGACGCCTGGGGGGAGGAGAGGCGGGCACCCGTCGTGCCCCGGTTGAGCCTCAGGGGGGCCTTTGAGGGCGCCTTCAGTGCGCAAGAGGTGCACCTCTCTTCACCCCCACACATTGATCGCCCCCCCCCCCCCCCAGTACGCAGCGCCCGACATGGATGCGCCCTGACCTTTTCCCGGAGGGCAGCTGCTCGTCTCAGGAGATCGAACAGACACACCAGGAGTTGAAACACGTCAGATCGCCGCGCATCGGGGTTCGCCGCTCCGCACACCCAAATCTGCTCAAAGCATGTCCCTGGACCCCTCGCGGGGTCCA
>CAUYUJ010000825.1:437176-459676 GCA_963575745.1 Prorocentrum cordatum
GAAGCCCCCAGGAGGCTCCAAGAGGCCCCTTTGAAGCCCCAGGAGGCCCCCCAAAGGCCCTCGAGATAGCCCCCTGACGCCCCACGAGGCTTTCAAGAGCACCCCCAAGAGGGCCCCAAGAGGCAAAATGTATTGCTTGCCCTTATGTTTGGGGGAGATTTTGGCGTCTCCACCTTTTCGGCATCGCGACGCCCCAAGATGGCCCAAGAGGCCTCCAAGATCGCCCTAAGAGGCCCGAGAGGCCTCCGACAGGGCCCCAAGACGGCCCAAGAGGGTTCCAAGACGGCCCAAAAGGCCTCCAAGACGGCCCAAGAGGGCCCCAAGAACGCTCTAAGAGAAGCCCCAGAAGGGGGAACACGAAACAACATTTCGAGCCCTCGGCCCTAAGAAGCCCCCAGGAGGCCCCTTTGAAGCCCCAGGAGGCCCCCAAAAGGCTCTCGAGATAGCCCCCAGACGCCCCACGAGGCTTTCAAGAGCACCCCCAAGAGGGCCCCAATGAGGCAGCATTCATGGTTTTTTCTTTAAGTTTTGGGGAGATCTTGGCAGATCGCCAGCCAGGGCACAATACGGGGCGGCGGAATGAGCGAAGCGATTAAATAAATAGACACGAATAACACGATTCCCGATATGTTCCAACATTTTCTGGGTGTTCGTGTTTCCCCCCACCACCACACTTCCCATATCTTCCTATATTTTCGGGGGAATCGACGATTAATTGTGTCTGTGTGTTTTTTCCCTCCTGCCGGCCGGCCCCCCTGCCGGGAAGCACGCCGGCTCCCCTGCCGCGCTCTGCGCGCTGACAAGCAGCCGGGCAGGCCGCCGCTGGAACGCCCGTGAAGGGGCCCAGGGACACACAGATTCGCCGGCCCAACGGGCCAGAGGCATGCTAAGATCTCCGGTAAACGGTTCAGGACAAAAAGTACCCCGGCAAGGTCCCGGGAGGAGCCACCAGAGCACTCCAGGGGAGGGCCATTTTTCGATACCCGTGACGAGGATCGCGGCCTCCCAGGGGGGAGCCGCAATCGACGACCCTCCCTCCCCCCAAGAGGCCTCCAAGAGCCCCCCAAAGGCCCTCGAGATAGCCCCCAGGCGCCCCACGAGGCTTTCAAGAGCACTCCCAAGAGGGCCCCAAGAGGCACAAATCATTGTTTTTCCTTAGGTTTGGGGGGGATTTTGGCAAATCGCCAGCCAGGGCACAATACGGGCCGGCGGAGTGAGCGAGGCGATTCAATAGATAGACACATGTAACAGGATCCCCCCATATTTCCGAACATGTTCTGGGTGTTCGTCTTTCCCCGCCCCCCCCCCCACTTCCCATATATATTGTCTGTGTGTTTTCTTTCCCTCCTGAGCCTCAGGCCCCCCGCTGCACGCGGCGCCACGCAGAACGGGCACGGGCCAAGGCCAGGCCCGTCCATCCGCCGCCGCCCTGCGGGCCCGCCGGACCAGCGGCGGGCGACGACCGCGAGCGCGACGGCACGACGGGGAGAGCACGACGCCAGGCACGGCAATCCCGCGGGATGCCGGGGAGGGACCCCCTCCCGCGCAGTGGGCTGCGCAGCCGGCGACCCCCCCTGGGAAGGGGATCGCACCTCGGCGGCCGTCCCACCAGGGTGCGGGGGTTCTTGTCGCCAAGGAGGCCCAGCGCCCCCCGCCTGCGTCAAGGGGGCCGCAGTGAGCTTGGCCGATGGCATCGGGCTGCTTGGGAGAAACGGCTGGGGGAGGTGATCATTCATGTACCTGCGGTGCCAATCGGACCCGAACGCTTCATTTGCTACGAGAACGGCCAGACAGACGCTCATCCTCGAGATGGCGCGGAGGCGCTGACATTGCGGGGGGACAATGCACAGAGACTTGCGTGGGGCTCCAAGATGAAATTGCGGCGCTCTATTCTGGAGCACATCTTTGCTAATCAGGCACGTGGGCAAGGTGGCCAAAACTTGGATTAATTGGCTGCTCCGACACAGTACGATGCTGGACTTGGAAGAGGCAGTGCAATCGAGACCAGACGATGTGAAGCAGGAGCGTACCAGGGGTACAACCGAGTAAAGGTTTGTCGCAGCGCTCGCCGACCTGCCCGAGGAGAAAGACTTGAAAGGATGAGGCACACGGGAGGGCGGGCCACTCCCGTCAAACCGGTATGGCCTCCGACGGTCAGGCTGGAGGTTGGGGCTCACATACCCCGAGGGCTGATAGGGCGTACTGCACCCAATGATCGGTTGGTCGTACCCTGCCCCTGGGGCTTACGGATTTCGACAAGGACAGCTTCTCTGCGTGGATCGGCATGCACAGTGGATTCCACATTCAAGTCAAGGAAGCGGATATCTCCCATACTGGCGATGGGAGTGGTAACGGCGAGGGTTTGGCATCTGACTCACCTGCCGCTGCGGCCTGATGTTGAGCTTCCGCAAGTGCAGGTCAAGCTGTGCTGCTAGCCTTTCACTCTCGCCCAACTCCCATCCGTCCCCCATGTGTCTCTCTGGGCGCTCGCGCTCTTGTGATCTGGCCGCTCTCTCTCGCCTGCTGCAGCTCGGAACCTGCCTCTTGCTGGCGGCGCGCGTGGCGGCGATTCTCTTTGATCACCACCATTCCTTTGTATTGTTGCTTGTTGGGCGCCCGAGTTATCCGGGGTAACTCGGGTCCGAGGTAACTCGGGTTTGGATTCCCGAAAAACGAACCCGAGTTAGCCCTGACCCGAGTTACCCCTGATGATTCGGGGCCCTGGACGCCCGAATTATCCGGGGTAACTCGGGTCCGGGGTAACTCGGGTTCGGATTCCCGAAAAACGAACCCGAGTTATCCCTGACCCGAGTTACCCCTGATGATTCGGGGCTCTGAGCTTGTGTGTCCGCCTCATCCTCTCGCCATCCCTCTACTTGCCGTGCGCCTGCTACCTGTCAGTTTCGTTGCCAGCAGGGTGCGCGCGGGCCGCCGTGCGCGCCGCGCCGCGGCTCGTCTGCCGCCTCACGCCTGCGTGCGACTGCGGCTCAGCCCAGGGGACAAAACACAGGGAGGAAGATGTTCTGGGGTACCTTTGCCCCCCCCCCCCCCCCCGATGCCGGGCAAGCCTGGAGCTGCTGCGCCTCGACAGGTCGTACAGCTTGATGCCTCCGACGTCCTGGCGCGTTCTGCGCTGGCTCCCGCGTTCGCTGCCGCACGAGCCCTCCTCCTCTGGCCCCCCTCCCCCCCGGCAGGCAGCTGTGGCGGACGAGGGAAGCTAGGGAGCAAAACGACCAACCTAATAAGAAGCACTCCGACAAGCGAAGCCGTTTAGCAAACGCACCTAAGGAAGGAATCGAAAGGACAGGGTAAACGCCGATGATGGGGGTCAGGGTGGCTGTTCTTCCCTCCCCTGCGAGCAGCTGTGGCGCGAGGGAATGGAGGGGCCCAGGAACACACAGATACATAGAGACACAGCTCCCAGGATCCTGAAATTCTTCATCGTCGTCTTCCCTTCAGCTGCCCATGTTTGCAATATCTTCCCCGAGGTCGACGATTACTCGTGCCTGTGTATACTTGTCCCTCCCGAGGGAAGCGGGGCCCGAAGGAGAGGGGCCGAAAAATAGGGTCCGAGTAGATGGGGTCGAGAGATCGCTCCGCCACGCCGATGCATCGGCGATGCAACTCGATGTGGAGCCTGGCCTTCTCCTCTTCCTCCTCCTCCTCCTCCTCCTCCTCCTCCTCCTCCTCCTCCCCCTCCCCCTCCCCTCCCCCTCCCCCTCCCCTCCCCCTCCCCGATGCATCGCCGCCGTCGCCAGTGCATCGCCGACGCACTGGCGATGCGGCGCGATCTTCCGACCCCATCTACTCGGACCCCATCTGAGAGGCCTCTATGGAGGAGGGGGGTCCTGGGTCTGTCTCTCCACGGACCCTCAAGACCGCTCTCCTTCATGGCGATCTGCGTCGCACCACTGGGAGGTTTTCGTCGGAGGGACTAAAGAGGATTAAGCCCCAATTGGGGGGCTGTTACGCCAGAGTGGGCCTCGGATCAAGCGGGATTAAGCGGGATTAAGCGAGATTAAGCGGGATTAAGCCAGATTAAGCGGGATTAAGCCGGATTAAGCGGGATTTCGGACCAGGGCTGAATCAGAATTTGACCTCCCAGGAGTTGCATCCAGACAAACGTGTCGGTAGGGCGGGCCGGGCGTTTCGCCGAAACTTCCGCGGAACATGCGAGCCTGGACATCCACATGCCCAGTACGTGCACGGGCGGAGCACAAGTGGGCGTTCCAAGACGTACCGTCCTCGTTTGCCCCCGTTCGGCTTGCATGTGCCCTCCCTCCAGCCTGCTGGCCACGCGCGTTCGAGTGAAATTATCCTGGGACGTGCCAGATTCATAACCACCGCCGTTCCGCGAGGCGCTGAGTGGAAAGATCGCTGCATGGAAAGAGGTAGGCGTCCGGGCGGCCGTTCCCCTGATCAGCATAATGGAACTGAACTGACCGGCCGTGGCCCCTCAAGAACAAGCGGGTCACGGCGGCACGGCCGCGCGCAGTGCCAGCAAGAGCCGGGCGCTACACGTCAGCCTGCATCTGGGGGTCTACCCGTGGGCGGGGCGCCCCGCGAGTCGTCGCGCTGCTCGGCCGCGGCCTGACACACCGCGATGCCGAGGAGGTAGGCCGTGATCTGCATCTGCATCTGCGCTCGCCGCCGGGGGCTCGGGGCAGCGCGGAGAGTGACCCAGCCAGTCCTGAGCGGAGTGTCCTCAGGTCCCTTCGTTCCTTCGAATTCTGCGCTCAGGAGTGCAAGGCTCTGCGGGCCCCGAAGCCCACAAAACGGCTTTCCTGAGGCGTGTCGCGTGCCTCTCCGGGCTTCTCCGGTGATTTTTTTACCGAGGCCCGAAGAGTGTCGAGACGGAGTTTTGTGTCTCGTGCGCGTTGGGAAGATTCTAACATTCTCGCCTGTTCGGGTTTCCGACGCTGCAACGCGGCCCGAGAGGCACCCGAGAGAACCCCGAGACGGCCCCGGGACGACTCAACGGGCTTCCAAGCGCACCCCAGGTGGGGCCAAAGAGGGGAAAGCGAAAGGACCGTGGGAGCCTCTCCCCAATTGTGGCCCCCAAGACCTCCTAACATGCACCCAACGCCTCGAAGAAGCGCCAAAGAGGCCCCGATGGGCCCTCTCGAGAGGCCTCCAATCTCCGAGAGGTGCTCCCACGATGCCCCAACGAATATCCAATAGCCATTTGGTCCGCGGCCCAGACCTGTATCAAGCCGAAGGCCACTAGGGAAGGCAATTTGCCAGACACATGAACAGGATCAATCATCGGAGGTGAGTCGTTTGGCGGGCCATTTTCAACATGCTGCAATCGCCCTGTCGCCGCGCACTTTCGTCTTACGTCTGATCTTCCAACTGCTGCACGATCGGGTCGCTTTCATTGTGTTTATCGCCTGAGACGTGTACTTTATGGTGCTGTGGTCATACAGCTGTACACTAGCAGCGGCTGCGCAGATCCAGGGCGACCATTTTTCACCATTTCTCGGCTGACATACTGCATCACCTCAGACACTTTAGCATACCTCAGCTGAAATATTGCATCACTTACATGAGTAGAGGTCGTTTCCTTTTCGAAATATTGCTCTAGCTCAAGCGCCGCGCACATGCCAAATCAGTTCATGCCAACATCGTGGATGGAGGCCTCTCAAACATATACGGTCGAGTCTGACTACGATCACTGATGCGCGTTCGGACACATGTTTGGGCCCACCGTGGATGCCAATTCATCCCTTACCTTTTCAGCGAGCGCTGGATGTAGAGCAAATGCGTGTTTATTAACACTGCGGAGGAGGCAGCATGGGATACTTCTTTGTTACATCATCAACATTGCGTGGTGGTTTCCCCTCGCATCCATGTAATGCCGCTCGGGGACTGATGAGGCGGAGGTGGCGGCGGGGCGCATACCATATTTCGCGGACCATGCGGCGTGAATGGCACTTATGCGCCACCCTGGGGCCACCACGCACAGACGGACACTGACCTCAGCCAGCGGGTGTGCGTCCACCATCCTTCTCTTCCTCTTTCAGTTGCTCAACTTGCTCAGGATGGCGTAACTTCGAGGGCCCTATTTCGACCCGAGCTTGGGCAAATGTTGGGACCGACGGTGACACACGCTCCTTCTGCTCGCGGACAGACCTCAGAAACACATCAACAGGTTGAGGAACCCAGCGTACCCAGGGTCCGCTCCACCCGCCTACGCAGCGGGGCCGAACGCACCTGTGGCGGGCCGCGGGGGCACGGGCCTCGACGTGCGTGTCGGGGACGGGGTCGTCATAGACGACGGTCGGAAAGCCGTATTTAATTGCTGAAGAACGGGGCTGAGGAGGCGGAGGACGGGGAGGAGGGACAAGGAAGAAACAAACGGCTTGGGGTCTGCTCCAGACTGCGTCGCTTCTCCCCGCATCCCAAACAACAAAGGAGCATTGCCGCATGGAAATCTAAGCCGTGACGAAGGATTGCAAAAAAAAAAAAAACCCTGGATTGCAATCCTTCGAAGGATTGCAAAAAAACCTAGGATTGCAAAAAAAACCTCCCTTGAACGAAGGATTGCAAAAAAACCTTGCAATCAAGGGTTTTTTTGCAATCCTTCGCAGAGAAAAAACACCGTGAACGCCGATGTGCTCATAGCAAGGCTTGTGCTCGCGCGCAGGCCACCCCAGCGGCAGCCCACTCTGACCTCAACAGGCCCCCGGGCGAGCGCCAGGGCCTGTTGAGGCCAGCCTGGAGTGCCTCTGGGGGCTGTCTGCGCACAACCCCGTGCGTTCCCAACGGCATGGGCAGATGGCGGAGGACCCCCAAGCATCCGACAACATGACACCTCCATGAAGCGGGCCCCCAGACCTCTCGACGACTCCTCGGCGGCCAGATGGCCGGCCCTGGAGATCTTGAACCAAACCTTTCCCAGGATGAACCTAGGACGAGGACAAGTTCGGGTGAGGATACATCGAGAACCTCTTAGGTCGGGCGGCTCTGGGGGATGCATCGGGCGCCGCGGCCTTCTCGGAGCGTTCCGAGACGCTTCGAGAGCGCCCCAGAACGCTCTGGAACGGATTCCTCCTCGTCCTGGCCCCGTCCGAAGATGGCCGGCTCTGGAAATCTCGAACCAATACTTGCCGTCTCTTGGCGGGCGCACCGTCTTGGGGCTCTACTGACCTGGGCCAATGCAAACCTGGGTCAGTCGGGCCTTGCAGGATCCTGCGCGAATGCCCGGGCAAGTGCGCCCCTGGCTCTGCAGGATCCTGCAAGATCTGGCGCTCTGGCTGAACCCCCGTTTCTGGAAGAAGAGAAAAACACATAAACATAATTTGTTGACGCTTCGCGCGGATTTCTTGGATCCGCGCCGGGGACCCCCCTCCCTGGCGCGCGGAACGCGCCAGGGGCGGCGCTGGAGGCGTCGCCGGGGGGGCCCAGGCGCGGATCCAAGAAATCCCCGCGGAGCGACTAAAGTTATGTTTATGTAGCTTTTTCTTCTTCGAGTTTGCATGGACCCCCGTCTCTTGAGCCCCGATCTTCGACGTTCGCCAACCTTCCTCCTCCTCCTCCTCCTCCTCCTCCTCCTCCCCTCTCCCTCCTCCTCCCTCCTCCTCTCCTCCCTCCCCCTCCTCCTCCTCCTCCTCCTCCTCCTCCTCCTCCTCCACTCCTCCTCCTCCTCCTCCTCCTCCTGCCTCCCTCACCTCCTCCTGCTCTCCTCCTCCTCCTCCCCGCCTCCTCACCTCCTCCTCCTCCCCATCCCCCTCCTCCTATTCGCTGGCCTTCCACCCGCTTCCGCTCGCGGGCCCGCCGCCGTTCCACTGCCGCCGGCCTCCGCCGACCTGCCGCCGGGGGGAATAAGCACCGACTTTCCTGCGATCCCTCGACAGTCTGGCCCCCTTCCAGAGCCTCGCCACCGCTCGGACGCCCGTTCCCCTCCTCCTCCTCCTCCTCCTCCCTCCTCCTCCTCCTCCTCCTCCTCCTCCCCCTCCTCCTCCTCCTCCTCCTCCTCCTCCTCCTCCTCCTCCTCCTCCTCCTCCTCCTCCTCCTCCTCCTCCCTCCTCCTCCTCCTCCTCCTCCTCCTCCTCCTCCTCCTCCTCCTCTCCTCCTCCTCCTCCTCCTCCTCCTCCTCCTCCTCCTCCTCTCCTCCTCCCCTCCTCCTCCTCCTCCTCCTCCTCCCTCCTCCTCCTCCTCCCTCCTCCTCTCCTCTCCTCCTCCTCCTCTCCTCCCTCCTCCTCCTCCTCCTCCTCCTCCTCCTCCTCCCTCCTCCTCCTCCTCCTCCTCCTCCTCTCCTCCTCCTCCTCCTCCCCTCCTCTCCTCCTCCTCCTCCTCCTCCTCCTCCTCTCCTCTCCTCCTCCTCTCCTCCTCCTCCTCCTCCTCCTCCTCCTCCTCCTCCTCCTCTTCCTCCTCTTCCTGCTCTTCCTCCTCTTCCTCTCCTCCTCCTCCTCCTCCTCCTCCTCCTCCTCTTCCTCCTCCCTGCCTTCCTCTTGCTCCTCCTCCTCAATCTTCTCGCAAGATGATCCAAGATGCTCTCCGATGGTCCTCGTTTAGAAAAAATGCGCACGTGCGAGCGATGCCCAGGAGCGCCCCTGGTGTTTCGTGCGGGGTCGATGCTTGATGGCCCTGAGGCACGAGGCGACTCCAAAAACCCACGCTTGGAAGAGCCAGTCACCGTGATCTGCCCGTGGCACCCGGATCCTGCACCAAGAGCCGCTCCCAGCCCGGCATGGGGAAGTGGTGGCTGACCACGGCGGCATGCGCCGGCAGCTCGGCCTGGAGGGAGATGGTCGTCGTCTTGGGCCACCTCTTCCTCGGTCGACGTTTCGTTACATCCCGTCTCCGTCACTCTCGGGTCGGACGAAAGGGGGGCCTCAGGGTTCAGCAAGGGGTGGAGGCAGCGAGTTAGCTCACGTAGCCGACTTCCCCTGCGCCTCCCAGCGCCAGAGGCGCCGATGTGTCGAGGAAACTGCCTCCCCCCCCCTCTCCCGATCCCCCCTGGAGTCCAGCCCGACGCTCAGGGGATCGGGGCGCGCGCGCGTACGCTGGAGGCTCCAGGATATCGACCCCTGCTGCCACTGCGTGCCTATTCTTGAACTCACTGGTTACCGTGCTGCGACGTCGTCGTCGTCGTCGTCGTCGTCGTCGTCGTCGTCGTCGTCGTCGTCGCCGTCCCCGGAGGCCCGGCAGTGACCAAACAAAATTGAGAACATGCAGAACGCCTTGACCCCCAGAGGCCTTCAGAAGCTCTTCAGCCTCCTGAAGGAGCTCTTCAGCCCCCTGAGAAGATCTTCAGCCGCCCCTGAAAAGATATTCGGATGCCTAGGAGGCGCGTCATACGTTCTTTTCCTCAGCTCTGACGGAGGGGCTCAAGTCGCGGCGGCGATTATGTCTTTGCGCGCCCACTGCTCCCAGTCTGAAGCGCACTCCTTCTGCGTACTCCTAGGTTCTTCTTACACTGCGATTCTACAAAGATGATGTCTTCTTCTGGTGGTGGGAAGACATGCGCACCAGGCACCCCGGTCAGCTCTTCAAATATACGCTTCAATCATAATTTGCTTCTCCATCTTCGCCGCGTCTGACTGGGGGAGGGTAAAGCAGCATCGGAGCCACAGCCCGTTGCAGGATATGGACAGGTTGGACGACGTGGGCATCACCAGCGAAGTGCAGCATCAAGACCCAGCGCGCCAACAAGACGCCGACGGCACTCAACCCGAATGTAAAGGAAGAGAAAAGACCGTAGAAATGCCGCTGTTCTCCATCGTCGGGGAGATGAACGGATTAACCGTTGGACAATTCACTCACATACTACGCGAACAACTACAACCTATATACAAAGACATCCGGGCCATCAAGCAGCACGGAGTTTCTCAACAAGACCTACGGGACGCAATGCAGCCCCTCGGTTCGGCCATCGACGAGATTACTGACAAGGTCTCAGCTCTCGAAGCCCACAGGTCGCACCCAGCATCCGTCGACACAGGGTCTGCGCGAAGCAAGGACAGCCTCATGGAGATGAAAACCAACGTGCTCCAGCGACAAGTTACGGAACTCACCACGAACCAACACGTGGATCGGAGGACTGGGTGATTTTGCACATTTGGAGGACGCCGTTGCTTTCCTGAAGCAGCAGTTTGCATTTATCAAGCCGCCAGAGTACGTAGACATCTTCACGAAGGGCGACTTCACGAGCATCTTTTTCATTAATTCGAATAACAAACATACCTGGGATAAATTTGTCAACGTTGTTGGCAAGGCGCAGCTTACACACAATGGGAGCACCATCTGGACGAATGACGACAAACCTCTCGAGCAGCAAGTTCCACAAAACTTTCTCTTCGGGCTACGGAAGCAAGTCCTGGATTGGGGATACAGTCGAGCAAAGGTACGTGTGGATACCGTCAACTATGCCATCACCGTTACAAAAAAAAGCCGTCGTGAAAGTACAGGTCGCAAACAGCACGCTGCAGATATCCTAGGAAGGTGTATGGAAGGATTGGAACGAATTGACCAACAATCCTGAAGTTCACCATCTTACCACGAAGACGAACGATTTGCTGGGCCGGGCTACGAAAAGACATGGAAAAAATAAGAAGGGCGGCAAGCAGTCGGAATAGGAAATGCAACGGTGCATTGGCAGCCCCACGGATCGGGTGGGAAAAAGGGTGACCTTCCCATGTTCGCTGGTCACGTGCGGCCGGATAGTAACGTGGAATGCCGAAAGCATTGACCTGGACCTGCCGTACAAATTGCACGAATTAGCTAAGCACATGCGTGACATGGACATCGGAGTGTTTTGTCTCCAAGAGACACACTGCAGAGGTTCACCAGTCTTCGACTTTGAAGGATTCTTTGTTATTCTCTCTGGGCAGGAGGAGGAGACGCGAGAATATGCGGGAGTGGGTTTTATTGTATTGCCTTTGGCGAAGCACGCCATCAAGGGCTACATACAACATAGCAGTCGAATGGCAAGTCTTCGCATTCGAATTGAGGGTGGTGCACTTACATTCATTACTGCATACGCTTGGACAAATACGCACGACTACGATCTACGACGCGACTACGACACCGACTTGGCATATTTGCTGAGAAATGCCGGTAGCATGGGCCAACCATTATACTTGGAGATTTCAACGCCGGGCTTCTGGAACAATACGCTGGCGAGGAAAACGTCATAATAGAAACTGTTTTCCGTAATCCGTTCTCTGTGTGGAGCCCCACATCCAACCGTGAATTGCTGGTTGAATTATGCCATACGCTCGAAGCCTGTAGCAAATACGTACTTTGAAAACCCGGACGAGCATACCGTCACGTATCACGACATCGGCGTCGAACCGTTCAGCGCCATCGTACCTGGAGATTTCGAGCAGTTGGACCACGTAGTCGTGGCAAGCAGTGGGATGCCGTGCATTTGTGATGTATGGAGTTGTCGCGATCACCATCTCCAGTCTCATCACTTGGTAACGATCGTCGATTTGAACATCAACATACCGAAGAAGTGCCGCAGACAGGAGAAGCTGAATTACGATTTGATGTCGCTCCAGAACGAGGTCACGAAACACAAAACCATGTCACATTTTCTGGAGGAGTGGCACAAGCAGCCAGCGAGCGGCACGCTCGACGAACACGCCGCTGCAGTATCACGGTGTATGTTGGAATCTGCTGCAGCCTGAATTCCAACGCGGCAGACACCGCGCCTGCGCCCTTGGATATCATATCGCACTCTCCACTTGATTGAAGAGAGAAACCAGGCGCGACAGAGGGGAACGGCATCGAGTAGCACGAGTGAGGGCCAGCTGAATGAATTATTCCGACAATCGGCGAAGGCAGACAAGAAGCACTGGCTCACAGAGGGGATTTCGAAAAGCGGCTGGGACATGATCAAATCACCGAGCAAAGGACCGTCACATTAGGTGCGGACGGCTCCGAGACGCCGAGGGTCGTTTAGTAGACGCTTCCGAGAGGGCTGACACTGTGGCAGATTACCTTGAGCAGGTCCAGTGGCGCCCTCCCCAGGAAGGGTTTCAATTTTGGTGAAGACGGTATACAAGAAGGCCATTTGCATGTAGAAGTCGGCCACATCACAATTGAAGGAGCGAAGAGGGCAACAAGATACTTGCGTGCTCAACGTGCTCCGGGTACAGACGGCGTGCCACCAGAGCTATGGCGAGCATCACTCGGCGACCAAGGGGCATTAAGCATATTGACGTCGTTGTGTTGCACATGCTGGGAGACGAAGGACATTCCGCAAGCGTGGAGGGAAACATCTGTGGTTACCATTTTCAAGAAAAGGTGACACGTCCCAGCCGGCGAACTATCGGCCGAGATCTCCTTGCTCACAATGGGTTACAAGACACTCGAAGCAGTGCGGGAATCCCAATACGGTTTCAGAGCTCACCGCAGCACCAGTGATGCGTTGTTCTTGGCGCGCAGGCTTATTGACGCAACATTGGAAGACAAGGAGGGACAACTGCTGCTCCTTTTGCTTGGACTGGCGCAAAACGTTCGACCGTATACATCCAGAAGGCCTCATACATGCCCTTCGTGAATTCCGAATCCCTCGGGCGATAGTCGACATGATCTGGGGCATTTATATGATGCGACAGTTTGTGGTGCAATACGGGGGCACGACGACGTCACAGAGAACACAAGCAGCTGGTATTGCACAAGGCTGCCATCTATCACCCTACTTGTTCATCATCGTCATGTCCGTTATCTTGCAACGTGTCGACGTGCGCCTAGATATTGCTATTCCTCATAGGCCTGCTAAGCCATATCTGATTACCAAGGATGTCCTTTACGCAGATGGTACCATGCTTTTTGCTCGGGACCCTGATGTACTTCGAGCTCAGTTGGACTTGGTAGTAGAAGTAAGCAAAACGTACGGTCTAGAGTTGAATGCTGGGAAGACGGTGCTGCTGAAGGTACGGGCAGATGAGACAATATATGGGCCAGACGGCGAGGCAATCACATGCAAAAATCACGCTGTATATCTGGGCGGGCTCATCCGTACCGATGGGAGGTCCCGGGCAGAACTTACGCGGCGCCTGGGGGAATCCAAGGGAGTCTTTCAGAAATTCGCCCGAGTTTGGAGCCATGCTAACCTCAGCAAAAAGCAGAAGCAGAGGGTGCTCGACTCATGTGTCTTTTCGAAACTCCTGTACGGGTTGGAATCGTGCATGCTCTTGCAAGCGGACAGAACCAGGATCGACAGCTTCCAGGCCAGATGCCTACGGTCAATACTCAAAGTTCCCCTTGCTTCCGTCTCTCGAGTGAGCAACGCTGGAGTTCGCGATCGTGCAGGAGTCCAGCGTGTGACGGCAACCTTCTTGGAACGGCAGCTTAAGTTATATGGCAAGCTTGCCCTCGACGGCCCCAACAGCCTACCGAGATCTATGGTGTTTGATCATGGCCAAGATGGTGTTGTCTCGCCCCGGAAGTGGGATTTTTCACGGTCCCGAGGGCGCCCTCGTCTGCGACGGACAAGTTCCATGCACGCAGCGGCCCTCGAAGCGGCAGGGAACGGCCTGGACGAATTACAAGCGCTTTTGCAAAACCAGTCAAGGTGGCATGAAGCCTTAGAGAAATGTTGTGCATTGTAGGTCGGCGCGGATCCGTCTCCTTCCACCCCTCCTGGTTCCCCCGTCCCCGCGTCGTTTGCAGATATCCGAGAAGCAGGTCACCGGCACAAAGCTTCTGGTGGTTGCACACCTGCTCGCCCTGCACGCAGAATCGCTTTCGACGTTTTTCCGTATTATGAATTCCTGCATGTGCGCGTTCGTATTCTTTCTGTGCCAATGCGCCGTCTAGGTGCGGGTTTGTGTGCGTCTGACGGAGGGGGGTCCGGGTCTCTTCCTGTAGTCCAGCCCTGCATGGAAGATCTTCAGATGACCTAAGAGGCACTTCATCAGTTCTCCATCGACTATGAAGGGGGGGTCTGGGTCTTTTCGTGTAGGCTAACCCCCCTTCTGTCGCACCCGGAGATACTAGGCCATGCAAACGGGCCACACCTGCACTCCCTCCTCCCCCCTCATTTCAGTCGTATCCAGTCTGGCGCAGACGGCCTGGGTGTCTGTGAAGGGCCCGCGAGGGCGTCGAGATACGCTTTGAGGTCTTTCATTACATCGACGAATCTCGCCGAACCTCCCCATTTCCTTCGTACGTGCATTCCTTCGCCATTGAACGCCCTGCAGGCACCGAACTCGCGCTGTCCACGGCCTCCACGTCCTCTGCACTCAAATCGGTCCCACCTGATTTCCCGCTCGATACCCCTTTCTATCCTCCCTTCCTCGTGTTCCTCCTCCTCCGCCTCATCCTCCTCCCTTCAACTCGCTCTTGCTACTCGTCCTTCTCCTCCTCTTTCCTCCTCATGATCTCTGTCTCTCCCTCCTTCTCCTGCTCCCACGCTGAGGTGACTACTGGGGGTGTCAAGCGTACCACGGGCGTGTTTTCCCACTCCCCAATCCTCATCGCCACTCTCACGTCACAATCCAGCGCGGATGTTGCATCGTTTACCCGCGGGAAACACGCCGTACTACCCACAACATTACGCGACTGAAGCAGCGGCAACAGCGTCTTATCCCCATGCAACTTGCTGCGGGCCTCGCACTTTGCGGCAGCCTTCTCCATCAAGCCGTCTCCAGGGCGGCCGTAAAACGTCACGACGTCGACCTGGATCACCCTAGTGCGAGGGATCGCCAAGGACACAAATGGTGCGCAACTGTGACTGCCACTGTAAACTCAAACTGCACGAGTACCTTGCTGCCTCGGTTGATGGCGATGCGACCACTGTTGCAGAATAGCGAGCTTGAGACAACTCTCCCACACGTTTCCGATTGAGTTCATGCCTCACGATTCTTATGCATGATCGATGATGGCACCAGCCAGGGACAGCAATGGCTGACATAAACAGAGCCAACGATGAAGGCCATATGCAACAAGTGTATGATGCGCATCCGGCTATGCCCTCCGGTGCGCACAACGGAGCATTGCCTGGGGAATGGATTTCCCAGGCCCCGATGTCGTGGCGCACACACACACACACACACACCGACACACACACACACCGACACACACCGACACACACCGACACACACACACACACTCTCACACACAAACACACACAAACACAAACAACAAACAAGCACACACACACACACGCGGACACACGCACACACTAACATACACAAAGAGATACAGAGACACACACACAAACACACAAACACACAGCACACACACAGAAACACAGACACACACAGACACTTTTGCGCCGGCGGCTAGGCAGGGTCACTGCGCTGGCGAAAGAACACACACACACACACGCACGCACTCACGCACGCACGCACGCACACACATACACTCACACACTCACACACTCACACACTCACACACCCACACACCCACACACCCACACACCCACACACACACACACTCCCACACGCACACGCACAGGCACACGCACACGCACACGCACATGCACACGCACACGCACACGCACACGCACGCGCACGCGCACATGCACACGCACACGCACACGCACACGCACACGCACACGCATGCGCACACGCACAAGCACGCGCACACGCACACGTGGAACCCCAGAGGTCTCGACCCTTTCACCCGGGCGTATTTTTCCATCCTGCGTGGTTTGTCGGCAGTCCCGCGGCCCGGCGCGGGCCCCCCAGATGCCGAAAACTGTCCCAAACCTTGTGGGATGCTTATTCCACAGCGAGGCAGGAGGGCTTCGCCAAGAGGTTGTAAGGAGGCTTCCTGGAGAATCACCAGGCCCGGAGGAGGCAGGGTGCCTTCTCAGAACTACCCTTCTCGCGCTGCCTCCCCACCGGAATCCGCTTGAGGCAGGTCCCTGGATCCCTCCTGGACCCTTCCAAGGGCCCATCCTGGGCTTCGAGCTGCGTCCAGCCATGGCCACGGCCACGAGGGCCCTCCCAGAGGCCCAAGACGAGGGAAGAGCGTCAAACCTCTAGAGGTCGAACCTCCGCGCCGCAGAGGGCCAGAGTAGATAATTAGGGTGGGGCGATAGCACCGCCTCGCCGATGCATCGGCAACGTCTGGTTGAAGAAAGTCGGGCTCCAAATCGCGCCGTATCGATGATGCATCGGCGATGCGGCACCATCTACCCCGACTCAATCTGGGAGGCCTGGAACACCGTCAGCCTCCGATCGCAGCAGCTGGGCGACAAAAAGAAAGGGGCGGGGCCTCACACGAGAGGGCGTGACAACCACACGCGGTGGCTTACGCTTCCCGCAAGGCGGGGCACGCCGCGTGGAAATTAGGGCGCCCATGCGCGACCTTGCGCGGGCAAGACAAGTCAGCATCGAATCGAGAAATATCCGTGTTCATTCTGTAGCGTTGCCAACTCGCGGCAATCACACACCCCTCTTGGCGGGCACGCTGTGTGACCCCTCTCGGGAGCCCTCGGGGGGAACCCTAGGGAGAGCCCAACAGTGCTGGTGTGAACCCGTGTTGGCCCCCTGACCCAACGGGGCTGCGTGACTCCGTGCTGGCCAAGACCGCCGCTCCAGTGCAGAGCCGTGTGACGCGAACCAAACGGACGGCGCCAGATCGCATCGGCTCGACATGCGCGTCGGATTGGGTCGCGTCGGCATGAGATCGGCACCATCGACTCGGGCCGGCCGCGCCGGGCTGCGCGACCGCACCATGAAAGCAGCGGGCCGCATCGCTTGGGATCGGGCTGGCCGATCTTATCGTCGAATCGGACCAGGCGGATCGAACTGCACCCTGCGCAGGCGGCTTGCGCGCGAGTGCCCGCGTAACCGGCCTGGTGTCGAGTCGCTCAGCTGTCCGGTGCCCGGGGTGACCAAAAGGTGCCGATACCGCCACTCCCCAGACCTCTCCTGGGGTGCGTTCTAAAAAGGATTTCCATGCGAATCCAGCGGTGGCGACGAGGGCCGCCCAGGAAGCCCAGCAAGGCAAAACCGAGGGACGGGGTGGCGGTATGGGTACTTTTTTCCGTCTCTCGACGCCTGTCCCCCCACGAACCCCGATGTCATGATTTGTTCTTAACTTCGGTCCCCAGAAATCTCGACCCTTTCCCTGGGACCGGTCTTTCATCCTGAGTCGTTTTTTGGCGGTCCCGAGGCCCAGCAAGGGCCCCGAGAGGCCGAACATAGCGAAATACCTCCCACCGTGGCTTCTGCATGTGATGGACTTGTTTCCACCACCACCACCACCAGAAATTGGAGGGGGAGGGGGTCCTCCTCCTCCTCCTCCTCCCTCCTCCTCCTCCCTCCTCCTCCCTCCTCCCCCCTCCCCTCCCCCTCCTCCTCCTCCTCCTCCTCCTCCTCCCCCCCTCCTCCTCCTCCTCTCCCCTCCTCCTCCTCCTCCTTCCTCCTCCTCCTCCTCTCCTCCTCCTCCTCCTCCTCCTCCTCCTCCTCCTCCTCCTCCCACTCCTCCCCCCCTCCAGCTTCTGGCGGCGCTGGTGGCGCACAAGCCGACCCGGCCTGACCGGAAGAGGGCCTATGGGCCTCCCTCCCCGCCACGCACTGCCCCCTCCACCGCGCCGGCGGTGCGCGGGGCCTCCCGGAGGTCCGCGGTCCAGGCGTTGGCCCACCGCAGCTCGGCGGAGCCCGCGCCGGGCGCGCCCCGCAGCGAGCGCAGCCGCGAGAGGCCCCTGCCCGAGGCGGCCGCCCTGTCTCTCACGAGCGTGAGGCGGGGCCTGTCCCCCTGCAGGCCGATTTTGGACGACAGATGAACAATTGTCCCAAAATAAAAAAAAGATCGCCCCCCAAAAAACACATATTCCAAAAATGCTCCAAAGTAGTAGAAAGGTCGTCCCCAGGCTGTTCTTGGACTATCTCTGAACACTCCTCCTGTAGAGGGACAGGCCCGACTTACCACGGGCGGCGAGCCTGCGCACAACTTCGGGAGGAGGGGGGCCTCCCTGAGATATCCTGGCGCCTCAACTTCTTCGGGCTGGGCGTGTTCGCCTGCTTTCGGGAGGAGGGGAGCCCCCGAGAGGTCTTGGCGCCTCACCTTCGTCGGGCTGGGCGTCTTCGCCTGCTTCCGGGAGGAGGAGAGCCTCACTGAGATATCCTGGCGCCTCAGCTTCCTCGGGCTGGGCGTGGTGCCCCCCAGATCTCGGCGGCGAGCCCAGGGGAAAATCGAAACAAGGCAGGCGGCAGGGCAGCGTGGCGAGCCTGCGCACGTCTCCGGAGGGGGAGGAGCGCCTCCCTGAGCTATCCTGGCGCCTCGCATGTCTGCGGGCCCGGCGTCTTCGCCTCCTTTTCTTTCGGCCCCGGGGCCCTCCCGGGTCGATCTGGCTCGACAACGGACGCGGGAAGGGGAGGAGGAGGAGGAGGAGGAGGAGGAGGAGGAGGAGGAGGAGGAGGAGGAGGAGGAGGAGGAGGAGGAGGAGAGGAGGAGGAGGAGCAGGAGGAGCAGGAGGAGGGGAGGAGGGTGTCCTAGGTGGAGGAGGGGGCAGGGGTCGAGGAAGAGGAGGAGGGAGGGGCCCCTAGGAGGAGGAGGAGGAGGAGGAGGAGGAGGAGGAGGAGGAGGAGGAGGAGGAGGAGGGCGTGATTTTTCACGATGTTGCAATTTTTTCCGCTGCGTCGGATCTCAGGGCTGTCTGTGCCCCCAGATCTCGGCGGTGGGCCCCCGGGGAAGCTGAGGGAGGGCAGGCCCTCTCGGAAGGCGGCGGGGCTTCTCAGAGGCCCCAGCGCCTTCCGAGCAGTGTCCAGGGCCTCCTCCGAAGACTTGAGCAGGGACCGACCGTCCCGGCATTCCTATAGGCCTACCACGACATGCTCTTAGAACCCCAAAATGCTCCAAGAACAGAAGCAATATTCTTAGAACCTAAACCCGATGAGTTAAACCAAGCCGGTCCCAGCCATACATGTTCTGAGGACATTTGGTGGAAGCCACAGAAAGTGTTTAGAACATTGCTTGGCAGCCCTGTATAGGCACTGCTTGAAAGACAGAGGCGGCTTCTCAGGAGGCCGGAAGGCTTCTGAGGTGCCCCGCGGCCTTCTGAGAAGGCCCGCCCCCTCTCGCCTCCCCCCCCTGGGCTCGCCGCCGACTCGCGCAGAGAGAGAGAGAGAGAGAGAGAGAGAGAGAGAGAGAGAGGGAGAGCGAGAGAGACATCGACGACGACCAGGAGGGGGAGGAGGAGAAGAAGGAGGAGGATGAGAAGGAAGCGGGGCTAAGGAGGGAGGAGGAGGAGGAGGAAAAGAAGGATGAAAAGGAGGAGGACAAGGAGAGAGAGAGAGAGAGAGAGAGAGAGAGCATGCCCACATCCACGCCACCACGGTTTTGGGTTTCCAGGGCGCGACCCCGCGGACAGGCGGGCGCCGCATGGACACGGTGGGGGCCCAGCCCACGGATCGCCCTCCACAAGAAGCCCCGCCCCGAGACCCCAGGGCGTCCACTGGCTTTTGGTGCGGGAGCGTCGCGCCGTCCATGGCGGAGCCATCGAGACCAAGAGACCCAGGGCACCCTGGAGGCAAGCAGGGTGTTCCTTGGCATGGGCCTCCACTGTGCTCACACCGTTCACTGTGAGGGTGGGGAGGAGGAGGAGGAGGAGGAGGAGGAGGAGGAGGAGGAGGAGGAGGAGGAGGAGGAGGAGGAGGAGGAGGAGGAGGAGGAGGAGGAGGAGGAGGAGCGGAGGAGGCGGAGGAGGAGGAGGAGGAGGAGGAGGAGGAGGAGGAGGAGGAGGAGGAGGAGGAGGAGGAGGAGGAGGAGGAGGAGGAGGAGGGAGGAGGGAGAAGGGAGGAGAAAAGGAGGCAGGAGGAGAAGGAGGAGAAGGAGGAAGGGAGGAGAAGAGGAGGCAGGAGGAGGAGGAGGAGGGAGGAGGAGGAGGAGGAGGAGAGGAGGAGGAGGAGGGGAGGAGGAGGAGGCGGAGGAGGAGGAGGAGGAGGAGGAGGAGGGGAGGGAAAGGGAGGAGAAAAGGAGGCAGGAGGAGGAGAGGGAGGAGAAGGAGGAGGGAGAAGGGAGGAGAAGAGGAGGCAGGAGCAGGAGCAGGAGGAGGAGGAGGAGGGAGGGAGGAGGAGGAGGAGGAGGAGGGCGTTTCCTGGCATGGGTCTCCACTGTACGTTCCGCGCGGTGCAGCCGCGACAAGCCGCCCCGTGTCCCTCGGGTCACGGCCAGGGGGCCCCGCCAGGGAAGCGCCCGGGTCGGCCAGGGCTCCGTCGCGCAGCTCGGGCGGAACAGGGAACTCTGCCCCACGTCCCAGGGGGGAGTCCTTGTCCTCCTCCTCCTCCTCCTCCTTTTCCTCCTCCTCCTCCTCCTTAGCTCCGCCTCCTTCTCATCCTCCTCCTTCTTCTCCTCCTCCTCCCCCTCCTGGTCGTCGTCGATGTCTTTCAGGGTCGGCGGCACCGGCCGTCAGGCCTGCACCATCTGCCCCACGTGGTTCCCAAATCTGGATCAGCCAGAGGGGGTGGGCTGACCCTGTTAGCGCTGGCCCCCGTCGCGTGCGCCCCGAATCCCACGGCACTTTCCTCCCCCCTGGCGGACTCTGCAGCGCGACGTCGCCGACGACGAGGTCGCGTTTTGGTCGGGGGAGGGGGGCAAAGCGGGACGCTCCTTCCCGCATTCTCCCCGCTCAGTCTGCCCCCAGCACCACCGCAGCACTCGCACCTGAGCCTGGTATAGCAAGGCTCGGACGTGACGCCCGAGCGCAACACCGTATGCCTCACGAGCACGACGCGTGATTGTGACCAATGGACGGCGAGGATAGGGGAAACACATACTGCCAGGTGCACAACAGCCATGCGTGCGACAGCGTGCGTAGCAGCGTGCCAGGCCTTGTCGTCACCATGTTAGCGCGAGGAGTGGGGCAACCTGCCAGGACTGACCTCTAATGCCTGCGATGACACAAGTCTCACAAGCATGCGCACCAGTATGATGGACCCTTTGCGTACCACAGCAGCCTGCGAACCCCGCAATCTGCCTCTGAGCGCAATGAATTTCTTGTGATCGCACTAATTGCCTGCGAGCACCACAGGGTGCCTGTGAGCACCACAGTGCGCTGGTGACGACAATATGGCGAGGGAAGCGTGACCCTGCCACGACCGCAATAGCCTGCGAGCGCCACAGGCGTGTGCAAGAGCCTGCCAGATCCTACAAGTGCGGCAGTAGCCTGCGAGGGGAGACGGAGGAGGAGGAGGACCAGTGTAAACCCAAGACTCATTAACGATATTGCAATAGACCCTCCCTCCAAGCTCCCTCTTCAAGGCCCCTACAAATATTCATTTCCACTGAGGGGAGTTCCACGTTGGAGAATTACCGCTTGATTATCCTTAACGCCACGAGTCAACCTGACTGTTGCGTCTGGAAGATCCTGAATCTCGCCAGAACGCCATTCCTGGGACTCCACCACCGCGAAACCACGTAACTGGTGCGTCCTGACACTTGTGAATCGTTCTAACATGCCATGTCTGGTACGGTAACCATGGGAACCATTGAAATGCTATATGTTAAGCGAATGTGCGCGGCGCTAAGACGAGAGCCACATGTTGAAAAAGAATCGCCGTCCGTCCGTGAAATCTTTGCACAGTTTGCAAACGAATGCGTGCGGCGCTAAGGCGACATTTAGAGAACCTCCCGCCCTGAATGTGTGAAGCTCTGGCAATTTGTTGACACGAATGTGCGCAGCGCTGAGGCGAGATCCACATTTTGGAAGCGACCTGAAGTCCATTTGTGAAGCCGTTGTCACTGTTTAAAGCTTGAGGCCCATACATCGCAAAGAAGTCTCAAGCCAAACGCTGGGCCCGCCCTTCCGACTGGCTTCGGGGTGCGACAGGGAGGAGGTACTCAGAATGAAAAAGGGATTGACTACGAGGGTACAAGGAGGACGCGGGGGAGGAGAGCGATGAGGAATACACATACGACGAGGAGAAATAGGAAGAGAATGAGAATTAGGAGGAGGAGGAGACGAGAAGGAGTAAAGGAAGACGAGGACGAGGAGGACGACAGGGAGGAGGGGGACGAAGAGGAGGAGACCAAGGAGGACGATGGGGAGGAGACGATGAGGAGGAGGGGGGAAGGAGGAGGAGGAGGAGGAGGAGGAGGAGGAGGACGAGAGCGAGGACGACGATGACGACGAGGACCATGACAACGAGGACGACAAAGAAGGCGACGGCAAGGCTGACGACGAAGAGCACGTTGACGAGGACCACGAGGACGATGAGACACTGAGGATGAGCAGGAGGAGGACGACGAAGAGAACGCGCAAGAGGAACAGCTGGAGGAGCAGGAGAGGAGGAGGGGAATGAGGAGGGGGCTCTTGGAAGCAACAGCTGGCCACTTTTGCAGCAGGATGTTTTCGTAGCTGGCCGCAGGCTGGAGTCAGCCAGCGCCAGCGCCGCCGACGTCGAAGCGCAAGTATTGAAACAGTAGCCGGCGAACACCACATTGCCACTTGTGAGCACCACAGCGCGCCTGCGGCGAGCGCGGGGGGAAGTCCGGGAAGACGGGCTTCAGCAGGAGGCTCGGAAGGCCGCCGGCCTTCTGAGCAGTTGTCGAAGCCTCCCCGCAGGCGTAGAAAACTTCGACGAAGGCGCG